>OX123186.2:81118163-81687292 GCA_944739405.2 Euclidia mi | reverse complement strand
GCCTTGACGAAATACAGCGCTCCGGCTGCTTTGAAATAATTTCGCCATAAAATTCTTCTTCGTGCTTTCTTTTTTGTACAATGAATCAGCTTTTGGGTTATGTGCACCCTTTTTTCGTTTTCACCTTTTGCAAAAATTTTAGGTAAGCAATGTTTCAACTTTCAGGGGCTGATTTTTTTAAGTGTGTATCTATCAGAACTGACTTGACACGGAGAATAATGGCGCGTAATCTACAATTTGTATAATACACTCACATAGTACCTAAATATTTTTATTTTTTTTAATTAATTACAATGTCTTTGGATTCTTTTTAGTTACAGTACACACAAATTTTCAAGTCTCATTTTCTTTAAAATTTTAATAATTATACTACATGAAAGAAACGACAGAAACAAGTTGTACATTTAATTACATTATTATCGTATCTAACATTCTAGTTAACAACACAAACATAGAGGTAGTTAACCTGTTCAAAGAAATATAAATTTCTTCACATAATGGAAGCCATAGATATAATAAACAAGATGAAAGCTGAATCGAAACAGAATTAATTCAAAATAAGCTACAATATTGTTTTAACCATGGTTTTGCTTTTATAAACAATGTCTCTGTAAGTTATCTTTTCTTTGATCGTTATTAATAGAATTGACCTTTAGGTCTAAACGACAATAGGCTGGCGGCTATCGCACTTTTCACATTGGCTGGCGGCAAAGGTCGCGGGTTCAACGTATGACTTCGGACATTAAACAAACATGGTGAAAACATTGACAGCTTTATCATATTTTGTCGTCACTATTTAGCGTATCACGAAGTCACTTCCACTCTTTTCGAAAGGCCTGGAGAGCGACAACGATTAAGCATTCACCGCTCCCCTGACAAGCTCTTACCAATATCTACTTTGAAATGAGTCCCTACGCAGAGAACGGCCTATATTTCAATAGCCGCCGTTCCTGTCAAGAAGAAGGAGGGGACACTACGCAGCCATGTCGGGCCTAACACTGATCGGGTAACGGACTTCTCCGGGCCATCAAAATGTAGACCATATTTCAAGGAGAGTGAAAATCCAAACGAGCACTCCTTCTAAGTCCAATCCGTCTACCGCTAGAGTGAAGAAAAAATTCTCTCTCTCTCTCTATTTCTCAGCAGCTTCCTTTATTGGCACCTCTTTGTAGAAAAAAGCGACTCCATTCCTGGTGGTCTCACTTCTGGTTCGGTTATAGCTGATATTATTGCTGGTAGCGTGATGTTACTCCCGTCAACCGCGGTGCAGTGTAATCAGACGCTGAAAACCAACCTTGGCTTTCCTCTAAGGTGTGTTCCGCAGTAATTTTCAAGCCACCTATGCATGTGCAGTGATGACAGACGGACGTCGTTTTTTGGTGTGTGTAACGCTGTCAAATATACAGCCCCCAATAATAAGTGCAAAACAATCGAACTTATTATAATTAGGTCATAATATTTGCGGTAATAAACGCCACTACTAAGATTTATAAGCTACTTTTATATAAAAAACCATTATCTGGGGGCACAGCAGTGCCCCCACCAAGTCGAGCAAAAAAGCGGCACGGCCGTACCATCCTTTTCTCGAAGCAATTCAGGCCATTTTCGACCCCTATAACTTCGTTGTTGGGATAAAACTAGAAGCCTGATTGTTTAGAAACCATGCAGGCATTGTATAAAGATGGTGTATTTCAAATTTCATTCAATTTGAACCAGTAGTTTAAGAATTATAACAAGTCAAAATTCTTAATTTTGTCACTCACTGACCGATCATCAAAAGTCTAAGGCACTTCTAGCAAACATAGAAGCTTCAAATTTAGAAAACAATTAGTGTTTAGTGTATGAACCAAGGAAAAACTAAAATATATTTCAATTTCGGTCCAGTTTTCGAGATACATCAACTGCATAAATAACTTTGTAATTCCATATGAATATAAAGGATTACAATTTTTTTTTTAAGGCAACGCCCGCACTCGGACTAAAGCCTGTGTCGCGGGGGACTTTACAAACACACAACTAACGGACACAATGAACACCCAGACTCGAGACAACAATTTATGAATCACACAAAGTGTTGCCTCGTGTGGGGATCGAACCCACAACACTCGGCGCAGTGTCAAGCGGCGAGGCGGCCGCTTAAACCACTACGCCAACCGTGCAGTCATTATTTAAAACATTAAAGCTTTTTAATTAACCGACTTGGTATTACATGGATCTCACAACTTTTTACGGTCGCGAGACTTGGTATTTTTGACAAGTATTGTTTTTATGGGATGTAATTTAAATGATTGACTTGGCAATCGCATTAAACAATCTAATTTATATATGTATTACTTGTGAGATATATTGTGTTTCCATGCGATGGCCGAGTCAATATATTTATTTAAAACATTAAAGCTTTTTAATTAACCGACTTGGTATTACACGGATCTCACAACTTTTTACGGTCGCGAGACTTGGTATTTTTGACAAGTATTGTTTTTATGGGATGTAATTTAAATGAACAGAAAACACCATAAAAATGGAATCCCTCTCATATTGCCGTCAAATTAAACCCTAACATATCCCGTAGCGTATAAAGTAATAACGCATTTAAGACTGGGCTAGTCGTAAGATAGTTTTGTCCCGACAGCTTACGGACCATAATCCCGATTTCGATCTCCACACATTTGTAAAAATCTCCATATTATATAAACATAATTTGTTGTTTTGAATTGCCCGTCGATAATGTATTTGAAGTCTCATATGGACAATGTTATTGCTATTTGGTTTTTGTAGATGTATGATTTATTTTACTAGACAGCATACCACCATCCGTAAAAGTAAAACCACCGTTCGTAAAAGACTTCAAATACATTATCGACGGGCAATTCAAAACAACAAATTATGTTTATATAATATGGAGATTTTTACAAATGTGTGGAGATCGAAATCGCACTATTCTACGAGATGTTAAAGAATCATAATATATTCTAGTCTAACCAACAGTATTATTCAGAAACGACTTCAAAGAATCTCAGCTGAGGATCAACGTAGTTTTTTTTAGGATAGAAATTGAAGCTTCTACGAAGGAGTCCACGAGGATCTACTAGGTTTTGTAATTCGAAGAATATTCACCGTACAGTTCACAAAAAATGTATACTAAACAAGTTATATACGATACAATAAAACAGTTATAATACATTTTGCAGTTAGGTAAAACTTAATAGGAATAATTGTAGTCATCTGACTTATAATAACTTTGAACGGGATGACCGTTCAAAGTTATTATTATAAGTCAGATGACTACAAAGCGAAATCGTTTGCTTACCGGATTTGAAAAAATAAAGCTTCATTTTCGCGAAATTTCCAGTGCAATGCTGCCGACTAGTGCACTAGACACTAGATCTTGAGTCATTTTTAATATTTTAGTTCCGAAAAAGCGTAACTAAAAGCTTTGTTGATCTGACAGCGATAAAGGGATACTCCGAAAAGTTTATTTTTGTTGCAGCCTCCTTCCTTACCTCAACTCTGTGCAAGAAAACAGCCGTGTTTAACATTGATTGATCACCTTCTATTTACTGTGATTTATTGAGTGGTCCAGGTGTGTCAATAACTTGATCAATGTGTTTTTAACTTCTTTCATATTTTCCTTAGATAACCAAAAATAATGGATGAAGTACTGAGTGCCAGGAAAAGCTATTTTTATTCATACAATTTTGTTAATAGTTGTTTTCCATAGTCTATTCAGCCCCGATATTTGAAGTTCTCAATGATTTACTCTCAACTTTAGCATTTTTGTACCTACCATTAAGTAAGCATACATTTTTTGGAGGGTAAAGCTGTTTTTGCTACGCAAGATACAATAAATATCAATTCAAGAATCAAAAACATGACATAATTTTATTAGAAATTGAAGCTTCTACGAAGGAGTCCACGAGGATCTACTAGGTTTTGTAATTCGAAGAATATTCACCGTACAGTTCACAAAAAATGTATACTAAACAAGTTATATACGATACAATGAAACAGTTATAATACATTTTGCAGTTAGTTAAAACTTAATGGGAATAATTGTAGTCATCTGACTTATAATAACTTTGAACGGGATGACCGTTCAAAGTTATTATAAGTCAGATGACTACAAAGCGAAATTGTTTGCTTACCGGATTTGAAAAAATAAAGCTTCATTTTTGCGAAATTTCCAGCGCAATGCTGCCGACTAGTGCACTAGACACTAGATCTTGAGTCATTTTTAATACTTTAGTTCCGATCAATGTGTTTTTAACTTCTACCATATTTTCCTTAGATAACCAAAAATAATGGATGAAGTACTGCGTGCCAGGGAAAGCTATTTTTATTCATACAATTTTGTTAATAGTTGTTTTCCATAGTCTATTCAGCCCCGATATTTGAAGTTCTCAATGATTTACTCTCATCTTTAGCATTTTTGTACCTACCATTAAGTAAGCATACATTTTTTGGAGGGTAAAGCTGTTTTTGCTACGCAAGATACAATCAATATCAATTCAAGAATCAAAAACATGACATAATTTTAGTAAACCCTTCAAAAGGGCGAATACACTGTTGACTATCCCATATTACTACGTATAATCAAAGATGCCACCGTACTTCCTATATATCAAGCTCACAAAAGAGTCACAGGCCACTCACGTAAAATATAATCCATAAAAATATCTGATAAATGGGTAACCGTCAGTCCGTCAACCATTCGGCGTCGATACGCCGAACAAACTACATTCATATTATTTAAATGTTTCAACATCCTTTATTATTCATCCAACGAAGACTTTCCGCTACAAGGAATTGCTTTTTTCTGTCTATTATTGTTCGCGAATGCGTCAGAAGATCAATTTTTTTCAAGTTTAATGCAAAAATTGTGTTTATGCGTCAGGCCAGAGGAATAAGAACCTACTTTATTCTTATATACGTTCGGAAACGTGCCTTGACGAAATACAGCGCTCCGGTTGCTTTGAAATAATTTCGTCATAAAATTCTTCTTCGTGCTTTCTTTTTTGTACAATGAATCAGCTTTTGGGTTATGTGCACCCTTTTTTCGTTTTCACCTTTTGCAAAAATTTTAGGAAAGCAATGTTTCAACTTTCAGGGGCTGATTTTTTTAGGTGTGTATCTATCAGAACTGACATGACACGGAGAATAATGGCGCGTAATCTACAATTTGTATAATACACTCACATAGTACCTAAATATTTTTATTTTTTTTAATTAATTACAATGTCTTTGGATTCTTTTTAGTTACAGTACACACAAATTTTCAAGTCTCATTTTCTTTAAAATTTTAATAATTATACTACATGAAAGAAACGACAGAAACAAGTTGTACATTTAATTACATTACTATCGTATCTAACATTCTAGTTAACAACACAAACATAGAGGTAGTTAACCTGTTCAAAGAAATATAAATTTCTTCACATAATGGAAGCCATAGATATAATAAACAAGATGGAAGCTGAATCGAAACAGAATTAATTCAAAATAAGCTACAATATTGTTTTAACCATGGTTTTGCTTTTATAAACAATGTCTCTGTAAGTTATCTTTTCTTTGATCGTTATTAATAGAATTGACCTTTAGGTCTAAACGACAATAGGCTGGCGGCTATCGCACTTTTCACATTGGCTGGCGGGCAAAGGTCGCGGGTTCAACGTATGACTTCGGACATTAAACAAACATGGTGAAAACATTGACAGCTTTATCATATTTTGTCGTCACTATTTAGCGTATCACGAAGTCACTTCCACTCTTTTCGAAAGGCCTGGAGAGCGACATTGATTAAGCATTCACCGCTCCCCTGACAAGCTCTTACCAATATCTACTTTGAAATGAGTCCCTACGCAGAGAACGGCCTATATTTCAATAGCCGCCGTTCCTGTCAAGAAGAAGGAGGGGACACTACGCAGCCATGTCGGGCCTAACACTGATCGGGTAACGGACTTCTCCGGGCCATCAAAATGTAGACCATATTTCAAGGAGAGTGAAAATCCAAACGAGCACTCCTTCTAAGTCCAATCCGTCTACCGCTAGAGCGAAGAAAAAATTCTCTCTCTCTCTCTCTATTTCTCAGCAGCTTCCTTTATTGGCACCTCTTTGTAGAAAAAAGCGACTCCATTCCTGGTGGTCTCGCTTCTGGTTCGGTTATAGCTGATATTATTGCTGGTAGCGTGATGTTACTCCCGTCAACCGCGGTGCAGTGTAATCAGGCGCTGAAAACCAACCTTGGCTTTTCTCTAAGGTGTGTTCCGCAGTAATTTCCAAGCCACCTATGCATGTGCAGTGATGACAGACGGACGTCGTTTTTTGGTGTGTGTAACGCTGTCAAATATACAGCCCCCAATAATAAGTGCAAAACAATCGAACTTATTATAATTATGGTCATAATATTTTTTTTTTTTTTTTTTTTTTTTTTTTTCTCCTCATGTGCCCATGTGTCGGAGGGTAGGGTTTCACCAAAGCATTCCTCGCTACCCCCCGACGGGTATTGGCCCGCCAGATGGTCAGGCGGGCCCCGAACGAAACCCCCTTGGCGGCGGATGAAGGTGTTGGGCTCCGCCGCCAAAACACCCAGCGGCCGCAGAGGATAGGGAGGACGGCAACGCAACACCGCATCTCCTCTTCCTCTGCGGCCCCACCGCGACGCAACGATGGTGCGCCCCCATTTGGTCGCGGGAGATAGGGCGCGGGGCAACGCAACACCCACACGCCTCTCCTCCCGCGACCGCACCCGACTGCGAGGGACAGACAGAACTGTCCCCCGCACCCGCACCATGGGACGCATCCTACGCAGGCCTCTACCAAGCCCACGTGGAGCGTCCCCTCCCGGGATCCCGCTTAGCTTCACCGTGGGTGGCTTCTAACCCACGGTTACTGAGCCCCCCCACCACGACAAGGTGGAGATCCCACGGGGGGGATGGTCATAATATTTGCGGTAATAAACGCAACTACTAAGATTTATAAGCTACTTTTACGTTTCTGATTAATACTGTTGGTTAGACTAGAATATATTATGATTCTTTAACATCTCGTAGAATAGTGCGATTTCGATCTCCACACATTTGTAAAAATCTCCATATTATATGTATAAACATTATTTTTTGTTTTGAATTGCCCGTCGATAATGTATTTGAAGTCTTTTACGGACGGTGGTTTTACTTTGACGGATGGTGGTATGCTGTCTAGTAAAATAAATCATACATCTACAAAAACCAAATAGCAATAACATTGTCCATATGGGACGTATGGACAATGTTATTGCTATTTGGTTTACTACTTCTATAAGTTCAAAACCAACCTTGCTAGACAAAAATAAGAAACAATAGTTCCAAGCCCAAAATAAAATACAGGATAAAGCTATCGAGAGTCGCTCTATTCGTCAACAACTTGTGCACATAAGTGATCTTAAAGGTCGGATTAGCGGTGTTTGTAGGCACTAAGTTAAAGGAGTTTTAGTCTTTTATACCGATGTAAACGTTCTAACATTGATATTTATATAATGAATGAATTATTTTAATCATTTTACTCAAAACCAGATATGTGTATTAGTTATCTTAAAAAATATAAAATCATTTACAAAATTTATAAGATATATGTGTCTATAGGTTATAGTCTAGGACGTAGAATTACAACAGCTCCTTTATCCTTAGTTAATTAAGATCACAAGGCTAATAAACCTAATAGACTTACAGCATTATACTCCTTACAAAGTATTACATTACAAGGATTCCTAATAACACAAATGATTTATTAGAGCAAAATTTCCTTCTTCGAGGAAATTATTATCTCAAGAAGCCCTCATTAGCCGTGGTTAGCTTTTAAGTTACGTTATGCTAATTTTAGTGCGTCCGCGTATGTAATTTAATTAAGAATCTACTTATTAAAATTTGGGTGACCTCATAAATAGACCGGCTCTATTCCATCTAATTATATCCCAGGCAAGCTTTCAAAGGTAATTGAAATAATATTATTTGGAGGTTTTCCTTATTTATTTTTTTACCGCGCTGCTGTCAAGTAAGCCGTTCTCATCCGCGTATTATCCTGAATTTCCATTTTAAAGCGAAACACGAAGCGGAGATTTAAGTGGGGATTCTATGAAATTCCCTTCAAAAGGTAGCTTAAACACCACCCGCCACATAAACACATCGTGCCGGCTGTAATTAAAATTGTTTTTTCGTATACAACATTACCGCGCAAAGGGGTTTCTCGCAGGGAAACCGTGGCATAAAATACCAATACAAAATTCTACCGTACCATTAAACACCTCATGTTCCTATTGGTCTAAAAAGTTTCTTTGCTGCGAAGTATGTTTTTGCTGAAGAGTCAAAAAAAAAATTCCTACGTCAAGAATAGGCTAAAATTTTTCAAGTCTGTTTTACCTTTCTTCGTTCTATTTTTGTGATGGAATGTAAGGTTCACAGAGACTGGTTCGAAATTTACATAATTTTGAGTTCCTCAACATTTACCTTATACTTATGATGGATAGCTAAAATATATACCTTCAGAATATATTTTAGCTCTCCATCATATTCTGAAGTGACTCGATTATTTATTTTCAAATATTAATGTAAATTGGAGTCGTCATTGAAGCGTATATTTTCTAGCAATAGATACTCTCAACTCAAAATATGTATGTACATAAAAATGTTACAACTTTTTAACTTTTTCTTATGTCATCATCATCAGCATCGCCCTAGCGTTATCCCGGTTGCATCCAAGACTTATACGCCCTGAAGCCCGAGATCCACTTACTGGTCTAACCAGATATGACATAATATCAACTTTTCCACAGAGCGACTGCCGTCTGACCGATAGCGATATTCCATAGTTTAGACCAGTATACATTTATTTGAGGGAACTGACTCCCCGTAATGACTGCCAAAGATCTTCATGAGAGCCAGGACCGACTGTTTAACGTGCTCTCTGAGTCACGGGGCAAGTGATAATTAACAATTGAATTCGCACTTAACTTCGAAAAGTCATCTGTGCGCGCCGTGGATTCGAACCCAATACCCTCTGCACGACAGTCCCTTGGTATCTCCACTAGGCTATCGCTGCCTCATAACTTTTCCTTAAATGATAGAGATATAACACATTAATTATGAAATAATAACTTAAAATAATATTGGATATAACTGAGCATTGAAAAGTCAGCGATAGTGGGCAGACTAATTAAATAGACTGCTACGCAATGAGTCTCGCTCTCAAACGTACTAACATTTGAATGTAAGGAAATTATATGATTAGTTATTGCTTGTTAAAAGTTAAAGAAAAGTCATCGTAAGGAATCTTGCCTTATTATAACCGCAGAGTTCTCTATGTAACTGTCGGAAGACATGTGAAATCCGCCAGCCCGCAGTCAGCTAGCCCAATGAAGTATGATCTAATCCTTTCATATCATTACGAGAAGAGGCTTCTGCCAGTCAGAATAGACACAAAGCAAATGAACATGGAAAATATAGAAATATTTGGTCAAGTAGAACCTTCATGAGACAAATCAGGCAAGAAATCTAAGGGGTTGCAAACTTTAATCTAATATTCGTTTTTAACAACTGTAAGCATTGTATGAAAACCATGTAATTATTAAAATTAATACGTTATAAATTAATGCTGCTTATATTTTGGATCTTATGGATGGAATAAACCTTGGCCTGCAAATGATTTACAACCACCAAACAAAAAACCTTGCAAATGTTCACAGCAGAAACAATCGCGTTGTAACATTAACTTATCTATTACCCCATTGGGTATAAACTATGTGATTCGAGGTCACTTTTTACGGAGGACGCCGTAAATCAAAGCGCCCCGTTTTTATCTAAAAAAATATATACAATCTCGATACAGGAGAAAATAAAGAGGGTATTCTCCCAGCAAATTCATTCAACAAGATGATCTTGGGTAGTGTAATGGACAGTATTTGTCCATTATCATGTATTTATTAGGTATCGTCTCGACAGATACACGTATAAGTACGTACTTAACTCGGTACTGAACCTTTTTAGATTTTTGAACTTCGTAAATAAGGAAGGTGTGGGGGTCCGTGTGGTGATGGATTAAGAATACGAAATATCATCACCCTATATCATCCCATGGGTTTCGTAAGAGCCAACAGAGGGAGCATATTATGCGGAGAACAACACTGCAAGAGAAGGAAAACTTGATACAAACCCTATACCAACCCGTTTGGCCAGCGTGGTATAGTAGGCCAGTTCCTCCTTTCAAAAGAGAGGCCTAGTCTAGCAGTGGACTGTTAAAGTCTGATGATTAAATAAGGAAGGTACGGGACAGGACGAAGGTTGATACAGCCTTTCTTAGGTGAAAAATAAGAAAATAATAAAAACTTGGAGGTCTAATTAGCTTTTTGTAAAATTGTGTTCCTTTGATATGATTGTAGTAGTGTGACCTAATTTTATATACCGCTATTCAGAATAATTTGCATCTACACAACTCCTGTAGCAGTTTTAAGGAGGGTTTAACTCACGAGGGGAACCACAGCTAATAATTGAAAATAATGATAGTGGGTATTGCACATTTTATGAATTTTATTCCTGAAGAGAAAATGTGTATAAAACCTCGGCTGAGTTTAAAGTACCTAATGTAAGCAAATAAACCGGTAAGCGAGGTGTTGTATCTGGGCCTAAGCTGTGTATGGCATCACACGTGTTTAAATCTAAGTATCACCCCCCTAGCGTTATCCTATTTCAACCTGGGGTTCGCTTACTTGTGTAACCGGATTTGGTTGAATTTAGCTTTAGCTTTTCCACAGAGCGCCTATCTGATCTTCGCATCCCGATGGTATAGCGATATTCCATGGTTTAGACTAATGTCAGTTTATTTAGAAGGTACTATAGCCTATATCGACTGTCCTTTGACAGTCGTTATAGGGCGCAATCTTCATGACAACCGGGACCGACGGCCTAGCTTGCTCTCCGAGGCACGGGACAAGCGATAATTGACGTAGAAAATAGTTTTATTTAATGTTATCTATTAATATTAGCTGAATATACGACTTCGCTCTCTTGCCAAACAACGAAGTATTTGTCTTCGTATTATTATTTATACGCCAGTTTTTATGGCCGTCTCTTACACCAACAGTCTCTAGTGTAATGAAAAATACTTCGAACAAAAAGAAAACACTGTGAGAAATAGATACGGTGTGAAGTTACGTGAGCATGTTTCCCAGAGGGGATGTGTCGAGCCTAATTATTAAGATAACCAACACTTTTCAAGCACTAAGCCCGGCCCGGTCACGACCTACAGCGGCGGGCGGCAGCGGCGAGCGTTTTCGATGTACATGGCGCGTTTACTGTGACGCGGCGCGCGGCCGCCTCAGAGTAAACGCGCCATATACATCGCCCCTGCCGCGCCGCTCGCCGCTTAGAACGATATTGTGACCAGGCCCTAAGCTTGGCGGGAATGAGAGAAATTCCTGAATTCTATGTTATTTGTTTATGAAATCACCCTATTTTTTTGTAAATTGAGAGTTGAAAGTAAGTTTTATTAATTAAGGTTTAGTATCAAAACTGAAAGAAATGTTTTGTCAACGGTATTTTATATTTTAGTTAAATACACACCATTAGTAGGTTAGTACTATCTATTCTGTGCCGTTAGTGCAAACAGTACGTGGTGCAAAAGATCGAATGACCAAGAGTGGTGATTTGCTCTTCGTATATAAGTTCGTATTCGGAACAATATACATGACAATGGTGCTGATTATGACTAATAGACCCCTTTTAAAATGAAAGTTTTATCCAGTTGCGAAACATGACTTGGAGCCCAGGGTCCGCTGTCTGATCTTATTAAGGCCGTGATTCAGATATCTAATCATTAATATATCAGTAGACATACAACTGGATTATTTATCATAAGGATTGTTTACTTCATTTTATTTATATTTTTTATAGGCTCACGCCTGTACTCCCAAAGGGGTAGGCAGAGGTTTAATATTACACCCACATTTCGCCATGAGTTTTTTGGTCTCACGTAATAGGGGGCGAGCCTATTGCCATTACCGGGCACATCACCAGACTCCGTGCTGCTACTGAGAATTCGAAAAAACCCAGTAACACTTTTACCCGCCCTGGGAATCGAACCCGGGACCTCCGATCAGCAGTCGCATACGCTATCCACTGGACCACGGAGGCAGTCATTTATTGTATCTTTTATATCAAAAAGAAAATCCTATGAATTCATGCAATTAATATAATTTTATAAAGTGACTAAAGATCCGACGTCTTCCCATCTTTTCTCAAGACACGAGACTGAAAGACAATCAACATTCATTCCGCAAGTAATTACGTGAAGTCAATAGTTTGGGCCGTGAGTTTAACTAAGACCATCTGCAGCATTTTGATCTACACACTTTTTCTACTCTGAAATGGGTTAAATACATAGTGTCAACCTCAATTCTCAGTAAACTCAAACCATACTTTTGAGAATTTTAAAGCATCTGTCACTAATTACCAACTAAGGAAAGCTTCTGGCAATCTTAATATATAAAATCCTTGCGTTACTGACTGACTGACAGACACGCTACAGCTGAAACTATTGGGCGCACGAAGCTGAAATTTGGCATGTATGTTCCTTGGGGACCGTAGGGGTGCACTAAGAAGGGATTTCCCGAAATTCCCACGGGATCGGCCAAAACGGGTAAATTTAAAGAAATTGCAGGCGTAGCTGCTGGCGTCCTCTAGTAACTATATATAACTAGCTGACCCGGTGAACTCTGTATCGCATTTTTAAGGTCTTTTTTCTCATTCCGTTTTTTCCATCCATCAATCCATCCATCAGGGCTTAAGAAATTGACCAAAAAAATATTATTTCGGAGGAGTATTGTATCACTAACACTGTGAAATTGCTGAATTGTTTCACTAACGCAGCTGTTAAACGATTTATTAACTCCAGTATGCGACTGGCACGTATGACTGATCTAGTGATATGATTAACTTACTAAGATGGCTATTAAAAATAGGGGTTGGTGTTAGAAGGGTGAAAATTAAGAGTTGTTTGTATTTTCAATGCCATATCATAAAGAAAGAGACTGCCTCCGTGGTCCAGTGGATAGCGTATGCGACTGTAGATCGGAGGTCCTGGGTTCAATTCCCGGGTCGGGCAAAAGTGTTACTGGGTTTTTCCGAATTCTCAGTAGTAGCACGGAGTCTGGTGATGTGCCCGGTAACGGCAAAAGCCTCGCCCCCTATTACTTGGGACCTAAAAATTCATGGCGAAATGTGGGTGTCATATTACACTTCTGCCTACCCTTTCGGGAATATACAGGCGTGAGTCAATAAAAAAAGTAAAAGTAAAGTAAAGTTGACATAGTAAAACGATGCCAAATGATAATTGGACCAATTATATTATGATGTTAAAGATTTTAATTTTACTATAAATGTCCCGTCCGCCATCTTGGATCCCCAAATAAATGCCATTTTCGTTATCAGAATGCATGATAACCCCGAAAATTATACTCATATTAATTTTATTATAAATTTCCCGTCCGCCATCTTGGATTCCCAAATAGATGTCATTTTCGTGATCAGAATTCATGAAACCCTGAAAATTATACCCATATTAATTTTATTAAAAATTTCCCGTCCGCCATCTTGGATTCCCAAATAGATGTCATTTTCTTGACCAGAATCCATGAAAACCCCGAAAATGACAACCCATATTAATTTTATTAAAAATGTCCCGTCCACCATCTTGGATTCCCAAATAGATGTCATTTTCGTGATCAGAATCTATGAAAACCCCGAAAATGATACCCATATTAATTTTATTATAAATTTCCCGTCCGCCATCTTGGATTCCCAAATAGATGTCATTTTCGTGATCAGAATTCATGAAACCCTGAAAATGATACCCATATTAATTTTATTAAAAATTTCCCGTCCGCCATCTTGGATTCCCAAATGGATGTCATTTTCGTGATCAGAATCCATGAAAACCCCGAAAATGATACCCATATTCTTTTTATTAAAAGTCTCGTCCGCCATCTTGTGAATGTAGACACTAAAAACTTTTCCCGTGAGAATTTTGTGTCACACATGCGCATCGTAAAATGTTCGAATTGCGTCATTTCGCATTGCACGTCGAAAATCGCTAGAATTGCGTCAGCCACGCGGCCATGTTGTTGGGGAACAAGTTCCGGCCTGCCTTCTAGCCGTCGGCGTCGCGTGGAAAAGCTAGCGAGGGAGGACATCTGCGAACGCTGGCGACGTCGTGATCCTCTACGGGACACCTACTTCGTGGGAACTTCGCCGGCATTCAAGACAAATCGCGTCGCGTCGTGCGAAGAATACCTACCTGTGGGAGCACGTGGTGAACTCTGCTGCGTCGGTGACTTTAACACTGACCATCATAAAGGAAGTAAGCCCGTTCCTAATTCCATTCTTTTCCTATTCCCGACTGTTTGAACTCTGTTTGTTGTGGGGGTGTGTCTGGCTGCTTTAAGCTTTGGGGGATGGCATCTTGCTACTACGCGTGCCTACCATATATCCACAACCTGTTTACCTGCACAGAGCACGCATATACTTATTTCTAAGCACGCCTTTTTGTGTTTCATGCTACTCGCCAGCGTGCATAATAATTAGGTGTACCCAAAGGGTGTAACGCTAGGATAAAGCATAGGTAATAGCCACTTCTAGGCAACCTATAAACCTATTCATTAACGCTTGCCTCAGCGCAATAACAAATAATTAACGTTTGCCGTATTATTTATTCGATTCCTTAACTAGTCTACTACGAGAGACTGCTTATAAACTCTGGGTCGATTATAAATACCTTCTTGGGCTTTGGTAGCGCCATCTACCTTTCCATCGAGAACTAATCACGTCAACGTCAATGGTTCGTCGCTGCTCGGCCAATCCGAGCGATCCTTTTCATAAATCCCCTCCCGAAACGCCTCGCTATTGGCCGCCTTGATCAACGGCGACAGAAGATTCGAGACGCTGAGAACGTGTCCGCCATACCGTACCGCACCGCACCGCACCGCCATATATAATTATTACCGCTTACAACCAAAGAAAACCTAACAAACCCGCTCGCGAGTGAAAGTGAAACGAATAGTGTAGTGTAGTGATTCAAGCAGCTTCATCTCGAGAACACCAGGAGACTGCCCTTCTGAGAAGAAGAAGATTGCCGTGCAAGGTAAGTAATGGATAAACTCAATAACTACTGGACCTTTTTAAAAAATTCTTTCACCATTCGAAAGCTACACTAGAGAACGCGAGGAACATAGGCTATATTTTATTTTGGAAAAATAGGCGTACGTAAGATATTTGGGTTTTTCGGGTACGCGAAGTAGTTCCCTCAGGACGCGGGTGAAACCGCGGGAAACGGCTAGTATAACATATAATTCCTGGTCAATAAAAAATTCTAATAAACTTTTCGCATCGTTTTCAATTTAAATTTGGAATTTAAAGGCCATCATTTGTATAGCTTTTTATACGTGTACGACTAAAAATTAAGTTGGTTTTTAAATAGGAGGGGGAGACACTAAAATGATTTTTATTTACGCTTAGGCGTAACAAAATAATGAGATTCAGATTAAGGCGCTGTCCTAAGCGACTGTTTTGGTAAATGAGGGGGTGAAGCAGGGGAGGTGAAGGGCGCTTAGCTCCGTCTACTGCGGGGTGCCCCCCCTCATTCTCGCGCGTGCGGCCGTATTCTGGCGACATCCGTATTCTAATATTTCAAAATCGCAAGCAAAACGTTTTAGCATATTGAATTGAGATACTGACATTAAAATTTATATTACATAAATCAATCTGTTTGTACAATATAGGCAAAGCGCAATTTTTGTTCTCAGTGGAGCCATGAGCAAAACTGGTTTACATTAGACGTTACAGGTATTATTAGTTGACGAAAGAAGGTAAATACCTACGTGCCGTAAGATGATAAAAATAATTAAGTCAGTTCCATGTATGGAGAGGCTTTTATTATTTTTGTTTTGTTTTTGTATAAAACAAAGAAGAACGGTGAAGCGGTTCATAGAATACCTACATCTAATTCCATTCCTGCTAGTTTTCGAATCTGTTTTGCAATAAATTGGCTGTGACATACGGGCGGACAGACAGACAGACATGGCGAATCTATAAGGGTTCCGTTTATACAATTTTTGGCCACGGTACCCTAAAAACCACAATACTGCCCTACTAAGCGCAAAAGCCGTATATCAAATAAAGCGAGTTACGAGATAACTGAAGTTTAATAAAAGTTGATTTATTTTGTTTATTTATGGATGTTTAATTGTTATTATAGGTATAATTATTATGGTAAAGGTGTCGAAATACGTCGCCGTTTTTAGGGGTTGTGAGTGATTGAGGGGTGAGTAGGGGAGGTCTCGGAAACTCTCCTCATCATTTTCACTTGCCGGAAATACGTGGTTTCCTTCTAAAAAAAAAATCTCCAAACATCGGTGTGTATGGCACTGCCAACTTCCACATTCTTCACACTAGTTTAATAAATTAAGGTTGAATTATTTTCGGATTTTGGATCGAAATAGAACCAAACATAACCTATTTAGTTACTTATTAAGTTATTACAGTCGCACCTAACCCTAGGCACTCGAAAGCAATGACGCACAAATTTGGCATTAGCTGTCAATATGATCATTCCAAGATGGCGGGTTTGCGTTTCGTTTCACGTTTTTCACATAAAACCTAAAAATTACATTTGTAAAACTGTACTAAAGTACAAAAACTGCGTTCCGTTTTGCATAATTGCCGAAGTATTTAAGAATTTTTGGAAATTGTTTAAAAATATTTAGACGCAACTCTGGCAGCCAAAATTACTTTTAGGGGATTAAAACTAAATCCCTTAAGCCCCCTACACCACCAATACCCTCAAATTCAGGCGACTCGTTTCGAAACCCAACCTATCATTATTTTAAATAGATGAAATATCAAAAATATATTTTATGTGGATATACCTTATTCATGAGATACTGCTATGTCGCTTAGAAAATTATAGAATTAAAATTTGAGTTACTGCTTTTTCGTTAGCTCTCCTCATACATGTTTGTATGGAAAATATAAAAAAATTCTTTTGCTTATAATATATAAAGATATTTATTTATCATTTACTAACGAAATACAGAGTTTACAGCTCATCAAAAGTTAGCTGTCTGTTACAACCTGGCAGGTTTTCTTTATTCTCATCGAAAGTTAAAGGCAGTGTGAGGTGATGAGGCTTCAATACTTCTTATTTGCTGTTGTTCACGAGGCACATTTTCATTTACTTTCCTTATACGGCTTAGTATTGTAGAAACTTGAAGCACTGATGAAATATTTTCCTCTCCGTGATCTCACAATGCTATCCCTTGAGCTTGACGAGAATCAACAATTTCAGGCAACTGCCAATTCATATAAAACGCCACAAGCTTTTCTTTCATTTTCGTCTCCCAGAAAACATCATCTCTTTCTATAATTTCTATTTTTAGTGGTATACTTTTGCCACTCCACACAGCAAATAAACATTTTAGTTTGCGTGTAACGTGGCGTTGCCCCTGAATTTGGTATTAACAATCACAATATTTGTTTAGACTAGTCAGTTGTTGCAAAGCCAGTTGTTCATTTTAGACTCCATGCACAACTGCTTTTACATCGCAAATATTTTATTTGTACAAAATATTTTTTACTAAGTTGGCTTTACTGCTGTTATCTCTTCTTTTTACCACTATACCAAAATTTGAATCTGTCAACATATTCTTACGCAATTTGAACCAGTCACTGCTATCCCTTTTGAATTTTTTGCTTATCACTAGGGAGTTGAGTCAAATTTGTTAAAAAATTGTTTGGCATTTCTTGGCTAGCTCTTGAACAAATCGTATTAGGAATTACTGCAGTCAAATGTGTGTAAGACGTTGCAGAACTGTTTTTTTAACTTCACTGTAATTACAATAAAGATAATTAGTAAGGTACTTTATTATTAAAAAGAATACTATAACTTGTGTTATGGCAAACAGAAAAGTCACCTTCTTACTTATAAATGATTGATTTTAGAAATTAAAAATATGTTAGATGTACTGAGACATACCTAATAGTTTATGAATAATCAAAGTTTTACCCGATGTACCTAAATAGGTTTATGTTTACAACACAATAATACAACATTCGTTACCGCTTGTGTGCGGACTGCGGAGCGCCATATTAGCGCTTTTTATTGTTCGCCGAGGCGGCATCTTAGCGCTCCAGGCGCTCTGACAAGCTAATGAGTTTGCAATATAGGTACATAAAATGATTCGATTTTATGTTATGACTCTTTCAAATATTGAAAACTGTGGCATCTATGTATTGTGAGAATAATTTATATAATTATATTATGCATAATCGATAATATAATCTCATATTAGTCATAAAAGACTCTTATGAAAATAATTTGTGTAAAAAATGTTTCATTTTTCATAATCACTTAGCCATGGATGAATTTCTATTTTATTACGACGCTTTCTTGTACAAATCCTTCGTAGAACTTTATTTCTCTAATTGTCCATATTTTATTCTTCTAATTATATATTTATAAGCACAGAAACAATAACACATTAAACGCAACAAGAATTTAAACTTAGGTCCTAATTATATGTGCCCATAGTCACATGAAAAGCCTATTTGATTCAAAGTATTCAGTCTATAACATAAAACAAGAAATTACGAACTCAAATCGGCGTATTACAATAACAAACAGGTTTACGTAAAATTTCGTGCAGCGGAGACGCAAGCGACATGACCTATCTCTCACAGGGCTCATAGCCGAATGATGAGGTCTGGGTGGGGCGTAAACTAGCAACTGACACTCAGTACACCGCTTATGCTAATAAGGTTTATATTGCCGAAGCGCTTGATATTGATGGGATCTACCGAGCGTCAAAATCATAGACGTTTGGCAGATTTTATTTAATTTTACAAAATATATACGTATAATATGAAAATGAATAGGGTAATTCTTTAGTTCATTAGATTTCCTACACTATTATCAAAAAAAATATGACAGCTTACGATCAAAATATTGCAAACAGTGAGACGAAAGATTATTTTCTGCCTCGTTTTTGTGATATTTTTACCGTGATTATATTTTACATACATGAAAAATTCTTTCAAAAGTCTTTTGTTCAGACTTTTGACTTTAAGCTCTATTTTTTGCTAGTTTGTAATATGTACCGTTATGGCTAGTTGCGCGACGAAAAATTAGGTGCTTCACGGCTTCTGATGTATAACAGCGCCTTAAACGGAAGATAATAATATAAAATGCTGGTACCCACACAGAAATAGGGCGATTTCAGATTAGCGTTTTATACGCGCGTATAAGCTCGTTTTTGGAAGCGCATGTAGGCGCGAATAGGCTCGCCTTTTGGCACACGCGCAACTCGTACGAGCGTTGACGCGCTTCTAAGCTCGTATAACCGCAAGCCGTCAGAATCCATGTTGACACTGACAAGATGTCACTACCGTTTCGAGCGAACACGCCGAAATATGCCCGTTCGATTTTTTGAAGCGCGTAATGTAGCGCGCGTGTAAGCGCGTATGCTGAAACGACCGCATGTGCGCAGAAAAATACGCTAATCTGAAACCGCCCTTAGTATCCATTTGCACCGAATATAGAACTATTGGTTTATCTTGGTTCTCAATTACAACTGATGTACAATACATGAACACGTACCTACTTATTATATTATGAGTGCCCCTTCTATTGCAATAGAATCTCTGAGCTAGTTTGGTGTCAAAGCAAAACAACGATTGCTAAGTGAGAAAACCAATTGCTTGCCACGCAGAAGATCTCATTCAAATCAATGATTCGGTTTAACCCAGCAATGGAATCATTGATTTCTTGAAGATATGCGTATTAATAATTGCCCGTACAAAGTTATTATATAATGCTATCACTGGAAATGTTGCTCTTAACCATTTATATTATTTTACTAGCTTTTGCCCGCCGCTCCGCGCGCGTTAAATTCGGGGTAACACAAATATACTTTTAGTCTCAAGTTGTTTGAAGACACTCCTGATGATTCTAAAGACTTCAGAAACCCTACCGTTATTTACCGAAAGGTACATAATAACATCACCTTGCATACAGTCAAATGTCAAAGCCATGTTCTGATACATGTTCAATATATGTCTATAAACATTTTCGCATTTTTAGTATTAGTAGGGAAAATCGTTTCAGCCGTTTAAGCTTATTATATAATTATTGGTTTATATATGCGAACAATTTAATCAACGTGCACAATATGACATTATGTATGACGTGACAGTACTGACAGATATGCGATAGCACATGCACAGCACTCAATTAGCGCATGCGTTCTTACTTCCAAGAGGTACATTTGTCCCGTACAAACTTCTCAAATCCCTTCCAGTTTAATTTTTGCAACTTATTTATTTATTTATTTATTGGAAGACCAACAGCTTTTACAATGTGTGATAGTGATTTACATGATATGTGGCATACAGCCAATTACAGGTCCTCACTATTAACAACAAAACAAATTATTTTTGTGCACACTTAATATTAAATAATGTTATAACTAATCATGACACAATAAAGCACCTAATCTGCATAGCTGTCAAAAAAAGTCGCTACTAAGTACCCGTCTCACCGTCGCCGGACTCACATCAAAGATGTCAAAATCGTGCAATTTCATTGATGCGTTAAGTGCCTTGCCAGCTCGCCACATAAAGCTATCCTGTCGGTAGTTGGTGGACGCTAGGAGTAAGTTGATTGGAGCATAATGCCGTGATTTTGTTGGTACATTTAAACTAAATTTAGACAAAAGTTCAGAGCTATTTATGGTGGCCTATGTCCGTCTCCATGGTCGCATATATCTCTATATTAAATTTGAACAAAATCGGTTCAGCCGTTTTAGCGTGAAAACGGAACATACTTACATACATACATACTTTGGAATTTATAATATTATAGTAGGGATAGGGATAATCACTTACATATTTGATTAATTCCACTTGATAAACGTTAATTATTATAAATGAATACCGATTTATATTATCAAATCATTCAAGATTTATTAAAGCTAGCATTACACATATTAATTATACTTTATAAACTTACTAAAAACAACAATTATAAAAGCTTTGTTATAAAAGATCATACATACATACATAGTCTCACGCCTGTCTCGAACATGTCTGTCTCTGTGCCTGTCTCTAGGAACGCCATTTGCAACGATCCTGACATATTTCTCTTGCTTCATTCACTCCCATCAGATTCCTCATGCATGCTCTTCTGTTCAGGGTACTTCTAACCTATCCTGTTTTTAGAATGTCTCCAATCTGGTCAGAGAACGTCCGCCTAGGTCTTCCCTTTAGTCCTATCCCGTCCACACTTGTCTTATATATCTGCTTAGTCAGTCTTTCGTCATCCATCCTCTCCACGTGCCCAAACCATCTTAGCATACCTTTCTCGATGCTTGTCACTACATCTTCTTTTACCTTACAACACTCTCTTATTACACAATGCTTTACTCTGTCAGTCAAAGAAACACCACACAAACTTCTTCTTATAAAAGATCGCGTATCATTATTCCAACGGCTTTAATTACCCCACTATCATCTTTATCATCTTTTACAATTTACTGAGTAGTGTAATGTATTTCGAACCGAAGATAAATTTTTGCATAAATGTTACATATGCGAAAAGAAGATTACTTACCACAAATCCTCATGTAACGAATAAAATAATTAAGTATCAAATAGTTTTTACTTTCACGACACAGTAATAACCTAGGAGAGATATAAACAGACTGCCATGTAGAGGTATGGATTACAAAACCACCGCGCGCACCACTGACTTTTCAAAGTTATGTGCGTAAATTTTAGTAATAAGTAGGTAGGTATTAAGCCTTCGGTCCCGGCAATGAAGATCTTTGACAGTCGTTATAGAAAGTCATACCCTTAAGTATACTACCGACACTGGCTTGAGTCATGGAATATCGCTAGTTCTTTGAGTTAAGGAGTTTAGCCGGCAGTCAAATTTGGCTTGTACGTGAACTCCGGACACCAAGCAAAAGTTCTGGTTACAACCGGAATAGTACTAGAACGATGAATATTTTTTTCCTATTTTACTCGTAGTACAGTTCCAGTTGTATAATAAAAATTATGTTGCTCCTGTTACGTTCATTCATTGATTCAGATACATTTGTGGGTAATTCAATAAAATAATTATGAAAGCTCGACACGTTTGACACTGACAGATATGACAGGCAACGGTCAGTGTCAAACATGCTCGAGTGACAGCCAGCCATTCGATTGCGATCGTTGAAGTGTGAAGCACGGTGCTTTGTTTGATGATTGTCCGTACAATCATTTTGTAAACTGGAGACAATAAACTGATCTTGGATTGTTGCCGTTTGTTTTCCTGAAGTCCTTCTGAGCGTTTTTCACTCCATGAATAATTTGGCAAGTTTTAACTTTACGGGAGCTACTGCCATTTGATCTCCCAATCCCTTGAGGCTTCTGTCAAAGCCGCGTCCGTTGGTAAGCAGATGCACCGACTTGCAGCTAAGGTTGGCTTGGGCCCCGAAGGTCGTGGTAGGGCCCCGTACAACCATATTGATCGCAGTACAGTTCTTAAATTGTACTAATCAGCAGGTTTAATTCGCGTTACCTAACTAAAACGAAATATAATAATAATATGGCGAAATGTTTGTGTAATATTACACCTCTGCCTACATCTACAGGGATAAAGGCGCGAGTGAGCTTGCCTATACATTCAGAATCACATCAAAAGCATCAATATTATCTAAACATTGCTTAGTCACAATTTTATTCAATCACTCCATTCCAATGTACCCAACCATCCCTACCAAAAAAGCCAATGATCTTGTACAGTCAACAGCAAAAGTAGATGATCAAAATCAGAAATTCAATACTAATGAACGGAGTTCGCGTCAGAACTGTGTGGCGTCGAAGTGATTCAAAAGTATGTGATTGTAAATTATACCAATAATTAACTACTAGTACGGCTGCCACAAATTCGTGATCAGTTTTGACTCCAAAAGTTATAAACTCAATTCGCATCAGAACTAAGAAGTGAAGAAAAATTTCAAAACTAGTGAACAGTTAAAATCAAATATAAATGATGAAACTGAGGCCACGTAATCATGAGGCAAATAATTTATTCATACTTATTTTTGAAGTACCCCAGTAATTTAATTTGTTATGTTTTACGGAAAAGCAGATGAATTGCTACCGGGCACATCACCAGACTCCGTGCTGCTACTGAGAGTTTGGAAAAAACCCAGCAACACTTTTGCCCGACCCGGGAATCTAACCCGAGACTTCCGATCAGCAGACGCATACGCTATCCACCCGACCACGGAGGCAGTCACTGGTCCACAGAGGCAGTCTTTGTATATTCAATATAATTTTACCAAATTTCATCTCTCATGTATTTTCTTTTTTGTAACTTCTGTCAAATGTTCAAAAGTAACTGATGTGATACAAAACCATAATTCAATAAATATTACTATCTTTGCATGTTTGTGCATTTATGTCAATGTTCAAAAGTAACTGATGTGATACAAAACCATAATTCAATAAATATTACTATCTTTGCATGTTTGTGCATTTATGTCAATGTTCAAAAGTAACTGATGTGATACAAAACCATAATTCAATAAATATTACTATCTTTGCATGTTTGTGCATTTATGTCAATGTTCAAAAGTAGCTGATGCGATACAAAATTATAAGTATTATAACTCAATGATTGCTTTTGCCTAGTCGGCTACAATATATCTGTCACAGTACACAGTGTATCTATCTGTCACAGACTAATGCCACAGTATAAAGATATTATTACACTGTGCTAATGCTATGCCTTGCGTTTTGTTTCTTTTTTTATGTTGTACTTTTTCTGATAAAATTATGGTGATTATGGTTATTATGGTGCATAGGGTTCCCACCAAGAACTTAGGGTCCCAAGCCAACCTCACCTGCAAGTGGTGCACCTGCCGATCAACAGACGAGGCTCTGGCAAACCAAATATCCCGATAAGCGGCAATAGGCTCGCCACCTATTACGTGGGATCAAAATACTGGCGAAAAGTGGGCGTTTAGTATGCCTCTGCCTACCCCTCCGGGGAAACAGGCGTGAGTCTATGTATGTATGTATGCATTATTTATATTTACTTCGCGCTTTTGTCACACTGTTAGCAAGAGTTCCAAAGAAATATAACCTTATTAGTCCAACCTCTCTGAAGAGTTCTGTTGGAATAGTGCAAAAATCCAAGTATCGAAACTCTTTAAGGCGAGGATTTCCGAGCGCTCAAAGCTTTTGAGGCCCTCCCCTCTTCCCCAGTTCGCGAGTATAATTACGATCAATCGCGACGCGAGACGCGACGCACCTGCCGCCATATTATGTAGGTATAACACTTTCGCGCCACAGTATAGAAAATTGAAGCAGTATATCAATTGAAATATAAACTCACTTATCGAGTATAAATAATTTGCAAAGTTTTTGTTTTGAATAAACCTTTATGAAATTCGAAAGTAGTTTTACAAAATTGCTTTTGTTTATAGTGACGATAGTAATCAGTAGATAAATTATGAACATTATGTTTATTGTTAATTATAAAAAAAACTTATGATCGCTCGCAATGCGAAAGTATCGCTTGTTCGATATCAATCTAAGGGAAAAGGATTAGATTAATATAAATTAATTAATTCGTTGCTACTGTCAGCAAAACAACGGCATAGAACCAATAATACACATAAAGGGTAAGATACTCATAGCCACTTTTAATCAACAATAATTACATTTTGTTATATTTATTTTAACTATGCAATCTCTAAGATACTACTCTGTCAAAAAAGTACCGGAAAAAGATCAATAATACACAAGATTTTTATTACAGGGCAATAGTTATAGCAATATATACTCATGCAAACACACGTGCATGCATAATAAAGGAGATCACCCAGCTCCATACTTTAGGCTATTCTAAAAGTGCCGGCCATCGATATATATGTACTAAATATATGTCAATGGTGCCGGCCAACTAAAATAAACTTATAGAATATTACGAAATAAACATTTTTATTACTACACTAAGGTTCTAAGTGCAGTCTGTGAAATCATATTCCAGCTCAAAGAATCTATTCTGTTCCTAAAATAAATCCTAAGTAATTACTGTTATTTTTTTGCCTAAAATAACGTGCATGTTGCAATTTAAATGGCATCAGGTAATGACAGGTAGTAAGCCAAGAGCGAAATATCTGATTGATAAGTATTACTGCCTCACAGAAAGAGACGCTGACGTTCCAAGCCATCACGCACCAGACTATGGGCAGGGCAGGTAGCGAGGGTACGACTGTTAGACTACAGGCCCATGTCCAAAATGGATGGGTCATATGAACCACCAGGTGACCTATATAGGACGATATAAGAGCATAAAATAATAAGATTCAGCACTATGCCGTCACTTGTAAGCTGTCCAACTGAGTGCTGGACAGCTTACAAGTGACGGCATAGTGCTCATATGACCCATCCATTTTGGACATGGGCCTGTAGTCTATGTAACAATTGCCGCGATCAGTTTACGGCCAATTCAAAACATGACCAGTGAAAACTCCAGCGGAATAACAATTGCAGTAGGATGTACCCGATTAGAATTCTTCAATAAATAGTATATTATACCTAGGGCAAGAAATAAAGATGGGCAAAGCAAACCAAGAGAACAGGATTGATACACGTATCCATTTGGGTTGGGCTGCTTTCGATAAACTGGCATTTGCTTTTACGAAGCAACAAAAAGCAAGAATATTCAACCAGTGCGTCCTGCCAGTGCTCACCTACGGAGCCGAAACTTGGATTACTACAGAGGCAGCGCTACAGAAACTTGAAGTTGTGCAAAGAACAATGGAGAGAAAACTGGCAGGAGTGACACTCAGAGACAGAAAGAAGAATAAATAGCTCCGAAAAGAAAGTCTAGAACCAGATGTTGCCAAAAGAGTAGCGGCCGGACATGTAGCCAGAAATCCCGAAATATGGTGCAAGCAAATATTAAAATGGCAACCATGGGATTGTAAATGACTAGCTGGAACGGCAAATGAGATGGAAAGAAGACATCATAAAGATAGCAAGCAGTAATTGGTTGAAGACTGCCCAAAACAGAACGGAAAGGAATTTGTTGTGGAGTTCTACACCAAAATAGTCGGAAAAGGCTTAAGATGGTGATGTTCACGGTGCTGGGACGCATAAGCGGGGCATTCCGCCAACATTTGTAGCGCCGTTTCTTGGACAGGGTTGCGGCTGCTGTCACTATAGTGATATCCAGGTGTTTCCGACTGGCCTTTTCTCTACAAGAACCGGCCGAAACATTGGAAAGTGAGAACGTCGCGACGCAACATCTCTTCAACCACATGGTGCCATGCCTGTACATCATGCAAGACATCTGTACCTGACCGGACATAGACATTCTTACTAAAGGTTTAGACGATATTTTTATATTTGGTCAGGAGTATTTAAAAATATGTTTTTTACTTTTTTAATGAGTCCACTGCATTTTAAGGCTCACGTATTTCAAGTTAGGCTGAAAACGTATAGTTGACTACCGTTACACCTCTTTGATTTACCACTTTTGTCAAAACAAAACTGCTCTACGGTACTTTGAGACATACATTCAAACCTAATTATTGTCTCAGAGAATACGCTTGTATCTTAAAATGTAATTAGCGATTGATTCGTTCCTTTATTAGATGTCAAACTGAAATACCTGATTTTTCTTCAAAAAACAATCAACAATATTACTAATTACGGCTTTTTTAAAAACTTTTTGAATTTGACACGAAAACGCTGTAAACCATCATAGCGGTTAAGTGATATCACAAAGTACAAAACAAAGCAATCCGTGAATGAAGTCTGGTCTGATGCACCCACTTTTATTTTGTTCTATTCGATTTGACAGGTAGAAACTTCTACCTTTTTAGTTGTATTTACTACTAAAACGTCAACAACATGAATCGTGGACGTACTGTTTGACGTAATGCTCTCTGATTGGTGTTCACTGTCACAAGAATAAGTAAAAACATTATTTTTTAGTTTTATAATCCTAAAAATTACATTAATCTTACCATTTTACAATAAATAATAAACTTTATTGACATCTTAAAATCATAATGGATCTATAGATACTACAATCAAACCGATTTATTCTTAGTGGACACAAGCCTATTGACTTAGAAGTTTGGTGTAATAGTTAAAATGTTTACAACAGTGTGTTCTATTAAAATAACACAATTTATTGATTGGCCGGCAAAATAAAAATTAGCCCAATTTGGGTGATCTCCTTTAGGCGCTGCCATCGGCAAGTAGTAGTGGAAAAAAGTAAAAATTTTACATACATACATACGTACGAAATGATAATCCTACACCCACAACGCTTATTTTCCGCCAACCTATAATAAACTCTAGTTTTCGTTATTATTTGTCGGTCAAATTGATATAGTTACCTACCGAACACCTTACCTACCTTTCTAAGCTGTGACACCAGTGCATTCTTCCTCGGCGTGATAAATAATTACTATAATATTATTAGGTGTCCATTGTTCCGTGTTTGGTAATAGTGTGGAAATCAATGATATTATTGGTGGAAATAGTCAATAGAATTATTGAATAGACGGAAATTCTTTTTTTTTTGTTTTTGATCGCGCTAGTCTTAGGAACTAGCAGGCCAATTTCTAAGATTTATTTGCTTCTCTAGCCCATTTGTTGAGGAAGGTTATACCAAATAACATCACGCTACTACCCACGAGGGTGGGGCAGTAACCATAAATACCACTAAGTAGGTAACTGCGGATATTTGTATTTATTTAGGTAGGTACCTATAAAATTCGCTTGTATAGCTTTTAGGTACATCTCACATTTTATTTCCGTATATAGGTACACAGAATAAAAGTGTGAATTATTGTATTAGGTAGGTACCCAATACAACAATAATACTATAAATCATCCACAATATACAACAAATCAATATTTTTCTAAAGTACTGTTACCTAACTATGCTGTTGTTATCAAGGCGTTATCTTGTCCAATAATCAAAACGATATTTTTAAAACTATACTTCTTACTTATATACACTATTATTACTTACTAAAAATTTACAATACCTATTTACAAACTAAACCTAGATGTAATATATTTATCAATAAGTGATGATGACATTCGTAACTGACGATAAAATAATTCGTAATCCTGCGGTGCGCTCTGCAAACTAGCGATACGTCCTGTCTCCATTACATCCCGCTCGGGACTGAACGACGCCGGAGAGAGCGCGACGGCAGTAGGAAATTACGTATTTTCGGTATTATATTTTTGTATATATTAAAATTCATAATCTGATTGCCGAGAACCATTCGCTTTTATATGACCTTTCTTTTGGTATACTTTTGAAAATTCTAATCCCAATACAACTCAAATGAAACGGGAAAAGTTGTTTAAACAGACCTATATTCGCGATTATTTTCTATCATATCAAATGACAGTAATCGTGTTTCGAATGGCCGAAATATAAAGATCTAATGCTGTAGAATAACATATATTTTTTTCCGAATTTAAGTCTCTGTTATTTACAAATAAAACGCATTTGACCACGCTAGATAACACTGTATTTTGGGAAATCCTCGCCTTAATGTCAATCTGTAATTCGGATGTCATGTACAATAATATAAATTTGCATTTCGAATACAATATTGATGAATTTTACTGATCACGAATATATGACAGCTGTACTAGTAGCAAATGATTGGTATAATTTACAATCACATACTTTTGATTTACTTTGACGTCATATAGTTCTGACGCGAACTCCGTTCATTAATATTTGATTTCTGATTTTGATCATCTACTTTTGCTGTTGACTGTACCACACACTAAAGCAGCATCCACTAAATGTGGATTTTCAGAAATCTCGCGAAAGTTAGCCCCGGGCTTATTTATACGCTACTGATTAAAGAGGAGCTCTGTTAAAACCGGAGTGTATGGTAAACAGAACCTATTTTATTTTGCTGTTAATTCCTTAAATGTTTTGCATCACAGTAGCTACGTAGGTATTCTAGTCATGTTATTCTTTGTTTGACACAGTGGTATGCTAGACTTAGTTTTTTGAGGTTATGTTTGTTCGCGCATCGTCGAATGCAATAATAAGATAATGCTCTATTAATATTGTGAATAATACATCATCATCATCATCAGCCTTTAACAGTCCACCGCTGAACTAGGCCTCTCCTTTGAAAGGAGGAATTGGCCTACTATACCACGCTGGCCAAACGGGTTGGTATAGGGTTTGTATCAAGTTTTCCTTCTCTTACAGTGCTGTTCTCTGCATAATATGCTCCCTCTGTCGGCTCTTACGACACCTATGGGATGATATGGGGTGGTGACATTCCGTATTCTTAATCCGTCACCACACGGACTCGGATTAATACATCAACAATCACATAAAAAAATAAGTATTACTTATAAAATAAACATTTCTTATTCATTGCAAATGACGTTCCGTAGTCTCTGCCTACCCCTCCGGGTAACAGGCGTGATTCTATGTACGTATGTATGTGTCATATTTTTGGTTTAGTTTAATATTAATTACGAGAATTATTTTATAAACACTCAAATGATTTATGGGCTATACGTCAGCGCGCACCTCACTTCACTAACTACCCACTCTTTTTGATTATTATGAAGAGGGACGAGTTGAAGTGAAAGGTGCGAGAGTTGTTATATGACTGACTGTGGCAAGTCAGTCATATAACAACTCTCAGACTTAACGGACGTAACGAAATAGCTAGCGGGAGTTTTTGTAACAATGTGTGATTGTATAAAAGTGTACCAGTAATAATTTAAATAAACGAGGAGTAGTAAACTACTCCTCGTTTATTTAAATTTTATAAATACTGGACTTGGTGTTTTCTTCAAATCTCAGAAGTGGCATGAACGTAATCAATGAAGTGTGCCCACAAGGTGCGTGAGAGGGCGAATGTTAACGCTGCTATGTTACTGAATAAGCTGAGCCTTCAACTACAACCGTGGTGAACGTATTTTGCAGATTTTTTATTTTGTGCTGCAAATGTTATTTAGTGACGATACTTGCAAAACATTCTTAGTTAGCAGAATACTGCGTATATACGTATAGTAACCTTTGGAATGTCACAATGGACGTGGTGGTGATGTCGCCATCACATCGTCCGGAGTGTTGTGGGTTCGATTCCTACATGAGACACGAAGTTGTGGTTAAAACAGACTTTTACTGTAAAACCGTTTAACCTTCACGGTGTCGTGTTTCCCATGACGTGATCTCCTAAATAAGCGTCTTTTAATAGCTTAAATAAAAAAAATGAAAGAAAAATAACAAATTTATAGGTAGTACCTACTGAATGATTAAATTTGTGACCTACTATAGCGTAGATATCATATGGATGTTTCGGGTTCGATACCCGGGTTCAAAAGAAAGCGCTTGTTTTCATTTATTTCTAGTTCTAGTGGATATGTTTTCCACTAGAGCTGAGGCGACTTAACGGACGTAACGAAGTAGCTAGCGGGAGTTATTGTAACAGTGTGTGATTGTATAAAAGTGTACCAGTAATAATTGAAATAAACGAGGAGTGGTTTATACTGGACTTAGTGTTTTCTTCAAATATGTTACTCATACTTGTACCTGTATAACTCGGCAAGGAAAAAGAGTGGCCATGAGCTTGATTGCATATTTTACTCCTGGTTCTATGCCTTTGCATTGCGGTTATGGCACTGAATAAAAATGGAGAAGAATAATTAGGCAATTAAAAGTTCAACTTGAGGTTCAGAAGCTCTCTTTATGACCTAAGTGCGTAAATGGAGTTAATTTTTAATAAAAGCATTATGTTCAACTAGCTTCTGCCTGCGTTGGTCAGTCGTGACAAAAGGTAGCTAGTACGCAATTCTGATGTATAAGCTATATTGCTACAAACTTATATCAAAATCCGTTTAGTAGTCTTTGCCTGTGAGAGTTATCCATCCTTACATTAACAACATTAATCTTAACATTTATTATAGTATAATATTACACCTCTGCTCACTCACTTGTTCCACTCGTTGTCCATCGATCATAACATTACAAGCCGTAACACATTCCTCCTTTTCAAAAACCATAACTTTCGTCTGCTCACATTCACTTTCATTCCTTTTCTCCCTAAAGCACCATGTATGATTGTTACCATCTCCTGCAACTCCTCCACTGAAGATGCAAGTATTACCTGATCATCAGCATAAAGGAGGCATTTGACAAATAACTCATTCATCCTTAATCTACAGTCATTATGTTTCAAATCTTGTAAACAACTGTCCATGAAGAGGTTGAACAGCCACGGTGACGCTACACATCCCTGTCTAACACCTGTCTCAATGGTAAACCAGTAAGTGTAAGACCCGTCTATCCTCACACAAGCTCTAGAATTTTTATAAAGGGATTTCAGAGCTCATATGAGGCTGCTGTTCACCCCATACATCGACAGTACCGACAACATTTCATTCCTCTCCACTTTATCGTAAGCCTTTTCCAAATCCACGAATGCGCATTAGACCTTTTGACCCTTTGCCAAGAATTTCACGGCTACGCACCGCAAAGAAAAGACTTGATCCGTGCACCCCATACCCTTTCGAAATCCCGCTTGTACATCCCATATTCTCTTGTCGGTTACTTTCATAACTCTTTCAATCAGTACCTTCGCATACAATTTTCCTACAATGCTGAGAAGGTTAATGCCTCTATAGTTCTTGCAGTCTTGTTGCGAGCCTTTTCCCTTATAAAGGGTACAACTACAGCTGTAGCCCAGTCGTCAGGTACTCGGCCGGTGCTCCAGTACAAGTTAAACAAGCGCTGCAGCTGATCAACTATGATGCCCTGTCCAGCTTTCAACATTTCAACTGTAATCCTTTCATATCCTGCAGCCTTACCTAATTTCATTCTTCCCAGCGCCTTCAGAATCTTATCCACGCCAATATTGCTTTCATCATAGCTATTATTACCATTCATTTCGGTGATCGATGTCTGTATCGCCGGTCTTTCAAATTAACCTTCAAAATATTCCTTCCATCTCTTCAGCACGCATGATTCACCATTCAGTGTCTTTCCATTCTTGTCTCTGATTGACGTGTATTCTGAGGATTGAGTTCTTCCTCGAACTGCACGAACGGATTTCCAGAAAATCTTTATGCTTCTCCGGAAATCTTAAGATAATCTGCTCAAACTCATCTTTCTTTCCCTCTTTTTTCCTTTTAACAATTTCTTTCACTATTCTTTTAGACCTAACAAATTCCTTTCTTGCTTCATCTTTGTCATCACTCGTTGCCTTTCCCATTTTTTTATTTGCTCTGGCAGCCAACCAATCTAACCAAGCTTTCTTCTTCTCTGTGTAATGGTGTTACTGGCTTCATCAAATTAAATAATAAAATATAGTCCTTAGGTCGCATACTTGTTTCCACATGTGTTTGTCTTATCGCTACGATGGCGCCAAAGTTATGCAATTAGTAAATTCATAAATTCCAAGAGTTTGACAAATTAATAAGAATTATGTGACAGGCATATGAGTAAACAAATAGCCATGAAATATGAGAAAATATTGTCACTGTAGTGTTCACATGCGGTATAGTTGAGGATCATAAAAAAAGGGATCAACGATAAGAAACGGACCCTGTCAAGTAGTAAGGATTCGAGAGGCGTGGTGTTGGTGGTGTTTGACTGGACAGTTGGGTCTTAGGAGGCGGAGCTAGTCAGGTCCCAGGACAGCGTGACGTGATAGTTGGGAAAGGACGGGACAGTCGATCTTAGGAGGCGGAGCGAGTCGGGTCCCAGGACAGCGCGGCGTGGGAGTGGAGAAAGTACGGGGGCAGTAGGTCTTAGGACGCGGAGGTTGGCAGATCTCGGGAACGAACTCGCGTGGTAGTTTATCAATCTTTCTATCATTCATCATCTGATATACTTCATTTAATTTGCCATCCATTCCTCCTCCAACATTGAATGTTGCAAACCGGCTTTCCGTAGGCCGCTTTTCGCCCTCACGGGAAACGAGACGTGATGGGTTGCGAACCGCGTCGCCGCCGTATAGAGAAATATATTTATTTAGTTCCCATAGCGTTCCCACGAGCATTATCTTATTCAAAGTATAGATAACGGGTGGGATATGAAATCCTCGCACAGCCAGAACTATAGGGCGCAAGAAGCTGTTTGGCATATAGGTAATTATTTTCTGTGGGGAGTTTTCGCAGAGTTTTTTTGTTGTACTAAGTATGGATTTCTCAATATTTCCACGGGATCGGCACCAAACGGTTAAATTTAATAATATGTGCGCGTGTAGCTAAATTCATCCTCTAGTGAATCGTATCTTTGGAAATTAATTAAGGCCAGTATTTAAATGCAATGGAATGAATTGGAATGGAATTTGTATATTTTTATCAGCCAGATATTTTAACTGAACTTATCGGGAAGCCGGATGTTAATAAATTTTATTCAGCTACACATCATACGAGAGCTGAAAATGGCTAGTTATATCAAAACTACGCGACGACAGTCACATAATTTATTACCCTATATGCGAAATTTTAATTAACCGATCTCATGTGATTTGTGAATTCACGTAACCTTATTATCAATTAAGGAAGTTGTTAGGTAAATGAGCCGTCAGTGATATCGCCGCCATTACATTTTACGATAGCGGTATGATGTTTTGGTGCCAATAAATCCAGGGTTGGCAAACTAAAAATATCGACATTTTAAATACCATATATATACGTCTTCAACAACGTTTTGAAGGCAAAGCAGTAGTGGGAAGCTGTGCGCAAGTCGAACAGAAAGCTATTTTTCGGGCTCCATGGACGTTAAACGAATCCAAAGTACGCCATCTGTTACCGTCAGCTATAGGTATATTGTTATTTGTTATACGATGGTAGTCGATGCGCTATGGAGTCTTGATGTTAACAGTCATGGGTGAAAGGCACATTAGTGTCTGATCGCCATAGCGTCAACACGTTGTGAAGCTGTACTCGGTCCGAAATTGACGTCTTGTGTTGCCGTCTCCGCAGGATAGAAGACACAACTCACCAACATAAAATCACAGAAAGCATGTTTTCGCATGTTGTATCAGGAGAAATTTACAAATCATGCATCCTGCAGAAAAAAATATACATATAGAATAGAATAATAATAAATACACAGTCATTTTACAGACACCCAAGAGATAAATATCCCTTTAATCCTGCAAAAGGTTATAGGGATCTTTTGTTGAGAATTCAGTGTAATTATGGTCTTTGGATAAGCAAGTTCCATGAATTACAGCATATTATGTAGGCAATTCTATAAAAAACCCGCAATAAATTTCCATATACGTCAATTTAAAAAAAAATAAAAAGTCAAAGCTTTTATTTAAAAAAAGACCGTCTGCGTAACGTCTCTTTCAGGAAGCTTTCCGAATAGACTGTAGAACCGAAGTGCACACAAATAACTTCAGCTCGTTTGACATTCTACTGGAGAGCATCGATATGTTTTTCTCAAAACTATGATATTCAATTCAGGTATATGGAAGTTTCTCATTAACCATCTTCACTACAAATACAAATAAAAAATAATTATATTGTCCTTATTACAAACCGTTTTTTGGCGTAGAGTACCTACTTAATGGCACTTCCTAAAAAAGGCCGTTATTTATTTTATTTCGACATGGAAACATGGTAGCAGTAGTCTACCGCAAATTTTACGGCAAAGTCATTATAATGTAGCTTAGTTCTGAATAAAGTTGAAAACTAGTCATATAACTATTACGTGGGACCTAAAAGTTCATGGCGAAATGTGGGTGTAATATCACACCTCTGCCTACCCCTTCAGGGATACAGGCGTGAGTCTATAAAAAAAAATAACTAAGCTCTAGTCTTTACTGTATGACTTATGTCAAGTAATTGCAAAAACCTACCATAATTATTACTTGCTGAAATGAAGCTGAGAAGGCAAAGCCCGTAAAGTGGATGGTAAATGAATCTCCTAACATGCTTGCTGTAAAACATATTGCACCTAAAGAGGTTTCGTTAGGATGTTTAATTTAAGCCCAGACTCATAATAAACCACTTGTTTATGTAGCGGTTTATAACAGAAGGCAACACATGCGTGTATGTAGTACTAGGTACTACTTTTGCCCGCGGTTTCACCTGCTAATACGAATAAAAGGTAGCTCATAAACTATTCTGTTGTACAGGCTATACATTTTCATGAAAATCCATTCAGTAATTCTCTGCATGAAAGGGAATCAAACATACATACATCCATTTACTCTCCCAAACTTACGCCTGCTTAGACTTGGCAACGTTAAATGTCAATCGCTGCGTCTGAAATCTGAGAAAATTTCTAAAATTCATTGCCGACACGTGTATTCAATTTATAGGTATATCTACTGACACGTGTATTTGCGAGGGCACGTGTCTGCAAACATTGCAGTAAGCAGATCATAAATACGCTGCGAGCGTTGAATCTATAAATAGGTACAATAAAGTCTTCTGGAAGGGAAGACATTTTAAGAGATTTTAATTCAAGTTTATGCAAGTAGAATGAATGAAAGAAACAGTAAGAAAAATTATATATACATATATATATAAATATATATATATATATATATATATATATATATATATATATATAAACGACTGTTTGCGGACTTGGTTGATCAAGCGGTATTGTCGTTCCTTACTTGATCCACCTTTGCACTCGAATAACATTTGCTCTATGGAATATATTTTTGATTTTTTCACAATGTTGCCATTCATGGCAAGACATTGCCAAACATTTTCAATAAAATTTAGATGTATTCGTGATGAATTTGGCTGAAGTTCCGAACAAAACTGGATCCATAATGTGGTTTTAGGGACAAGTTACTTCAGTACTTGCTCCGTGTAATAATAATAATATATGATATAACCATTTTATACATTCTTACCAGCACTATAATGATCCTATTTCTACTTGATAATTTAAATACTATTTACGTCCGATATTTTCCATTTATTGTATACTTTTTGGCTCCATTAATACTGTATAATAATTATGCCAAATCATCACCATCCTCCGAGCGTTATGCCAGTTGCAACCAGGCCTTCGCCTTGGAGCCCTGGTTCCGCTTTTTAGTCTAAACAGATTTGACAGAATATTAGCTTTTCCACAGAGCGACTGCCGTCTGAACTCCGCAACCCGAAGGGATAGCCATATTGTATGGTTAAGACCATAGTCAGGATGTTCGCGGGTACTAATTTCTCGTAACGACTGTCAAGGATCTTTTTGATGACAGCTGGGACCGACGGCTTAATGTGCTCTCCGAGGTACGGAGTGTGTGACTTTTTGTGACCGGTCACCCATCTATAAACCGAAACGGTGACGAACCCGCTTAACTTAGCGAATCGATAGATTCAAACGGTAACCACTTTGCCACGGGCCGCTCACTTTATTCGCCACATGTGCGTTCTTATTTGAATCCAAAACTATATATTATATTAGAGCTCCTGGTTAATATTATGTGGCTCCAGGATTATGTTAGTCGATTATTTTTGTTTCAATATTTTAGCTTACTATTTAACGCTTAATTGTATACCATAATCTTTATATTTATTTGGCTCCTTTAAGACATACATATACCCGTCAATCAATACTTAATGATTTCACATGACAATTATTTAAATTTTAGTTTTCCATTCTTAAGATGATCCATTGAATTTATATTCATTACGTCCATACATTGTCAAATCCGAAAGCATACTATATTGATCCGCTTTAAATATTATGAACTGATACTGATAATCTTATGCACACAAGCTTATGGATATTATGTGGCTACATTACTATACACGCCGCGCCATATCTGCGTGCTTATATGAATTTGGGTCGTTTGGCTGGTATGATGAAATATCATCAATTCATCATCATATCAGCCAAACGACGTCCACTACTAGATATAGGCCTCCCTCAAGGTTTTCGTCGTCCTACGTCAACGCGTTAAGTGGACCGACAAGACCGATCCACCCAAGATTGGACACCTCGTTTTGATCAAGGAGGCTAACCTTCCGCCACTCAGATGGTGCAGGGGGTGCATTCTTCGTTTGGTAACTGGGGCTGATGGAGTTCCCCGATTTGCTGAGGTCTTGGTGGACGATTCGATTCTGAGGAGAGCGGTTGCAACGTTGTCACGTCTACCAACCGATTAGCGGACCGGTAGGCCAGCCCAGGGCGGGTGGATGTTTGAAATATAAATATTTTCTATGATAAGTTAAATCGATTATATCGGTTTAGTAACATGTTATTTTTGTCTATTGTAAATTTTGACTATGGTCACACTATGAACTGTCAAATCATTCTCTCTTCTTGTTTCCGGAAAATTCCCCTTGACGACACGTTTTATCTTTTGTGTGATTTGTAGAATTGATTTAAATTGTTTAATAACCTTGCGATTGTCGCTATTGGAATTGCCCGGCAAAAGCTGAATTGAACTTGACCTTACAAAATTTGTGTGTCGACGTCTACGTGCATCGTGTCCGAAGACATCAGTTTGAGGAACAGCTAAGTAGATTAGACTTCATTCAGTCTTATATTGGCCAATTTTAGATCTGTGTGTGTCTTATTTAGCTCCAAGCCTGACATCCAGAGAAGATCACCGGGTAAGTTGAATTGAGTAAATTCATCACTGTGAAACACAGTAAACATATGTCAGAGATTTGTTCTCGCTTACAAGGACTGGATGAATAAAATCACGCTTCCAACAATTCCCAGTCTTTTTAGGCAGATTCTGAAGAAATATACTTTATACACCACTATTTTTTAATTAGTACAAAAACTTTAAGGACATATTAGCGAACACATTATTATCATATATGTGACGTAAGAATTTCATAGTATCTTTAAATAGCAAAGTTATAATCATTTGTTTTTTGTAGAAAATCTCACCTAAATCATAGACATATTTTACAATCCATTCACTACTTCATTGATAGTACTTACTTTCCGTCCTACTCTTACGCATTCTTTCCGTCGCACTTATAATGTAGGTAGCCTTAGACAATAAAATGAAGCAAAATAATAAGTGTAGGTAGTTACTTTTTATTTTTTTAAATTCTACCCTCTCCTTCATACTTCATCTGGGCTTAGGACCGGCAAAATTTACCGTTTTGCAAGTAATTAAATACGGAGGTATGTATTTAGAAATCAAACACATATCAAAATAAAAGAAGGTATTCTGTAATAAAATAAAATAGTAATTTTGGCGTATTTATGAAGTAAGAATCATCTGCTATTTACAAATATTATTTTATCATCATCGTGTCAGCCTAGAGACGTCCACTGCATGACATAGGCCTCCCTCAAACTTCTCCATACAGACCGATTCTTAGCCGCCCGCATCAAATTATTATTTACTTAAGTACGTATTATTTACTAAACTTACAAGTATTTCCATTGTCCTTCGAAATGTCCACCACCGTTGTCAATACACAGACAATTTTTTAACGAGAGAAGTACGCTTCTTTTTTTTACTTTATCAAAAGCATCCAATATGCGCTGTTTTAATTGTTCGTCACTAACGGCTCACTTTTGTACACTCACAATAAGATGTCCATGGGTACACAGCTGCACTCGCGATTTTTCCACTCAAAAAGTACACACAAAGCATAGTTACATACTCCCGTGATATGAACTGATATGATAGGCCATCGCGTCGGGCAAACGTAGACAAACAATTAAGTTTTGCAACGAAAAAATAGATACGCTCACTTTCACTAGCAATTAAGCACTGTTTGTCGCATCGTCGGGGCGCAGCGCAGGCGCAGAGGGGAGGGATTTATCAATGGGTCAGTTTACTATGATAGTACGCGGCTCGGTCATAGTATTAGTTATGCATTTACCAATTATTACGTATTTTTGTGGACAGTTTTGAGACAGTTTTGGGACTTAGTGTTTTTTATTTTTTAACTACATAAATATGACCAGTTAAAGATACTTAGTGCCCTGTTAAATTTTTGTACTAATTAAAATATAGTGGTGTATATGACGTTACGGGTTGTGGTTGCCCAGCGGGAATACAACCAACTGTCTAGCAATGGTTTCTGTGTCTGGGATTTCTGTATGCTTAAGAGGTAGACGTAATATATTTAATCTGCGTAAACATGTTTTGTTTGTATTTTAAGATTTGGATTCGAATTTTAAACACAAATATAAAATGGCAACTTTGTGTCCTTTGTTAGTTGGTGTAATCCATTTCACCTGTTAAGCTCAGAACAAGTAAAGACACGTAGACATATAACGCACTCCGTGAAAAACACAGAATACCTGCAGTAAAAACACTGGTAAGAAGAAAGACGCGGAGATCCAACGCTTAATTCATTCAGGGCGTCGTCGCCGGCTTGCCTTTACTAATTTTAATTTCCGATGTTATTAGCCTGTTGCAGTTAACCACTGAACGTAGGCCATAGGTAATCCCCAGGGTGCACCTTAAGACCAGATCGCCCGTTTTCGCCATACAGACCAAAAAGTGTCCAAGATAAAACCTCTGCTGAATGATTCGACAGAGTTATATATCCAAAGCCCTAGCAGTTCTTTCAACTCTGAATTGCATCAAAGGAAAGCCGCAGGAGTAAAAATAACATGTTCAATGATGTAATTTCGAGAAGACTCACTGCAAATATCCGTTATCACAAAACCCGTAATTGCGAAACTGGTGCCGCACCGCTCTACACTCTACGTCACTCATACCAGTCTTGCCCTCTTGCAGCTTTTATGGCAGACTTTGATTACCATCGTGGCTGTTAAAAGACTGCATTTTATGCGTTGGCCAAACGCCATCTGTCAACTTCAGCGTAATATAATTCTCATGTGGTTCCCTTCGGTTCAACTAACGCCAACATCGTTGCTAATAATAATTATGCCATTTTTATACAAATCCACACTTTAGGTATTTTAGATTTACTTGATCCGATTCAAATGGGCCAATCGCAGCGCAGTATTGTAATTTATATTTATTTCTAATCTATTCTTCACGGAGGGCAGTCATTGGTTCTTGGTCACTTTTATGTATTATTATTCTGTATTTCTTATCAATTCTCATAACTTGCGGAATTTCTTACATTAGCTTGGCTTCTATGTCCATTTTTCCAACAGTTTATTTTACTTCAGAGTTTTTGGTTAAATATTTGTAGTAGGTAGGTACATTACCTACCAGAAGGGCCCGTGACAAAGTGGCGATCACTCGAATCTTTCAAAAATTCGCGAGGTAAAACGCGTTCGTCACCGTCTGGTTTATAGATGGGTCATCATCATCATCCTTCGAGCGTTATCCCGGTTGCATCCAGGCCTTTGCTTTTGAGCCCGGGCTCCGCTTTCTAGTCTAACCAGATTTTACTGAATATTAGTTTTCCACAGAGCGACTGTTTTCTTACTATAACATGTATTACCATTTAATTTATGGCACGGAGGGTGTGACTTTTTGTGGCTGGTCACCCATCTATAAACCAGACGGTGACAAACGCGCTTAACCTTGCGAATCGATAGATTCGAGCGATCGCCACTTTGCCACGGGCGCTCACTTTATACGCCACATGTGCGTACTTATTTGAATCCAAAACTTTATAATATAGACCTGCTGGTCAATATTATGTGGCTCCAGGATTTTACAATTATTAAAATTTCAGTATTCCATACATAGGATGATCCAGTGAATTTATATTCATTACGTCCATGCATTGTCAAATCCGAAAGCATAATATAAACTGATACTGATAATCTTATGCAAAATAGCTTATATGAATGTAATGTGGCTCCATTACGTATGTACGCCACGCCATATCTGCGTACTTATATGAATTTGGATCGATTGGCTGATATGAAATATCATCATCATATCAGCCAAACAGCCACAAAAGACCACATCCATCGGTTTTGGTTATCATCTTTGACAGTCGTTAGGGCAATCAGTGCCCTCAAATATCTGGTCTAAACCAAAAAATATGCCTGCGCCTTCGGGTTGTAGAGATCAGACGGCAGTCGCTCTGTGAAAAAGCTAATATTCTGTCAAGTCTAGGCATCTACTATGAAAATGTTTCTGAAATTTCTTTCGAAACACAATACCCAAGATGGAGTTCCTTCGGACAACTTTTTTTATTAATGTAAAACATTTAAAGAATAGAAAGTTATAGTTTACTAGAGGACGCCAGCAGCTACACCTGCTTTTTTTTTAAATTTCCCCGTTTTGGCCGATCCCGTGGGAATTTCGGGAAATCCCTTCTTAGGCACCTCTACGGTCCCCAGGAAACATACATGCCAAATTTCAGCTTCCTGCGCCCAATAGTTTCGGCTGTAGCGTGTCTGTCAGTCAGTCAGTAATGCAAGGATTTTATATATTAAGATTTGTTGGAATACTGTTTACAAAGTTGTTTACTGTTTTTAAGTCCATAGTATCTTGCTGTCACCGGCGCACAAATGTTCCTTTTACATTAAATATAATCTTAAATACTATAAGTGGGCGTTTAATATGTCACTGCCTACCCCTTCGGGGAAACAGGCGTGGGTCTATGTATGTATGTTAAATACTATAGTGCTATTACATAAGTCTTACTGTTCATCGCACTGTTTGACACATTTTAAATTAAAGGCCAACATTAATAAAATTCTTTTCATACATGCTCGCCGGTTGCGGATGCTTCGGACTTTTCCGTTTTTCAAGACTTCCCCAATTTGGTCCACGAACGTCTTACGAGGTCTGCCGCAAGCGGCTTGCCCATACACCTCTGCCATATATATTTGATTCGTCAATCTTTCTTCACTCATTCTCTCCACATGTCCAAACCATTTCAGCATTCCTTTCTCAATCCTGTTGTCTCTGGGTGTTCTGTTGTCTCTGCCTACCCCGACGGGAAAAAGGCGTGAGCATATGTATGTATGTATTAATAAAATTTTCATGTCATAAGTTCTATTGAATAATATAGATAGAGTACTAATATCATCATTTAAAAGTGCTAGGAATTAAGTATTTGGTAGAAATTTGTGACTGGCAGAACCAAGGTAGGTATACACCGCTATTTTTTAATTAGTACAAAAAATTTAACACATCACTAAGTATCTTTAACTGATCATATTTATGTAGTTAAAAAATAAAAACACTAAGTCCCAAAACTGTCTCAAAACTGTCTACAAAAATACGTGATAATTGGTAAATGCAATACTAATACTATGACCGAGTACTACGAGTATCATAGTAAAATGAACCATTGATAAATTACTCTTTTCTTTTAGCCCAGAACACCTTCTTTTATTTTGATATTTGTTTGCTTTCTAATTACATACCTCCGTATTTAATTACTTGTTAAACGATAAATTTTACCGGTCCTAAGCCCGAATGAAGTATGAAGGAGAGGGTAGAATTAACAAAATTAAAAAATATCTACCTTCATTTATTATTTTTCTTCATTTTATTTTCTATGGCTACCTACATCATATTATCCGTGTAGTGACGGATTAAGAATACGGAATGTCACCACCCCATATCATCCCATGGGTGTCGTAAGAGCCGACAGAGGGAGCATATTATGCAGAGAACAGCACTGTAAGAGAAGGAAAACTTAATACAAACCCTATACCAACCCGTTTGGCCAGCGTTGTATAGTAGGCCAATTCCTCCTTTCAAAGGAGAGGCCTAGTCCAGCAGTGGACTGTTAAAGGCTGATGATGACCTACATCATAAGTGCGACAGAGAGAATGCGAATGAGCAGGATGGAATATTATCAATGAATTAGTGAATGGATTGTAAAATATGACTATGATTTAAGTGAGATTTTCTACAATAAACAAATGATAATAACCTTGCTCTTTATTGATATTATGAAATTCTTACGTCACATATATGATAATAATATCTTCGCTAATCTGTCCGTAAAGTTTTTGTACTAATTAAAAAATAGCGGTGTATATCCAATTTCTTTGGGCAGGAGTTTTACCTTGGTTCCTTTTGCTTTGTTATATACCTGGTGATATTATCTTAACAAATATATAAAATTATAGCAATACTTGCTTAAAAAGTTATTTAGATATTAGCATGTGAAAAAAAATATTATTTCGCTGACTTTGCATTTTGCGCGCGGGGCGTAATTATGGATTAAAAACATCATTGTAAACAAATATTATAATTATATATGATACTTTTATGTTTTTATTGTGAATAAACTAATTAATTGTGAAGTTCTAGCAAAAAAAGTAGTAAATATTGTGTATTACTTTAATTTAAGAGATTTTTACAAACAATTATCGAAAAAACGGCATTTATTTTTTATTGAATGTATTCTTATCGGATTCTTATCGGAAATGGTTCTTTTGCTTGGAAATTTAATTGGTAAGAAAATTATGTAGGTTTGAATCAGATATATAACATAAAAAGGTATTTAAGAAAATAAAATACGGAAATTGGCGGCAATTAACAATCAATTCTTTGTTACTACTATTTAAAAATTACGCTCGCGCTCATACAAATAGCGAGTCATTGAGTGTGTCTAGCAGGGTGTTAGACTCCTTCGATTGGTCTGGCTACTTGCGTAAATTATTGAATTACTTTCCTTCCCTTTTAATATAAAAATCAAGACTAAGAATTTAAGAAAAGTTAGTACTATTTTTACGTACCTCTAGCACCTCATAGCTAAAATTTGGCCGTCGATCCAAGCTAGCAGGTATGCGTGCACTCATAGCATATACTGATACAACATCATTCTATATATTTTGATTTTCCGAAATAAGTAAGGACTATTTGTTGAGGTTGACGTAAGCAACGTTTGACACGATTGATCCGTTAATCGTAAATAAAGTTTATACAGCTAATTGCTACTTTTTAAATAATTATCACAAATAATGTCTTATCGTAGTACTGATCATTTACGACATCAAACAGTAGCCATGTATGAAGACAAATGGATTCTCTTCGATACATATATTCCATTCATAGCTCTCGAATAACTCGTGAGTGGTATAAAAGTTAATATTCAGAGAGAGAGCGGCTTTAAAGTTAATGAATTGCCCTCTAGAGTTCCCTGATTTGAATCCCATTGAGAATCTGTTAACAATAGGATCCAACTCAGGCTGGAACCCTTGATTTTCAACGTTGTGACATCTCTGACATTTGGCAGACACTGCGAGGTTCGCAAGTGTGTGCTAATATGGTTCTACAATGCAAGAGAGGCTCAGGACGTAATGATGCAAATTTAATGGTGGTTATAGTCGATTTTAATTCATTATGCATAATAATATGTCACCGGAAGATAACAAGATCCGCAAGTTAATAAATTTACTAGTAAATTTATAAAATTTCGTAGGATTCTAAACGTAGGCGTAAAACAATACAATTTATATCTCGTTTAGAATCCTACGATTTTTTACAAATTTCTTAGGAAATGTATGAACTTGCTGTTCTTGTTATTTTCCGGCAACATACCTACACCATAAAATACAAACAACAACATACCTACTCGCTTAAAATAGTTATTTTATTAAGTTGATTAGGCAAATAAAAATAATTTATAACGTGTTTTTGTTCATATTTTTAGCCCGGCAAAATACATAACATTAATACTATTGGACATATACATGTTGGCCCATTTTACCGGCGTTATACATAATATCAAATATGTTATTGTTTATAAATTGTAGGCATGTCAGATATTATTGCCACCTAGTTGATGTCACATGTTTATGCTTTTAGGGGGGAATCAATGCAAATTACAAAAACAGAAAACGTAACATATATTTGCTCCATACAATATTATTTAGCGGGTCTTAGTCGCGATAATTTATTTATTTCAAGGCATAAATACCTCTGTTATTCTCCTACGTTTCTATCGGCTTGCAACGGTTGTGGTCGCGGAGGGACTGATGTCAGCTCAGCGCTGTCCTTGTGAAGCGCGGGTTTCGGCAACTACCCTCACTTGTTTTGTATTTTTGATATTTTTAGTTCTATACGCACTGTCGGTACTTCGACACACTACACTTATGGAATATTTATTAATTTGTCGATTTTTGATAGCTGTGATATCGACGTTCGCTGAAAGGGTCAAAGAACTTTGACCCTTTCAGCGATCGTTCGTTTGGTCTGTCCGATATAGGAACTACCACAACTGCAATCAACCTTGTAGACGCCTGGTGTTTGTAGAGGAATTACGTCCTTTGGGGTACGCAGATTGTGTGCTACCTTGGAGAGGGGACTATATACAGTCTTGATGCCTTGATGGAGTATTTCTGTAGTACTGTCCCAACTTTTTCCGTCACTCCCTTGATATAAGACATGTAAGCCGGCACTCTGCTTACTTCAGATTTGCGGTCCTTCTTCTTCAGATGGGGTAACTCCTTTTTGTATCCGTTGCGCCTTAGTACCTCCTGAACATGTGACAATTCACTGTTTAAGTGTTCAGGGTCACAGAGGTCATAGGCTCTGTTCACTAACGAGGTCGCCACGGATTCCAAATGTCGCAGGTGATGATGCGTGCAGGCGCTGAGATACCTGTCGGTGTGTGTCGGTTTTCTGTATACAGTGTGTCCAAGTGTACCATTAGCTCTCACCGTCACTTTGACGTTGATAAAGGGTAGCGATCCGTCTACCTCCATTTCAAATGTAAACCAGATGTTCGGATGTATGGAGTTTAATTTGTCTACGAAACGTTCTATGTCTTGCTTGTTGCCTTTCATGATGCAGAATACATCGTCGACATACCTCTTCCATAGCTTTACATTTGAAGCCTGCATGTCTATGGATTCTTCGAAATGTTTCATTCAGATATTGGCCATCACCGTTGCTACTGGGCTACCCATTGCCACTCCGTCGATCTGGAGGTAATGTTGTCCACGATATATGAAGTAGTTACCCTCCAACCAATTCTTCAATAGAACGGCGTACTCGTTAGACAGACCGCTATCCCTTAATTTTCTCTCAACGACCTCAAGGCAATCCTGAACTGGAACATTGGTGAATAGTGACTCCACGTCAAAACTTACCATCACTTCGTCTGGTTCCTTTGTCACGCTCTTGATGATGTCGATAAAATGGCGAGAGTCCTTCACGAATTATGCCATCTTACCTACTAACGGTTGCAGTACCTTGCTGATGTGTTTCGCCAAACCATATGTCGGTGAATTTATTTGATTCACTATCGGCCGCAATGGTACGTTTGTCTTGTGGACTTTAGGCAAACCGTAAATCTTGGGCGGCTGCACGATTTAGGGTTTGTGTAGACGTTCAAAGTCATCTTCCGCGAACACGTTTCTATGGTCCTTGATCAAAGCTCGAATGCGTTTCGTTATTCTGGCAGTCGCGTTATAAGACACAGGTGAGGTGAATTGTCACATGTTCAGGAGGTACTAAGGCGCAACGGATACAAAAAGAGATACCCCGTCGGAAGAGGAAGAACCGCAAATCTGAAGTAAACAGAGTGCCGGCTTACATGCCTTATATCAAGGGAGTGACGGACAAAGTTGGAACAGTACTACAGAAATACTCCATCAAGACTGTATATAGTCCCCTTTCCAAGGTAGCACACAATCTGCGTAGGTACCCCAAAGGACTTCATTCCTCTACAAACACCAGGCGTCTACAAGGTTGATTGCAGTTGTGGTAGTTCCTATATCGAACAGACCAAACGAACGATCGCTGAAAGGGTCAAAGAACATATCACAGCTGTCAAAAATCAACAAATTAATAAATCTGCCATAGCTGAGCATTTGCTGGAATCTGGACAAAACCACTGGATAGAATTACATCAACCACAAGTCTTATCCACCGATCGCCACTATTACTCCAGGATAGTACGTGAAGCGGTTGTAATAAAAAAACATAGAAATTTCAACCGGGAGGACGGATACAGACTATCGACCACTTGGAACCCAGTTATCAACAAATGCAAACAACGCCGCAGTAACACAACTCATCAGTGTGTAGACGTCATTAGTGTAGTGTGTCGAAGTACCGACAGTACGGATAGAACTAAAAATATCAAAAATACAAAACAATTGAGGGTAGCTGCCGAAACCCGCGCTTCACAAGGACGGCGCTGAGCTGACATCAGTCCCTCCGCGACCACAACCGTTACAAGCCGGTAGAAACGTAGGAGAATAACAGAGGTATTTATGCCTTGAAAGTTTAAAATCGATTATATATTTGCTCTCCACAAGGGATCATAACATTTTGTCACCTGTCACATCACATATTTATGCCTCGATATTTTCATCACATAATTTTAATGCCACTTCATTATGCTGCCTCATAATATCAGATATTTTTGCTGCGTACGTGCAGACATATATTATTGAACTCATTCTTGGGTCAGATATTTTTGCTAATCTGCCCATAGTAATATATTTATGCTCGTGACTGTATGTCTGCTTGGACGCGGTAACCTCATAAATAAATCGAACGGATTTTTGTATGATTTCCACCAAAAGATAGTGTGATTCCTGAGTAAGATTTAGGTGCATAATTCTCGCGGGCCGAGCCACTGGCAAATTTTTGTTGGAAAATAAAATGAGTAATGTGCGTAGTTTTATTTATCAACATATATATCAAAACAAGAAAATAAATGACTCAGTCGAATATCTATTTCGCTAAGTGGCAGTATTATTTACTGAAGTCAGTGTTTATGTTTGCGCTGTTCTATAAACCGCTCAATATTGTTAACAGACTGTTTACTCGAATAACGGAAAGCACTTCGCTAGCAATGTGTATAATTAGTTTGCTTGGAGGTTTTTTGTGAATCTAGTGGATGGTCTTTTAAATTATTGAACTGGAAAGAATTTAGTTTATTATATATCTTTTTTATAGACGTCTTGTAGAAAAAAATATAAAGAACATCAAGGCAGATGAAAGTTCTGTATCTGGAAGTCAAAGCGAATACAGAAAACTGCCATAAGTACTCGTAGCAAAGTTTTGAGCTGAATCGATTTAGATTGCCATCGACATGCTAAGAAGAAAAGAGCGAATAAAGAAGCACAAAGAAGCTTCCTATTTTTTGTTCGCTTACAAATCGAATTTACAGCTAGAAGAGAAAACCTATAATATTTCTAAGTCCAGTTGATAAAAATAAAGCTTGCAATATCGCCATAATTTCAGCAGATATTCCAAATTTCTATTGAACAAGTCTATTAATTTAGTTAATATTAGTTCTGCATTTTTCTACGGAAGTACCATTGTAGGTAAAAGTAAGTGTCTGAAATACAAAATTGTTTGTAATTTTTCATTCAACAACTCACATGCGAGCACGCACATAAACCATACAGCTTTATACCTCTGTACGTAAACAGTTAACACCTCGCCTAGGTACGTACATTTTGTATCCTCGCTAAGCCGTCAATCCTGGCTTCAGTACCAACACCTGTGTCATTGCATTCTGAAGCCGGAAAATTACGGGTTTGATTAAACTAGCGCAGTTTCGTGCATTTATCAACATAATGCGATTTGTACCAGTGCCTCGCTCTAATAGCTAAGTTTGAGGTTATTTTTGTGATTTAAGAAATCGTAAAATCTTTTAGTGTTAGGTGTTTTAAGGTTCGTTAATTATTTTAGATACGAAGCAAAGCGCAAAAAATCTCTTTTGCCGATATTTTCATAAAATGATAGTGCTAATATGTGGTTTAATAAATTGGTATTTCGAAAATAATTATCTCCGGTTATTGAGAGACATGTGGACATGGTTCTTTGCGTTGTCATATGGAGAGTTCCACCCAAGAGTCCTTTTAACAATTTCTATTTATGAAGTTAATCAGGGTCTGAAATAGTTGTGTCAAGGCTGAAACGACTAATTACAATGTTTGGTAAACAGCATGACAAAAATTATGTATCTAGAAATTAAAACTAGCAGAAAGGTCAGTGTAAATATACCCAATAGACACCTCACTGGTTTTTCTAATAAAACTAGTGAAATTCCAAATATAATTAAACAGTAAAACCTTCAATTCATAATGATGTAATTCAAATCCACTTTCTAAAATTATGAACAGGCTTGACGTTACAAGTAAACATATCACTCACTGTATACAATACTATTGTATGTTACAAAGTAATTCTGAGTAGGTGAGCTTTACAAACATACTGTGAAATTATTGGATAGGAGAAAATGGTTTGGCTGTTTGTTCGAGAGAATATGATCTTGAGCTTTCTTCGAATTATTCTTGTCCATGGCTTGCGGGATAATAAGTTTGAATGTATTAGTGATTTGCAGTTTTATACTTCTTGCGACTTGACTCAAGAAGGATAAACGATAATCGAACTGCTGCAATATCCTTCTGATCAGATTGGTTTGGCGTTCCGAAACTGTTTAAACCTCCCGGAGAGTTCATAAGAATCTAAATCAAGTGTTTGGTATGGTAACTGCTGCTGAGTCTGGTGGAATAAGTTCTATAAAAATTCCACTATAGGTTTTAAGTGCTGTTATGCTGTAAAGAACGCGATGAAAGTAAAAAATATCGATACAGATTCCTCACGTTTTATGCCCTTTCGTCCCATTTTCTATGTACGGCAATCAGCTTACTGTACCTCATTCTTTTTCTTTAGAATATAATTGAAACTAATCTAAACGTATTCGTTCGTTCATTTTATTCCTGTTAAGTATCACGAAATAAATACTGTTCTAAATAATCAGACTTAACAAAGGAATTTACAGAATGCTCTAACCTCATCATCAATTTAAGAATATGAATCCAGGCTCAGTAATCGATGATAGCAGATTTTTTCATTCGCCTATGCTGTGCCAATACTGAGTAATTGCTTTCCCCATTTTTTTTCATACTAAACCTATAACCGTTGTAAATCAAATCAACCATTACATGTATTTCAAAAGGAGACCTATGCGACATAACTGGCATGAACACTGAACAGCACACATGAGAATTAAACACAATTTTAGAAAGCAACACAGGGAGTAACTGCTAGTTTCAGTATAAGCGCCAACATCAACTCAAAGACGCTGTATGTTTGCGAATAATTAAATTGTGGCTTGTAAACCGTATAGAGGGGGAAACGACTTCCTCAAGAGAAACAGGAAAGGGTCTGAGATTATGTGTAAATTGTCACGTAATATTATAATTGCGTTATTAAATTAATTATTGAATCGTGATAATGTGATTTTAAACGTTATATTTCACACTGACAAATTTTAAGGTTGCTAAAGTGAGCTCATTTTATATTGTTATTTCGTTTGAATACAGTTCTTGTTGAGTCGACACAATTTGAATATTTATGCCGTTACTCAGTGTTAGTGGTATACAATTATAAATATTTAAGATCTTCTATACAACTACTAGTTGAAGTGTGTTCTGAGTTACTCTTGGATTAATTAATAAATGATTTTGTTCTAATTTTATATTCTCGAAAATAAAAAGACTGTTGGGAAATCCACTAAGATTTTTTTTTATTCTAGCCTGATCTGATCTAGACTTGAACACCAGACTACAGCTAAAGTTGACTGCAGAACTCAAAACATATAAGCCTTAGACTTAAGCTTTTATGTTTTGAGAAATTGACTTGAGACTTTTGAAACGAAAAGTTTATCGGTTTATTGAATAAAAATATTATTTATATGAGGGTTATATAAAAGTTTTATGAACGGTATCCCAGAAGCTTGATGCTTTCTAAAATTAATTTGATTTTCATCGTTTTGTAGAATACCTTAAACAATACAAAATAAGGAGTAGGTATACTATTAACAAAGAGCAACTGTAGAAATTAATAACAGAATCATAAAAAAACAGTAAACGTAGTTGTGATGCTTTTATAGGTGATCCGTTTTATAAGAAACAACTGGCGGAACACGAGTATCAGAACTTGTTTGGCCGTTGCAATTCAATTGCGTTCCTGCGCCTCTATAGAGCACACTTGCTTTAATTTATACCAACGGTGCCTTGATACCCAGAAGTCATAACAATCAGTTCACAAATAGCATTATCTTTGATTTAATTAATCGTGAATGATAACTAAGCGATCATATGTTTAAGCTGCCGCTCATTACTGCGTAATCATTTATACAAACACATTTGTCGGCCCGTTGATTTATTCATTAAGCTGCGCGTCCACCGCATCGGAATCGGAGCGTACGGAGCGGACGGAGCGTCGTCATTTTCAAAATGCCGATGGGGTGCGTCCACTGCATTCGGATTCAGCATCGGCGATTTAGGTATTTTTAAAGCAGGAAGACAGTGACGAGGATATTGTTGTAATTAGATTAATTTTCGGAGAATATCATACATTATATTCTGATTTATTAGAAGATGAAAATAGATTTTATTTGCCCAATTTCGTCCCAAATATTGTCTCTCCTAAGTTGATTATGTTAATGTTCATGTTTTAGATTATAAAGTTCTTCATACCTTTCCACTAACATAATTAAAACATCGTCGTTCATCGTGAATAAGTATTTTTGCCTACAGTTTAACGTCGCAAACACGTCAGAACTTGAAACGCTCGGAATCCGAATGATGCGTTCACTGCGGATGACGTCATCAGCACAAATACCGGTTTCAGGCGCAGAAATGCCGATGCAGTGCACGCAGCTTCATAGAAATTAATACAAAGCAACAAATCCTTCCGCTCCGTACGCTCCGATTCCGATGCTGTGGACGCGCAGCTTTACGGGTCAATCATAGTGGTCTGTTGTTCAGCACATTGTTATTCTATTCATGGAATTTCGGACTATTGTTATGATATTGTATGTTATTTTAATATACTGTGATTTACAAAAATTTCATCTATCATCATCATCAATAATCTAGTGTAGTCTAATGTTGGATATAAGGCTGTCCAATGACCCGCTACTGAACTTCACTTCGTAATAGAAACCCTACCTAGCCGATACACGTCCTATTCTATGTTTATGTTTACCAAGATGCGGGTTCCACTACATACTATATCTACTGCAAATAATATCGGCACAAAAACCATTGGAGTAGACATGGTTACATCTTTCGATGTTTGAAAATGTTTTTGCTTGTTACAGCAGCGCAGGTGTAGCAGTGATTCATCTATTAGTAGGTGTGTCATATTTACCTCTGCCGAATACCACTTTATGCGCTTTCAGATACGTTTTAGACTACCTATTTTAGCATTTAAGGGATGCATAGTAAATTAAAAGATACCTTTATAGCTACGATGAGAAGGAAACACTGCTAGGCTGAACAGGTTCTTTATTATATCTCACTACCGCTTACATACAGTATGACCGAACTAGGTAAGCACTGGCCTGAGGGCTGGAATGTAGACTCCTGCTGCTCTCAGACTCTCGCAGGGTTGCCGGTGGCCGAAGTGCACGTTATGTGGGCAGCTCGGTGGTCGAGGTGCAGGCTGAGCGGAGGCTCAGCTCAGGTGGTGCAGCCGATGTGGTCAGGCGCCAGTGGCCTGGCTGTAGGAACTCATAGGCAGGAGCACGGCTCCAGCAGCTCGTATTTGTAGCCCGTAGGGAGAATGTCAGCCCGTAGGGAGAAGACCGCCCGTGGAAAGAAACCCAGCGGGACAGTAGATAGAGAAGTAGAATAGTACTTGATTGTCACTACAACCATCAACAAGGCGGTGTGTAGGGGAAGTGACCGATTTAGAGCACTCACCCATCTTATATAGGCATAGATCAATGAGTCACAGACTGCCTGTGGCCCGTTTATGCCTATATAAGGTAATAATTGCTAGCGAAGCGCTGGTCGGGCTAGGCTCCAGCTACTGCGTTAAGCGCCTGCGAGATATTATAACGCAATACGTAGAGTATTACGTTACAATACCCCGGTCTGTATAGCAGGATTTTACGCGTCTAGACAAGAAAAATCCGTCTAACTAAAGTTCTCCAAAACTTCTGTAGACAGTGCTAAGTAGATACTGACTACGAAACTCAAACTGTAGGTAGGTATAATGAAAGAATCTAGTTAGGTTAGGAATCAGTGTAGTTAATAAGTTTTAAATCTTTAATGTGCCAACTGACAATAGTAATTGCCAATAATAATTTACCCGACGAATCCGCTAATTCGTATACTTTTTAGCAATAATAGAACACTTGGTAAACTTAGGAGCTAGTTTTTTGCTAAATGATTTGTCCTTATCACTTAAATAAAAGGTTCTCTTCCACACAGTATCACCTACGTTAAACTCAGCCGGCTTACGACGTAAGTTGTATGTGTGTGAGTTTCTAGCGTGACCTTGGAATAAAAGAGCCTGGACCTTATCGAAAATACTAGAGAGACAGCCTATATTTTCAGCATAATAATCCCTAGGTATATAAATAACATCATCTGACTCGGCATCAATATGGCATCAGTATAACCAGTTACTTCGTTAACTGCAGTATTTAGCGCGAATTGAATTTTGGGAATTAGAGTATCCCATATTCTATGGTCGTTTTGGATAAACAAAAATATAGTAGTCACAATGGTTTTATTGTATCTCTCAACAGAATTTACGTGTGGAGTGTATTTAGGTGTAAAGTGGTATTTTATGTTTTCTAATCATAGACTTTAGAGTTGCACTTACAAATTGTTTACCATTGTCTAGAATAACGGTTGAAGGTATGCCATGTATTAGGAAAACTTTTTTCTCGAGAATGTTAGTTATAATCTCGGCGGTAGCCCGCTTGATAGGAAAGAGAAGACAATATTTACTGAAGCAACAAGTAACAACAAAAATATAGCTATTTTGTTTTCTAGTTGAGGGTAGGGGTCCAAGAAGGTCGATACTAATTGTTTGGAAGGAGCAAGAGCACGCCTTTGGTCGGCCCATAACACCTAAAGTAGCATGGTTTTGGTGTTTATGTGCGACACAAGTATCACACGAAGACATAAATTTAACAACGTCAGCGTGCATACCAATAATAACGCTGCGCTAAACGTTTATACGTTTTAGAGATACCTAAATGGGCCGCAGCGAGTTCCGAATGGTTTTCTTTAATAGCTGTAGATCTATCCGAGGTAGGTAAAACCTCTTTCCATTCGAATTCTTTCCGCAGTGCACATTTCGATACCATATATCGATATAATTTATCTTTTTTTAATAGAATAGTTAGGGAAGGATGTAGGTGAGTTTTTACAGCCATTGTAGATAGTAGTATACCACTGATCCGAGTTTACAATAGTGTCGTTATCAGTGTTAGTATCAATAGCCGACACGGCACTTGCCCGTGATAGTGCGTCGGGTATAACGTTATTCGCGCCGCGGCGATGTTTCACATCAAAATTAAAAGACGATAGACGTACCCCCCATCTCGCTAAACGACCAGTAGGGTTACTTAAATTTAAAAACCATTTTAAGGCTGAGTGATCTGTGTAGACAGTGAATTTCATACCGTTATCTAAGTAACAACGCCAATGTTCTACCGCGACTAAAACAGCTAGCGCCTCCCGTTCCGTAATACTATAATTACGTTCCTGTGCAGACAATGATTTGCTGATATAAGCTATAGGATACTCCACACCGTCAGTAATTTGGGTGAGTAAAGCCCCTACGCCATAGTCGCTAGCATCCGTGTGCACTTCGAACGGTTTGTTATAGTCCGGACAAGAAAGAATAGGCGCGGTAGATAACAGGTGTTTGAGTTTAATAAATGAGTTGTTAGCTTCATCCGACCGCACAAAAGGAGCAGCCTTTTTACTGGTAGAAGTAAGTTTATTTAGAGGCTCTGCAATTGAACTTAAATTCGGTATAAATCTACGATACCAAGACGCGGTACCCAAAAACCGTTTTACCTCCTTTTTATTTGTAGGTACAGGATAGTTCATTATGGCTTCCACCTTACTAGGATCTACGTGAAGTCCTTTAGAATTGACTACGTAACCCAAGTATTTTAGTTCATTTCTAAAGAAATGCGACTTTTCTAAATTAATAGTTAAGTTAGCTGATTTTAGTTTCGCGTATACTTTAGATAACAGCTGAATGTAAAGATCAAAATCATTTCCTATAATACAAATATCGTCTAAGAATACGAACACCGTGTTTTCAAACTCTGGGCTATTTGTAAATAATTGATCGACCAATCTTTGCTGCGTAGCCGGTGCATTAGTTAAGCCGAACGGCATAGTAACAAATCGGAATGTTCCGCGGGTAGGTACGCAGATCGCCGTCTTGTCCCGATCGCTACTCCGAATAGGCGTCTGCCAAAACGATTTAGATAGATCAATACTAATTAGGAATCTAGCATTTTTTAGGTTATCTAGTTATCTAGTTTGTACGCATCCTTACGTGTAACCGAGTTTATTTTTATGGTAAATTAATGTTTTTTTAGACAGCCGTCTAAACAAAACATTAATTTACTATCTTTCTTAGGCGTTAATAGGATAGGTGAAGACCATGGGCTTTCGCACGGTTCTACGACTCCGAGTTTAAGCATCTCGTCTTGGTAGCGCCATCTACTTTCCTATCTATAACTAATCGCATCAACATCAATCGTTCCACGTACAAGTGTGAGCGATACCATATTTCCGTCTCCCTCTATCCCACTCCCTGGAAGAGGCACTGCCTTTCGCCTGATTGGTCGCCGCGATCGTCGACGCGAGTGACAGTCCAGAACATTCGGCTCGCTAAGAACGTGTCCGCTATATCGTATCGCGCCGCACCGCCGTATAAGTTATTATCGCATATATAAACCGCTCGCAAGTGGGAGTGACGGTGAAGTGAAGTGAAAACAAGCAGCTGCATCACGAAAACACCAGGAGACTGTCCTTCTGAGAAGAAGAAGATTGTCGTATAAGGTAAGTGCTCTCCATCCTTGAAATATCCTATACCCACTCACAATCACCTCTTCCCGTATCCATCTCCTAGGCGGCTAAGAACCGCTATCCTTTGTATACAGTCCATTTCCCTCCCAAGTCGCCTAGAACTTACCTAATCGGTTTCGGTGTATCGCCGAACCATTTTTTTGGTCCTTCGAGCCGGATGGTGACGGCGGTATGGCCACCGTGGCGGGCTGTATGGCCAGCGACGACGGCGGCGGCGCACGTAGGTCCTTTTTGGTAATCTATGCGTGCAAAAGTTATAAACATTAGGCGATACAAATGGATTATATTCTATTTTAATAAATACTCAGATAGCCAGGCAAATCAAAACACTCGTTGTCTAAGCAAATCGCGTAATTTGCAACGTACAAATAAGTGTACAAGTTACAACTTGCCCACGCGTCCGAGCGCACATCGTGTGTCTGCCAGTCAGCGTCGAAGTTTCAAGGCACATAAGTTTGTCTATATGGGAATTTTATTTAATAAGATATAATATGGAACTTGAGCGGACAGGTATGGCTTTATTATTTCGTATTTATTTCGATACCAAATGTTTTATTGACGAGATATTGATGTAATAAAAATATTAGTAAATAGTACAAAAATGTAGAATTAAATTCGTTTACACCAGAGTAGTGCTATTGTGATTGATGTGGATTGGTCGTGAAATGTATTTTATCCATTACTTCAGTTTGTCAAGCTACCAAGATTGCCATTATTTAGTGCCGTTATCCGCCGTAAGTATTTATTTTGATTTTTTTAGATATGGCGGTCGGTGTAAAACGTATTGAGGTTTTTAAACTTTGGCGTAATGAAAAAGTCACTAGTCGAAAATCTGATACAGTACTGAAACATTTGAAGGACATGACGAATAATGACGAGTTAGACGAGGTATCCAAAGTACAATTTTGCAAAATAATAAAAAACTTATGTGGACAATTTGCTTTTAAATGGAGAAAAAGTAACCGTACATTAAATAAGTACTTTTTTAGCCATATCTAAATGGCCATTACCCTGCATTATTATTTTTAGGGTCCAATGGCACCCCTCCATCGCTTCGCCGCGTAATTAATAATTATCCCGCATAAGTACCTACACAGACAAATCAACGACATTGTTTTGATTAACTTAGAAGAAATATAAAGTCGAACTCTCATATCCATGACTGGGTCAAAATTGGCACAGTCGCGCTTAGAGGTAAAATTGGGATAAAAAACATTTTTATTGCATTTACCTGCCTGAAGTCGCGCATAAATAATAATCATCATATTTCATAAAAAGTTACGATTATATTATGCACAATAAAATATTAGTTAGAGCAGAAAGAAAATCGCAATGGGTCAAATTTGGAACGCCCGCACTTCTAGTGTTAAACTATTTAAGGATTATTTTGTTTCTTCTTATATTTTTGGTCTTTGGTTTATTAATTATTTAAAAATATTCATTTATAATAATTCAATGTATTTTCTTTTCACATTTGTATTCAAATATTATTTTCTTGTAGTAAACATCACAAATGCCGTCTTTTCTACCTCGTAATAGCATGAGTTATGATTCGGCTTCTTGTAACATGTTGTCATGTGTCATGCCTAATACTTTAAAACACTTGAACTGCCCAATTAAAAAGTGATGTACTTTTGCACGCATAGATTATCAAAAAGGACCTACGTGCGGCGGCGGGATGGCGTCGGATGGCGCGCCGCCGTCTGGCTTGTGCTGAGCTTCTGTGTGAGACTTGCTAAGCTCGTTCATCTCCGCCGCTAATACGTGCTCCAACTCTTGATCCAAATCATCAGCGAGTCGTTCCATAGAATCACCAATCTCCGCTATAGTCGGTTGATGCGTGTCGGGCTGTCCATCAGGCGCGCCCCGCTGCGTCGGCACGTCGGCTAAGAAATCGAACAAGTTGTCCAAGTTCACAGACTCGGCGCGCGTACTAGAAGGACAAGACAGCCCGCGCAGCTGGTCCGCCATGTTTTTCAGCTCTGCCCGCTCTTGATTGGCTTCTTCTTGAGAGGGTAAGGGTCCTCCCAGTATGATGTTTTTGATTATATGATCGACACTTTGTCTTACTAGAACAATTACTTGTTTTATGTTTTATACTTAAGCAGTTAATGCAACCGCTCGTTTTAAATGCGTAAAAGATAACAAAGCTTGCATTAACTGCTTAAGCATAAAACATAAAACAAGTAATTGTTCTAGTAAGACAAAGTGTCGATCATGTAATCAAAAACATCATAGACTGTTACATTTCGATAAAGGTAACCGGTTGTCAAGTCAAGCCGCTAACCTTGACACACTTAAGCCGCAAGTGCAGAACACGGTAGCTGCGCCTTCCACGCCTCACAATGAGATATCGTTGTGTACGACATCCATTGCACGGGCGGCACGCACGCGCGGACGGCCTTCGCACGCTTGTAGTGATCAGAGCAGTGCTAGGCCGCCATGTATGGCGTCTAAGACTGTTCTGTTAGCGACAGCGCAAGTTATCGTATATGATGTTAATGGGTCGCCGCACATGGTACGTTGTCTGCTAGATAGCGCATCTCAGACCAATTTAATAACGTAAGAATTGTTCAAACGCCTCGGATTATGGAATAACTTTAAAAATACGAACTCAATAATCCGAGGGATAGGCGGATCAGAAAAGCATTGCAGGGGTTCCGTTGATATTAAAATAATTTTAACATTTCTTCGCTTATCGTGGAACGTATTACGGACACGTTGCCAAACGCTAATGTGGACGTGTCGCTCCTCACACATCTCGAGTCATTACCACTAGCGGACTCGGAGTTTGCGAATCTGGCAGACATTGATGTTTTGATCGCAGTCGCAATATTCCCGCACTTGCTACTTACTAAAGTGGTACGTAGTGAGCAAAATAACTTACCGCCCGCTATTGAGACGGTATTTGGGTATGTGATTATGGGTACCGTACCTACATTACATACTTCTCAATACGTTACGTCTTGCTGTTGTTCTGTTCTTCAAGAAAACAATATTGACTCTCTTCTCAAGCGATTTTGGGAGCTTGAAGAGGTTACCGCACCGCCCTCGATGAGCCGTAAAGATCTCAAGTGTGAAGAGCATTTCCGCGCTACCACTGTTCGTGACGACATACAGTGGCAGATAAGTTGTGGCGTTGCCATTCTGTGGTGACCCTTATTCGTTAGGCGACTCGTACGCTGCTGCGCTCAGACGTTTCCATTGTTTGGAACGTAAACTTGATGCATCACCTAAGTTACGTAGCGCCTATAATGACGTCATTCGTGACTACACAGATAAAGGTTTTTTGAGTGTAGTTGTAAACAACGAGGGCAACTCTCTACCCTCATATTATATCCCGCATCACGGCGTAGTTCGCGAAGATAAAACCTCTACTAAACTTCGTGTGGTTTTAGACGCTAGTTGTAAGACTACATCGGGTCAGTCGATTAATGTCATTTTGCATGCCGGCCCTAATCTACAGGGTGATTTATTTAACATCATAATAAAGTTTCGTCTTTTCCAAATCGCTCTGTCAGCTGATTGCCGCCAAAGGTTTCTCAATATCTCTGACCATAGATTTCAACGGGTCTTTTATCGTTTTGACAAGAAAGAACCTTTATCTGTGTATCAGTTCAATCGTGTTTGTTTTGGACTCAAGTCTAGCCCACATCACGCGTTACGAGTTGTTCGCCAGTTGACCGCTGATGAGGCGATCACTTTCCCGCCGCAGCGGCTGTTGCCACTTCCGCTTTGTACATGGATGACATTGCCTGTAGTGTCATATTCACTCCGCTAGCACTTTCGCTTTGTGAAGAGCTTATTCAGCTTTTCAAGCGAGGCCAGTTTGATCTTGTCAAATGGACAAGCAACTCTAAGGAGGTTCTCGCACGCATACCCGATTCTCATAAGGCTTCTCCAGACATTGAGTTTGAGAAGTCTGTACCGCATAAGGTTCTCGGTTTACGCTGGGACAAATCCTGCGATAGTTTTCGGTTTGACGTCTCACCACCAGATGATAAGTGCACCAAACGCACTATGCTGTCCACAGTGGCTCGACTATGGGACATAATGGGTTTTGTGGCTCCCACAATTTTGTACGCCAAGCTCTTGATCAAAGAGCTTTGGCTATCAAAGTGTGAGTGGGATGAAACACCCCCTGACCATATTGTCGCCGCTTGGGGCCAGTTTTGTATTGAGCTTACCGCGCTCAATCAAGTTACTATTCCGCGTCATCTTGGGTTGGTAGATGGATGTACCATCAACTTGATAGGTTTCGCTGACGCCAGCGAGCGTGCTTACGGCGGAGTCGTATATCTGCAAGTCCGCATTGGTTCTAACTACTCGGTGCAGTTAGTTTGTGCCAAGTCTAAGGTCTCGCCTGTTAAAACCATTTCAGTTGCGAGACTGGAGTTGTGCGCGGCCCTTCTGCTGTCTCAGTTGCTCCGCAAGGTTCAAGACACAGTTTTGCCCCACTACCCCATTAATAAATTATACGCATTTTCCGACTCCAAAGTAGTGCTCGCTTGGATTCATTCTTCTCCTCATCGCTGGCAGACTTTTGTCGCCAACCGCGTTAGCAAATTGATTGAACTGGTTCCTGCTACTTGTTTCAATCACGTCGCGGGTATTGAGAACCCCGCAGATTGCTTGTCTCGTGGTGTCACTCCACTTAATCTTCTGCATCATCCATTGTGGCATCGTGGACCTTCTTGGATCTCCCATGATCCGTCAGAATGGCCCATGCAACCCTTTGACCACAGTGCAGAAGACGAAGATGTACCCGAACGGAAGTCTGTTTCTTATCCCGTGATTGCTGAGGTTGCGGAGTCTCCCATCTATGCACTCGCACTACGCATGTCATCGTGGTCTAAGTTACTCCGCGCCATCGTTTATGTCTATAGGTTTCTTAGGCACCTACCTAATGAGACTTTTGTATCAAGTACTGATATCAAATTCGCAGAATGTAAGTTACTACGAGCTGTACAAGCTGTTCATTTTAGTAACGACATTCAAAATTTAAAAGACAATGTACCTTGTTCTCCCGCTATCCTTAGACTCAAGCCGTTTCTCGATGAACACGGCGTCATACGCGTTGGGGGTCGTCTGTCAAATTCGGATGAACCTTATAACTACAAACATCCTTGTACTCTGCCGCGACATGATCATGTTGTCGACCTTCTTGTTGATTTTTGTCACAAGAAGCACCTCCATGCCGGTCCGGAGTTGCTTATGTCCTTACTTAGGCATAAGTATTGGATTTTAGCCGCTCGACGAATAATTCGTCACAGAATACATAAATGTAACGTCTGTTTCAAATTTCGTCCGCGTCCGACTTTCTCTCCTATGGCCGATCTCCCTAGCCAGCGCGTCAACCAGGTTGCTAAAACGTTTACACACACCGGTTGTGATTACGCAGGACCACTGCAGTATACGCCAGTGCGTGGTTGAGGTGCTAAAAGCCGTGAAGCCTGGCTATGTATTTTTACATGCTTAACGACGCGCGCTACGCATATTGAAGTTGCGACAGATTTAAGCACGGTGTCATTCCTGGCAGCCCTTAAACGATTTCTCTCACGGCGCGGCCCTATACAGTGTTTGTACACGGATAACGGCACTTGTTAGTGTTCTCAGGGAAGAATATCGTACTCGTCTTCAGGCTCTTTCCATAAGTCATATTGACTGGAAGTTTATTCCACCAGCATCACCGCATTTCATTGGATGTTGGGAAAGCATGGTCAAAGTAATTAAAACGCATCTCTTCAAGGTTATAGGTCAACAGATCCTCTCTTACGAAGAGCTTTTAACAGTCCTTGCACAAGTCGAGGCACTGATCAACTCGCGTCCGCTCACGGCATTGAGTAGTGACCCTGCAGAACCATCCGCGTTAAGCCCTGCACATTTTCTGAACACAGTGCCATTATCGTCATTTCCGGCTCCTGAAGCAGACTCTTTAAGCTTGCTCCAGAGACATACTCTGCTGGATAAACTCGTGCAGTCGTTCTGGCAGCGCTGGCGTGCGGAATATCTACACCAGCTTCAGGCTAGATCCAAGTGGAATAGTCCTGCATCCCCTATACAGGAGGGTACGTTGGTCGTCATAATACATGATAATGCTCCGCCGCTTTCATGGCCGTTAGCCATCGTAGAGAAATTGCATACTTCCAAGGACGGTACAACTCGCGTTGTTACCGTGAAAACCGCTAAAGGGAGTTACGTGCGCCCTATTGTACGTCTCTGTCCGCTTCCAACTCAGTGAGATCTAGCCTGAAGTTGGACCTACCTCTTAGTTTAAGTATTTAGTTAGTAGTTTTCGCTATTATTGCGTTTGTAGTTTTCGCTAAAGTTAATTTAGATTAATTTTATTGTCATATCGCTGTCTTAGCCTATTGATGGGTTATGCGGTAGTACACCCAACATAGCTAAGTTCAATTCTATTTTTTTTAAAGGCAACCCTTTACGGCCGGGGGGATATGGTAGCGCCATCTACCTTCCTATCTATAACTAATCGCATCAACATCAATCGTTCCACGTACAAGTGTGAGCGATACCATATTTCCGTCTCCCTCTATCCCACTCCCTGGAAGAGGCACTGCCTTTCGCCTGATTGGTCGCCGCGATCGTCGACGCGAGTGACAGTCCAGAACATTCGGCTCGCTGAGAACGTGTCCGCTATATCATGCTATATAATGTTCTTAATTCAATAAATTACATACATGCATACATAGTCTCACGCCTATAAACCCGAAGAGGTAGGCAGAAGTGTATTTCTACACCGACTTTTCGCCAGATATAGATAGATAGATAGATAGATAGATTACACTTTATTGAACACCAAAACAAACAAAGTATTTACATAAGAACATATACAACATGTAACAAATTTAAATGCACTTCCTGAAAGTAGTTTGTTCAGAATCGGCTACTGAATCCATTACTGTCATTTTTAATATTGTTTACTTTTTGTTCTAAAATAATAAAAATAACGTAAATTATAGTCACTCATTTATTTCAAAAGTTGAAATATACGAAAATAAACCTTAAGTCAAAGCAGAACGCCTTCTTTTAAAATGCATTTGTTTAATGGTTCGACGTTCGGTCACACGAACGCACACATTAGTACAACACAATAGCGGCAAAAGACAATACACACAATTTACCACGAAAATATCTATCATCTATCTTTCGCTTAGGTAATAAGCAACAGGCAAGAGCGAGACGTAATGTGTCGCCCGCGCTGGCCAATGACAAGCGCTGGCGATGCGCTTTGACAAGTTATGACAAGTATCTACTATCTAGTCATCCATCGGGAATCTGTCAGCGAGAGTTGCGAAAAAATATTTTAATTGTGTGAATAATATTGTAATTATCAACATGACAGTGCTGGTGTGGAACGTTCTGCATCATCTTGATGTTAACTTGTCGCCCCCGGACTTTTTTACTGTGAAAAAATGTTAAATCACTAGTTTATTGTGAGAAGACAACAAGTGCCTGCTTTTGAAACAGAGAAAAAATGTGATGCGTGAGGGAACAGTGCAGTGTTAAGTGGACTAAAATAATGTGATTTATTCCTGTAAGTTATTTGATTATTCTATTAATGTAACTATTAATTTACAACTTTAAACACGTCGATTTTGCTTTATTCTCTCATTGATATTCTTTTACTTTATCTATCAATAATGCTAGGTAACTAAATAGTCATTTACAATATTATGAAACAATGGATCGTGTGCATGTTATGAACAAACAATAACTAATTTTATACAAAGTCGACTGTCCACTCCTTAAGCCGAAAAGTGTGATGGAAAGCAATAGGTAGTCATACACACATCAACAAAGTCTAGGGATATTTTATATTTCATCAAATATCTAAAAATCTATGAAGAATTTTCTGATACAGTAAATAGAAGAATCATAGATTATTTTAAGGTCTTTAATAAAAATAAAAAACATTTCGTGTTTTTTTTTGTTTTAAATAAAAAAAATATTTTTTTTAATCATCATGGAAAATTAGTATGATAACAACAAACATTTCTTCTTAAAAAACTATTAATTTTAATAAAAATGGAAAAAATCTTGTAAAATCTAATCATTAATAATCAGTGTTGCCACCTCTTACATTGATTACACATCGACATCGATTGTTAATACTTAAAATTAAATTGTCAATGTCTTGCTGCGGTATGAGGTCCCATGTCCTTTGCAAGTGTTCGTAAAGTTGTTGTTCAGTCGTCAAATTTGGTGGAAAATCTCTCAAAGCTCTTCGTTGTAACATGTCCCAGGCATGCTCGATAGGATTTAAGTCGGGCGACTGTGCAGGCCGATCCAAAACTTGAATATCGTGCTCTCGGAGAGCGGTCGATACCAGCCGCGCCGTATGGCAAGGAGCATTATCGTGCATGAGTAGAAATTCATGGCCTATTTGAGTTCTGTGTGGGACAATAACGGGCTCTACTACCTCCTCGTGGTATTTTTGTGCAGTCATGCTGCCTTGGATCCAAACGAGTTGGGTTCGTCCGCCAAGACGAATTCCTGCCCACACCATGATTGTCCCGCCTTGGTATGGGTGGACCTCCTGAGGGTGCCGTAGACGGCTAACTCTCCCTGGAGCTCTCCAAACGCGTGTTCTTCGTGAATCCGGGTGAAACCCAAACCGGGACTCATCGGTGAACAGCACCAAAGACCATTGTTCGTCACTCCATGGTAAATGCTCCCGAGCCCACGAAAGCCGCCGACCGCGATTGCCACGTCGCAATGCTGGAACACGCAATGGTCTTCGAGCATGAAGATCAACTTCATGTAACCTTCTTCGCACGGTTTGGTCGCTTACCAGCAGCTGGTGGTCCTCCTGGAGCCTTTGCACTAGTTGCAGCGCTGTGATATTGGGTTGTCTTCTGGCGGTCATTTGGAGAAATCGATCCTGTCTCTGCGTAGTAACACGATATCTACCTGTGTGCTGTTAGGCCACATCTCCAGTACTGCGATAACGTGACCACAACCTTGATATCACATTTTGACTGGTATGTAGGGCCTCAGCAACGACGCGTTGAATTGCACCATTTTCTAACATGCCCACGGCTCGTAACATTTCATCTCGACTCAAATGACGACGTGACATGACTTTTAAAGTTCGTACGTCACGTTAAATTAAAAAAGAAAAACAATTAAAAACCCTTTTCATTAATAATTATAATAAAACAGTTTTAACTTTCTTTAATGTAACGAATTACTAGCAAATTTGCCGCCATATTTTGTTTATTATTTTGTTTTTTTTCTTTCCATGTTCAAATTTTGAAAATAGAATAAAAGAGGTTTTAATCTGTATATAAACTTTTTGTGGAAACTAACAAGGTTCTAAACTATAAACTCGTAAATAATTTAGGATTAAGATATCCCTAGACTTTGTTGATGTGTGTATCTTTGGAAATATCAACAGTAGCTGACAAATTACTCAAACATAATTCTTGTAAACCCCACTCTATCAGAGTGTTGTATAAAGACTAAAGAACAATGGCAAGTTAATACCTGTGAAGTGTTAGAAGCGTCTATAAACGTAACTTATGAAAAACTGATTAATATAATTATTTCGTATTTTGTACGTTTTTAGTTTCAAGTATAAGGGCGTACGTTAAATTATCTAAATTGATAAACTATTTATTGAATACATTCATTTCCGGTGCTTGTTGAATGTCATTTTCAGAGTTACCATTTACAAAACAATCGTATTTGTTTAATAGAAAAAAGGTAAGTATCTTTTTAACCTACATCTAGAAACAATTCACGATAATGTTAAAAAAATATTTTATGTATAATTATTATATTATATAAAAAGAAGATTTTATTTATGATATAAATAAATATATTTTTTTTACTTGATCTGAAATATCATTTAATTAGAGGTATCAGTAGGCAATTGAAAGATAATTAATGACCACACTAAGTGAAAATGTCTACATTGTCAGTATCCCTACTCCTTGCCCTTGTCTATGATCCCTATAGACCGATAGACCATGCCACGAGAACATAGACTTTTTGAAACAAAGAATTTCTACTAAGTAACTTAGCGACAGATCTGTCAAAAACAAATAATGTCAAATCCAATGAGCGCAACGGTCCACAAATATGTGTCATTGCAAGGTAATATGTCAATTGATCGGGTTTTTATCGATATATGCGCTGCCAACAGTGTTTTGTGGTACTGGAATATGTCAGACGCCAGGAAAGTCAACATTTTGCGTTAATCCATTAATTTTTTTTCCTTTTTAGGCATTTATCAGAGGATAAAACATATTTTTTGGATGTTAAGAATATTTTTGGTGTCGTAATGCTCGTCCTACGGTCGGCATTTCGGCAAAGCGGGTGCAGAATTGCAGATGGCAAACTATTATATAACGATTTTGTTTAAGTTTATTGTGACGTTTTCATTCATACACAAGGTAAAATCTCTATGCCTAGACAATTTAATGTAATGTAACAGCTAGTGGTCTGTAATATTATTCATTAGTGGTATTTTTTTTATATTTTACGATAGCTTAGCTATCGTAAAATATAAAAAATGTCAAAGTCGTGTAAAAGATGAAACAATCGACTATGATAAAAAATCTAGTCAATAATAGATGTTTGTACTCTATTATTGACACAGATGGCTCTCTATTGTTGTCTTGCATTTACAGAATTATTTACGTGTAAAAACTAAAAACATCGGCAAATTCATGAAAATACTTCCGGGAAATTCGAATACTCAAACACAAAATAAAATAATGTTTATTTTTGTAAAATTAGAAAAACAATAGTCACGACAAGAAGTCATAGATAATAAAATATAAATTCGAATACTTAGTAGCATAATTGAGCATTGAAACAAAAAAACTACTGTTCAAAAAGCATAAAAGTTCACTAAGGCATAAAATCTCAAAAACAACTGTTAGAAACAAAGGTTGTGAAACCCTGAATGTGTGTTTGCAAAAAGTCTATATTTTCGTGGCACCAACTATAGTCTGTGACATTGTCAACGTTCTTTTCTTTCCGAAAAGCTTGTTTGGTAGTGTTCTCGTTGTTTTCGCAGTTTTTTGTTGAATTATCCTTATTTTTGATTCTCGCTTACCCCCTGGACTTGATTCGCTGCCCCATACGACGACTTGTGCTTTCTTACGGACTCTAGCTTTTTCTACACGGACTTCGATTGTGCCTTAAGATTTTGTTATGATGCGAAGTAGCAGGCCTGCACGCATATTGTGCGTGAATTGTAACATTTGCGTCAATACTCTCCGGCGATATCGCATCTTAGATCAGAACACAAGAGTTTGTACTTTGCTCTGCAACTGGGTTCATCCACAAATCGTAAGTTTTTAAACATTATTATACTTACTTACCAATTTAGCGTACCTACGTAAGTTTCAGTGAATTTTCAAAGCAGTTTAAAATATTACAAAATTCGGTAACATTAGTCTACCTATCTAGATGTAGTGTGATGCGTTTTCTTTGCCTGTAGTAATAATTGCTTTCCTTAATTTTTAGATTACTGATGATGATTATGTTTATGAAGCATGTTGGGAACTCGCTATGGATTGAGTAAATCAGAGTTTGCAGCAAGATGCTAATGAAGGTGAACAAGCTGGACCGTGTCCACGAGGCCATAGAAATGTGTGCCTTCTGTGTGGATGTTCATTAGTACGAGGACAAAGTGAAAAAATATTAAAAGATAGCCCGACCGAACTACAACAGAACATGATAAATATTATCCAAATGAAAATAGAACCACGTCAGGTCCATTCATCTTTAATTAGTATTTATTAAATAATAAATCCTTTTGCAGTGTTTTATTACTAAAGAGTTTTATAAGTCTATTGGTGTCTCTTTTAAAGCAATCTAATACAAATTGTCTGTTTTCTATCAATTATGGAGTAAGTATTTGATTACAAAAACATTCCTTTATTTCATTTGCAGCTGTCACCTTCAGATAAGGTTTGTCATGCCTGTTGGTGGCGCACTAAGAGAGATTCCATATCCTTATCCTTACTAATATTATAAATGCGATGTTTATTTGTTTGTCTGTTTGTTACGCACGATAAAACTACTGAACCGATTAGAATGAAACTAGGCGCACAGATAAACCATAACCTGGAATAGGATATAGTATACTTTTTATCCTGGTATTGAGTTCCTGTGGGATAATTGTCGAATTCCACGCGGGCAAAAGCTAGTTACTTATAAAAGCAAGTGACTTGTACCTATTTATTAGAGAGATCTAACATCATGTCATGACGTCTAATCTTAAGAGCCCTGCCTCACTTGTACGCCATGGCTACGTCGGCAGCTGCGTATCCAAACAGTTTATGTTGAAATGTACCTATGGCTGCCAAACCGTGGCCAAGTGAGTTAGGTACCATACATTTCAATATAAATTGTACGGTAGCTGGCGACGTCACCATGGCCTCATAATGAGGTGGGGCTCTAATACTTAATAAAGTTGTGAAAGTTAAAGGGTTACTCAAATCCTACATAGTCTACATCGCTATTTCGTGATGGAACTTTGATATTTTAATATTAGGTACTTATCAAGTCGAGACACTGATCTTGAATCAGTCTAGGTATATCCTATCAATGCTTTTGATCATCACCATCCCTTATCTAAATGTATTTAATGCATTTGTGTAGTTACAAAGTTGTTTTCTATTAACATAACCTTAAAATATAAACAATGTTCATATCTTTTTTTTACGGCCTCCTAAAATAAAAATTCTTGAATATTATGTTTAAGTAATAGAACCCTTTGTTTTTAACATTTTTTCATACATAGACGCTTCGAATCGATTTTAAATAAAGTGTTGTATGGGAACTTGCCATTGTTCTTTGAAACATTTTGTTTATATCTTATCGTATTTCGTTCCTATCAGATCGCTGTCGCCTGTTTACCATAGCAACCGTTTCGTGTGTTTGTGTGCGTGCGCAAATTTATAGTGACCACGCTTTTTACTTTTAATCGAGTTTATACTTTCTTCAAAAAACAATATTTACGCAAATAAAAAACAAAATTCAATGCATGCATTATGATTGTAACAAGTTATTCTAATTGGGGTGTCTGAGGATGTGCGTTATTTCATTTACACGTTGTATAACTTAAAACTAGTGTGCAATTGGCGGCCTTATCGCTGATAGAGCGATCTCTTCCAGGCAACCGCGGATGGACAGAAATGATGTAAGTTAATAGTCATGTTCATTGATGGTGTAGCGTCAGTAATATATAATATTCATAAATAAGTACCTAAATATATACACATATACTTACATAAATACATACTATATTATACTACTATAACATACATATGTATAGGTACTATATGATACAATACATATTATAAATAAAATATGATTACATATAAGGAAGCAGTGCACTTGTAAACGACAGCTATACAATATACGATAAATTAACAATACTTATAATGATTGGCGTTACATTGACAGGTAGTGTTTTTTTAACATACACTTAAATATGTTAAGCGATTTGGCTTTACGAATTTCTAGTGGCAATCCATTCCACAGGCGTTCAGCTTGAATTGTAAGGGATTTTCCATAGTAATTGCAAGAATGGATTGGCATCGCCAGGGTCAAATTCTCAGACGAGCTCAAGGACCTTATATGTGTGTCATGAACGAACTTAAAACGTTCTTTGAGATAAAAAGGAGTACTGGGATTAAATAAAACATTATAAAGTAATGTAAGAATGTGAGTATTCCTGCGAAGACGAATTGGGAGCCACTTGAGTCTGTCTTTTGTGATATACTTCAGTCCCACGTAATAAGGGGCGAGCCTATTGCCGTACCGGGCACATTTCCAGACTCCGTGCTACTAATGAGAATTTCGTGACAGAAAAACCCAACAACACTGCCCGACCCAGGAATCGAACCCAGGACCCCCCGATCCCACGCGCACATTTATGCCGCGAGACCAACAAGGCAGTCGTATAGGGTTTGATGTCGAGTTTTCCGTCTCTACGCAAAGATGGTATTTGCATCGTGTTATCCCTTAGTCGCCTTTTACGACACCGATGGGGACATAGGGGGTGGTGACACTTCTATTCTATGCCGTCAACCACACGGTGGTATAAATTATTTAATTAAATTTCATATTTCAGGTAGTTTTATTTTATTTGAATCGGCCATTATTGGGCCTTAGAACAAAAATAATATTGAGTTCCTACTAATTCTGAGAGTAACAGGATTGTTTATTAGTCAGAATTCAATTGATCTATGATTCTAAATGGTATTTAATACAAAAAAAACTGCATATATGGGTTTATACAACAGTAAATATGACCATAAGCTTACCAAAAATGGATATACGAACTATACAGTTTTTTTAAACTACATTTTCATGGGGTGTATTAACCAGGAATTGATTTTTTCTTAGACGTAAATCCAAGCTAACTTTAAAACTAAAGAAGATAGATAGGTTTTGATGATTTAACCTTTTTCATTCGTAAATTGTAAGAACCTTTCTCATAGATCATTTTTTTATAACTTTTTATAACTATATTGTTTTTCTGCTCTCCTGAAAAGTCGGGTTTTGGTTTATACGACCTTTCTACCCAAAGGTATCGATATGTACCTACCTATTTAATATGACTAAACCAAATTAATAATGTGCCAATAAAGTACACCTCATAAAACCGTTAGCTCACAAACTAGAATACCTTTTGAACGTCAACTCGTTTAAAAGCTTCATATTTCATAAATTAATATTATCTTTGTCAGTGTTTGCTTGCACAACGCACCCTCGTAGGCGTTATATCGAAAATTATTTGATTTAATTCAACATTTTACTGCCTAATAAAATTTTTACCTTACTCACACATAGCTGGTTATATTCGGGCTGTTTTATTTGTGCAGTAGGCGGTTCTGTCGGCCTGATTAACGTTGTAAAATGCCATCGAATGGTTCCAATTTAATTTTATGTTGAGACCTTTTGACTAAAAATGAGATAAATAATGTTACTAGCTAAGGTATAAAAGACAGTTATTGATTAATAAATAAGCTCACGTAATGAAGAAGTCGTTGTTTCTTCTTTTGAAACAGTATTTTTGTACCATCTGATGACCGGTTGGCGTAGCGGTAGTGTAGGCCACGCCGAAGGTTGCGGATTCGATTCCCACTCAAGTCAAACATTTGCGTGCGTGAACATGGATGTTTGTCTTAGTCCGTGTGTTTCTATGTATAATATGTATGTATTTACAAAAAAAGTATAATAATAATAATATAATAAATAATTATTTAGATAATAGCGAGGATCTCGGTGATACGCATTCAATCTTGTACTGTACTGCCGTGGCAGCTTGTCGTATAGCTGGTGTTAAGCTTCTTGAAACTGACACTGCTGTACGACAAAGGTCTGCTGTACCGGCGTGGCAGTGCAGGATTGAGCGGCGTATTGCCGAGGCAAGGGCACTTATTGGCAAGCTAATCTGTTTTAGGGAGGGGAATATACGCCCTAGGGTAATGCGCTTTGTGAAACGGGCTTTTTCGGGTACTAATATTAGTCCTCAAGATTATATAGCCCGGGTCACAGAGCGCATTGACTACCTAAAACAGAAAGTCTATGCATGGGCAAACCGAATTCGTAGATTTAAAAAAACGTGTGGACCGGTACGTCATTAATAGTACATTCCAGAGGGATCAGAGGTGGGTATATAGAAGCTGGGAACGACCAGATCAATGTGTGACTAATGTGCAGCGGCCGGATGCGGACACCACAGCCACGTTTTGGCGTAGCATATGGTCGATGCCCATTGGTCATACCGAAGGCGATTGGATGCGAGATGTCGAACGTGCATGCGAACATATTCCCGAAATGGAATGCGTGGCCATTTCTAGCCAGGACGTTACACAAGCAGTCCGTCCATTATCTAATTGGAAATCTCCAGGATTAGACGGGCTGCACAATTTCTGGCTGAAATGGCTACGTAGTTCGCATGAACGCTTGGCATCTCAATTCCAATCAGCCGTGGAATCTGGGTCGCTGCCAGCCTTTATGACGACTGGAATTACCCACCTGCTCCACAACACTGGTAGTACTAGCGAGCCCGGTAATTATAGACCGATAACATGTTTACCATCGGTCTATAAACTTCTTACATCTATTCTGAGAGCTAAAATAGCTAAGCATGTTGAAGACTTTTCAATTATATTAGCCTCTCAGAATGGATGTAGGAAGGGGGCTCGTGGTACTAAGAAGCTCCTCCTCATTGACATGGCCATTAGCCAACAAGTTCGCCGTAACCGAAAGGATCTGGCGGCATGTTGGATAGATTATAAGAAAGCGTATGACTCCGTGCTGCATACATGGCTTTTGAGGGTGCTAGAGTTGTATAAAGTAAATACTACTCTACGCACCTTCTTAAAGTCATGTATGGGGCACTGGAATACGATTCTTTGCTATCCAGGATGCCGAAGGATCCAGGAGGACGGCGAACGTATTAAAATTGAGCGGGGAATTTTTCAGGGCGACAGTCTGAGTCCCCTTTGGTTTTGCCTAGCCATGAACCCTCTCAGTACATTACTGGAGGGTTCAAGGTTAGGCTACAGGTTACAGAGAGGCGGTCAGGTCATATCTCACCTGCTATTCATGGATGACCTGAAGTTATTTGCCCACTCTGATGCCCAATTGCTAGATTTACTAAACGTAACCCAAAACTTTAGTAAGTCTATCAATATGGAGTTTGGTGTGGATAAATGTGCTGTCATTCATGTGAAGCAGGGCAGGATGGTGGAATCTGAGGGGCTCCAACTCTCAGATTCCATTTACCTAAGATCGCTTCTCTTAACCGATACCTATAAGTACTTGGGTATGTCACAGGCTTTAAGTATCAATGAAGCTGACATGAAGCAATCGTTGCAGGAGCGTTTCTTTGGCCGCCTGAAAAAAGTATTAAAAAGCCTTTTATCAGGTGGCAACAAGGTTCGTGCTTGCAACGGTTGGGTCATGCCACTTCTTGTATACTCCTTTGGCATACTCAAGTGGACTCAGTCTGAATTGGATGCCCTGGACAGAAGAGTCCGCACATTGTTGACGGCATATCGTATGCATCATCCACGTTCATCCGTGATGAGGTTGTACATCCCGCGGAAGTGTGGAGGTCGTGGCTTTCTGAATGTCAAGACCCTACACAACCGCGAGGTGTGCAATCTCAGAGAATATTTTCTCCGGGCGAACGTGGCCATGCATCGAGATGTTGTCACAGTGGACAATGGACTCACCCCGCTCAAGTTGGCTAAGGAGAACTGGCGCATACCTGTAGTACTCAGTACTGATGATCGCAAGCGTGTATGGCAGAGCAAGGAGCTTCATGGCAGGTTCCATCGGGCCCTGTATGGACCCGATGTAGACCTATTAGCCTCGGTGAACTGGCTACGCTTCGGTGACCTCTTTGGGGAAACCGAAGGGTTTGTTTGTGCAATTGCTGACGAAGTTATCAAGACGAGTAACTACCGGAAATATATCCTGAGGGATGGCACTACCGATATTTGCCGTGCGTGTCACCAGCCCGGTGAATCTCTCAGGCATATTGTTTCCGGTTGTTCACGTCTTGCTAACGGCGAGTACTTGCACAGACATAACCAAGTAGCTAGAATCATTCACCAGCAACTTGCTCTGAAATACAAACTTGTAGACATCGAGGTACCGTACTACAGGTATGTGGCAGAGCCAGTTCTCGAAAATGGTCATGCCACATTGTACTGGGATCGATCTATCGTCACAGACAGGACTGTTGTAGCCAACAAACCTGATATTGTGGTGATAGATCGATCAGAGCGCCTCGCAATAATTGTTGATGTCACCATACCTCATGACGAGAATCTCGTGAAAGCCGAGAAAGACAAACAGATTAAATATCTGGACTTGGCTCACGAGATTGTCGTCATGTGGGATGTGGACTCGGCAATTATTGTGCCGATAGTTGTAACGGTTAATGGCCTAATAGCCAAGAGCCTCGATCGTCACCTTAAGAGGCTCGCGTTGGGTGCTTGGGTCAAGGGTCTGATGCAAAAGGCAGTACTTCTCGACACGGCACGTATTGTGAGGAAGTTCCTGTCTCTGGAGCCCTAACCACCGGCAGCTTGGACCCTGTGCCCGTTGCTGGTGGGATCCCACGGTTTTTTTATATTTTTAAATGTATTTAATTTTTTTGTGATATATTTAAAAATGTAATTTAAATTTGATTAATAAGAAATAAATGAATATAATAATAATAATAATCTTTATTCAATAATGTTTACATTTCAGTGGATGGATACATTAGGTCTGGATAATCTTATACTATAATACTTTATAATCTAATAACCAATAAATACTTAACATATAGTTTAAGGCCGCTATAGGTTATTTTTACTTTGCTATCTAGGTTTAAAATTAATTGCCTAAACTAGGTTTTCACCTGTGTTTCAGGCTGATTTGTTCTTACGTAATATAATTGTGCAAAATATAACAAATGCGCATACTCTTCAATTTAACATTGACGCAATAATAATTAAAATCGAGGCTATTCAATGGTAGGTAATTATTTTGACAGTAAGCAAATTCTCAGTATCGGAGTAGGTCATTGTTTGTAAGTATCTAGTTATGATTATTTTACATTGCTTATAACTATAATTATATATATCTAGTAACTTATTTAATCTATTGTATAAAAAAGGGCCTATGAATAAGAAACATCTATTTATAAAGACATGTTTACCATGAAACTTAGTACAGACTAGATCTTTTCGTCTCTTGTCCGGGGGCAGTGGTTTGAATGGAGTTAGTGCGTGTTGTTTAAGTATGGTGTGCAGTATGAACAATTGACGTACAGTTAGGACATTAGTGGACTGATACAAATCATAGGTAGGAAACATATAAGGTCGAAACGTCGCCACTTTTAGAATAGCTCTTTGAGCCCGGTCTAGTGGCAATAGGACGGTTTTGGATGCCCCTCCCCATGAAGTAATGCAATAGGATATGATGGACTGACACAACGACAGGTAGATTTGTTTAATTAATTTAAAATTTGCAGCGCTACGCATTGTTTTGAAAATAAATATTAATTTGCGCACCCGTTTACATAAGAGATCTATGTGAATGCGGAAATTAAGATTATTGTCAAGTGTTATTCCAAGGTACTTGATACATTGTGTAGATTCTAAAATAGGACAGGCGCATGCAGCGTCAGCAGATGAATGACATTTATTGTCGTGAGCGAATATAGTGTTGTTAGGTGATTCATGAATGTTATTGTTACGTATTGAGAAGTGGATATATTTTGTTTTCTGGGTGTTTAAGGTTGGTATACAGTCAAAAAGCCAGTTATTTACAGTATTGAAACCTAGTTGAGCATGTTTATATACCTCAGTGCGAGTATTTCCTGTGAATAATAGTACCGTATCATCTGCATAAGACACAATGACACCATTATGAAGACTTAGGTTACATAGGTCATTAATATATATTAAGAACAGAGTGACTCCTAAAATGCTCCCTTGAGGAACCCCGAAGGGAGGATTAGGGATATCCGCGCTGAGGTTTGAACCTAGTTTTACACACTGGCATCTGTCGCTAAGATAGTCAGTAAGTAGTTTCAATTGTGTGCCTCTTATTCCCACATACTCAAGCTTTCTTAATAGACCTGGAACTGAGACAGAGTCAAAAGCTTTGCCAAGGTCTAGAAAGATCCCAATAGTATGCATCCCTTTATCCAGGTTAGCCACAATGTGATCAGTAACCATGTGAACGGCCTGGTTTGTTGACTTTTGCGCTCTAAAACCAAACTGCCTGTCTGAGAGTATATTGTTCGATTCCAGGTATTTTACTAATCGATTATTTATTAGTTTTTCTAAAACTTTAGACAATGCTGGCAAGATTGAAATGGGCCTGTAGTTGTTTACACAACTTGTATCTCCATTCTTGTGTATTGGGATAACTATAGCCTTTTTCAAGGACTTCGGAAATATACCGTCAGACAAACATATTTTAAAAATGTGGGTTAGTGGAGGTGCTAGGAAGGTCTTAAATCTTTTGATTATAGTGGTAGAAATGCCATCCCACCCTACCGCTGAAGTGTCCCGTAGTCCTGTTATTATTTGAACTACTTCGTCAACGTCAGTATCTAATAAAACAAAAGATTTGAGCGCGGGGTTGTGTGATTTGTTAGAGGTGTAGTGCGATGAAAAGTTTCTTTGATACAAGATTCTTTTTCCGAGAGATTTTCCAGCGTTAGCGAAGAATATATTTATTTTATTGAGTGCCAGTGTGGGATTTGACTCGGATTGAAGTAAATCTAATGCTGGTTCTTGATTTTTGGTGGTAAAAGTGCAATTTTTTATAAATTTCCAGACTAATTTGCTGTTTTGCCCAGCCTTTTCTAGTTCAGCCTTATTGTATTCAATCTTTAATTTTTTTAGAAGGTTGTTACAAAAATTACGATATCTTTTGTAAGACATCGAGATAATTTCATTATCTGGTGCTTTCTTAGCCTTCGAGTGCAATTTATCTCTATGTCTTATGCAGCGCAAAAGACCTTGTGTAATCCACGGTTTTGTTATTTTATGTCTCTTAGACAATTTTATAGTAGATGTATTTTTGTGAATTGCACTTTGTAATTCGTTTATGAGGTTTTGTTTGTTTTTCGTGTGAGTGTGTGGCCAACTCTGGTGTCGGAGTTTTCAGACCGCCCAAAGGCCTCCGACATGGCCTAACGACCCTTATCCTTAGACAAGAGCCGGGACCGACAGCTTTACGTGCCCTCCGAAGCACGGTAGCGCTCAGATGAAAATGCCACACACGGTCACCCATCCAAGTGGCAACCTGTGCAAGCGTTGCTTAACTTTGCCGATCTGTTACGAACGGCAAGCCAAGTCTCGCTATGAGCGCTACACGTTTATGAGGTAATCGATTGAAATATTAGGATCAGCACATAAGTAAACGGGGTCAAGATCTATGTTAGGTATGTCAATTGCAAGGTTATTCATGTTTATTTTAGTATAGCTAGGTGAGCATTTATGTTTAGGAAATGATAAATTTAATGACAATAGAATAGTGCGGTGATCTGTGATTGAAGAGTTAATGACCAAAGTGCGTGACGGATGCTTTGTTTTGATAATGAAGTGGTCTAGGCATGATCCACGTTGATGAATAGGAAGAGTATGAGCTGGCAAGAGACCGTGAAAAGAGCAGACATTAAGATAATCGTGGCCGCGGTCGTCATTTCTCTCAGACAGAATATTTATATTTAAGTCACCTGTTATAATTATATTCTTGTATGATGATAGACTGTTTAGTGCTAAATCAAGTGAATTAAGAAACTTATCTGTACTAAGAGATGGTGGCCTATACAGAGAGATTATGGCAGTATCGTGGTTAATTTTAATGAGCAGACAGTTGCATTCATCTAAATTAGGTTTTTCTATAAATACATTTAGATGTTTTCTAATATATACGACAACGCCGGCATTCTGATTGATATGATTATCACTGCAAAATTGTCGATATCCATCTAAAGTTGGTAGAGCATCAGATGTATTAGATAACCAGCATTCCGATAGCACTATTATGTCGCAAGTTATGTCAATAGTATGTAGCAAGATTTCTAGTTCCTGAAAGTTCTTATAGATACTACGAATATTTTGCGAAATAATAGTTAAACACTTATCTTGTGATGGAAGAAGGCTTTTACAATCCTCAATATTACAAACTTTTGAGTCTGAGATAGAAAAGTTGTCCAAATCATCTATTAGCTTATTAGCCATAACTATAATTAATGAGTACCTTTAGTAGCGGTGCTTTCACGTGTAGTTAGTGGCGCTCTCAGGCGCCTTCATAGTCTATGGAATTCAGGTACCTGTCCTCGGCATATTTTCTTGCTGGGCAGCTCTCGTCCCCAGTTTGGTGATTATTGGGCTTCTTAAATTTCATGCACGTAGCGCAGGAAGGTGGTGATGTCTTCTTACTGCACTCTTTGATGACGTGGCCTGATTCACCGCAATGACCACAGGTAGGGCTTGTTTCGCGGCAGAATTTCGCTGCATGTCGGTATTGTTGGCAATTATAACACCTTGTAACCAGGGTAAAGTCCCTTACGGGACATGATGTCCAGTTTATGAACACTCTCCCCTGGTTAATAAGGGCTTTTCGAATTCCCGGTGGTACTTCGATTATATAATTGCACACCGATATGTTCTTCTTCCCAGATTTGTGGCTCAATTTAACAGAGGCAATGAAGGACTCTCGTATCTTGTCTGGAAATGTCTGTGCTAAGTTTTGTTCAAATATGCATTCGAAGACCTCTTTTTCAGTGAGTGTTGTAGGAACTCCAATTACGACTAATCTAGGACGACGCTTGGTCTGCTCTTCGACAGTAAGTCCTGATGTTAAAAGCTTTGTAGAGCTTTTGAGCTTCTCTACGTCATCTTTATTTTCGGTGCTGATGACTACACCGCCATTTTTGGTCTTTCTGACACCGCGTACGTGCAATTTCATTTCCTCTGGCGAAATTATAGTCTGGAGAAGGGCTTTAGTGTCGTCACTGCTTTTACTTTTGTCGGCTGGATATATCGTAACTGAACTAATGGAATTAGGGCGAATAAAATTGTTGCTCCCTTTTTTAACCATATCGGCAAAAGTATTCTTCTGGGTCTGGGTATGATTTTCCTGCACGACTTTCTTAATCTCCTCAAGGGTATCTGAGATATTGTTCTCCTCTTGAAGGTGCTGGATGGTGGAGTGTGCTTGTATCACCTTTTGTTTCACAGACTGGTAGTTTACAGCCATCTCAGATGCAGCAGTGCTCACTTGGCGGCAGATACTTGTGACTCGTACTTTTGAATCGGTGTTGAGCTTACTTTCTGCAGCAATTGAACAAACTTCAGTCAGATAAGAGTTGATAATCTTCATCCATCTTTCTACTTCTGCTGTAGATATTAGCTCAAGTGCCGGCTTTTCCGTAGCGGGCGGTTTGTCTTCAGGACGAGGCGACGGCAACGGTGTTGACGGTGTAGGGCTCCTACACGTGATCTGACTGCGCCCAAAAGGACTGGCGCTTGACATTTTTAAACATACACTTCTAACTCAAATATATGTATCACTAAACATTATCTTAGTTCTTGCACATATACATGTACGAAACTCTCAGTATATAATATGTATGTATATCCATTGTCCACGGATTAAGAATACGGATTGTCACCACCCCATATCATCCCATGGGTGTCGTAAGAGCCGACAGAAGGAGCATATTATGCATAGAACAGCACTGTAAGAGAAGGAAAGCTTGATAGAAACCCTATACCAACCCGTGTGGCCAGCGTGGTATAGTAGGCCAATTCCTCCTTTCAAAGGAGATGCCTAGTCCAGCAGTGGACTGTTAAAGTGATATCCACTGTCTAGTTCCCATAGTACAAGCTCTGCTTAGTTTGGGACTAGACGGTGTAGTGTGAATGTGGTAGAATATTATATTATAATTATAATCTCTCTTAAAATACTATTCATTATGTCATCATCATCACAACCAGCTTACCACAGTCTACTTCTGGATTTGGCCTCTCCAATGGTACTATTTGTTATGTATTTGAACAATATTATAAGTTATACCGTACTGCAGTTACGTTGCACCAAGCTGCACAAAACATTGAATGCCAGGCCTATTAATCGCATAACTGGAGCGTAACTGGCTACAAAATTTGCTATATAATTACTAATTACCTAATATCCCCTACAGTTAGTAATTAACCGCAAAGCTCTGACGCAGAGCTTTTAAGCCTTTGCTGAAATTGAACGCAATCCTTGCTTTGTAGTGAACTAAAAGGCTTTCTCTTTGGCGAATTTTCCGCTTTGGAGACGTCTTTTGTGTTTGATAAAGATGATGTAATCAGAGTACAGACTTCTTATGTCCGATATAGAGAACTACATAAAGCCCCCCACCCCCATATTTTGTGAAGCCTCTTGGGTTGCTCCATGTTGTTGACTGATACTTACTGATGCTTTGAACGTGTAAACAATTATAAAACTCAATAAACGTACCTATTGCAATAATTAGTCTCAGAAAGCGTGTCTTTTTGAGTTTCTTGGCAGTTCCTCTAAGCATTAGATAACTAACCATCTTCGGATATAGGTAACTTGTGGTTAATAATATAACAACCAACAGACTGCTATGCAGAGGTATCCGGGTCGAAGTCACGCCGCGCGCTGCCGGTCTCGGTTATCATAAAGATATTTGACAGTCGTAATGAGGAGTCTGTACCTACAGACACTAGTCTGAAACATCGCTATCCCTTTGGGTTACGATGGTTAGATGGTAGGTATTTGCTCTGTTTAGAACCCGATCTGAAAGGGAGACAATGCTAGGACATTGACTTATTTAAATCAATTTTTCTATATGACATGCCCACATACCAAATTGTTTATTGTCAATATTGTCTACCACTTGCATATGTTAGAGGTTACCTTCCCTTAACTTCAACTTATCTTAATCCAAGATAGGAATATATAAACTCATCTTCGTGTAATTAACTTTTAGAGATTACAAGCTGCATATTAAAACATTATATTTCAAAATTACAATCACAACAAATTAAACAAAACAATAACGCGCTAATAGAAACATGAACATTCATAAATGCTATACAAAATAAATACGCGCGACTAATTATATATTCATACAAACAAATTAACCGTACCGATGTTTATTTCAAACGTTATGTTCTATATTTGTTTTATCATAATTTTGATAAACTTACTTCGTGATTCAACATAAACGTAACTCAGAACTACAGTCATTCAAGTGAGGACAACAAAGCCTCTAAAATAATTACGACCACAAAGATAAAACAAAACTGGACTCATTTACGTACCTAAACATCCACACTATTTTATTTTTCATCCACCGCTCGCTTTTAATTTAAAACTTTCTATGTGGGCCTAATCTTGCCTCTCGCGTGAAGGGACCCCTGTCTCCGGTTGTCCCATTTCCAGGGTCACTGCATGGATAATGTCCACGTTTTAGAATAACAATTTTACACGCACACGAGTACACAAATCTAACAGCTTAGCAAGACACCTCACTCTTGAAATTTCATGTCACCCTTGATTCAATTTGTTCATAGTCGCATTTTACAGGCGGTTCTATGATGAGTGGACAATTTACGATTTCAAAAGGCAACGGGTCAGCTTTACTTATTGTCTTCAGGCGCATTAAAGGCAATGTCTTAACACATGAGTAGATAAACGGAACAGAGAAACAGCTTCATACAACAGCGCGAATCGGTTGTACTACTACGAGCACGCGGCTTATGTGTGCGTGACCACTGGCCGCTTGTCGTGTACGCGGCGAGAGTGGAAAGAACCGGTTTACGTAGGCACAGGCAGTTGACAATCTTAGGGTTATTACGACGCACGTTGTTTGTTTTGTACGTTGCAAGTTTTAATATTTTAATGTAAAAATGTGGTGTTTTATTATTAATAATGGTTGTTTATTGTACTGTGTCTATGAATAATACTAGATGAAATAATTAAATCATTATAAAGATTTTAATAATGGTAACGTACAATTGGGTTTTTTAATTAGGTATAACTCCTGATAATTTTGTCGCATTTGTTGAATTGCTCGAGCAAAAGTTTCGCGAATATTTCGATCTTGAAATAAATATTGTCAATGTTGGCAACGAAATACTTAACAACTCATTAGTTGTGAAATTGTGTAAAAGTAATTAATGTTTACAAAACCAATGACTATCAGAGAGTGATCAGCCATCGATAGGGATTACAAAAAACAAGTGCATGCGATTTTCGACCTTATTGACGTAACTCAGAATTTATAATTTTAATAACGTATCAATGTCAGAAAGCAAGAAAATACCAAAAAAAGTCTGTCATGAATTGTCAATAAGGTCGAAAATCGCATGCACCTGTTTTTTGTAAGCCCTATCGATGGTTGATCATTTTATAGTCATTTGTTTTGTAGACGTTCATTTGTCTTACACATTTTCTTTTTAAACTTATTTTAGATACCTATCCCCGTGGTAAAACTAGTGGCCATAATAGCTAAAGGAGATTCCTATGTTTATTAGCAAAATAGATCATATTACCAGAAAATATTCAACACTACTGGTATCGTTGGGAATGTCAAATTAATCACGTCGTCACGTCGTGTCCTTGGTAACAAATGTATATTTTTATTCCGTGCTTTTAAAAGTTTCAGGTGCATGCCTTTTTTGGTTCCACTCGCTATTTTATTTACAACTGTACTTCTGCCGTATAGCGAATCCGTCGAGTCCAAGAATCTGCCCAATCCACGAATCTGTCGAGTTGGGAATCTGCCAAATCACGAATCTGTCGAATCCAGAATCTGTCGTATACCGAACAAGCGATTTGTCTTAACCTATTGTGACAACCCTACCAAAATAGGTAACAAATTTACAAGCTCTTAAGAAGCTGTCTCTCTGTTCGGTTTATTTACTCATGTGGTCTTAACCCCCGGCTAAGCTAATGAACTGAAGAAACAATAGCTTTATGATGCTTTAATTTTGTTATGAATTTATTAAGATTGATACGGTCATATCAAAGGCCTTCAAAGTAAATCTAAGTTGGTCATTAATTTGTCGAAATATATGAAAGAAAAGACTTTTTTTTTATTTTTACCCAACGCGGTATTATAGACTAGAGTAAGTGCTGTAATAGTTCATAGTTACAGGGTGTATACTAACAGGAGTGAGTTAAAAACCAGAGTTAACTATGAACACGCTTCCTAAAATTGACTCGTGAGTTGTCCTAGTCATAATTATGTCCAGAATGCTGACCATGACGCCTTGTGTCAGTTTTACGACATTCTTGTTTCTGTGTCCCTTTACTTTGTATTGTAGCATTTTATATCACTATCATTAAATTGACCTTATTACAAATAAATCGTAATGTTCACTACAATTCATTTTCATTCGTAAATCGCCTTTCTGGTTCCCTCATTGTCGAAAACGTAACCCGTATTTTGAATTTACTTCAATTTTCTTAGCTCAGCCGCCTTACAATATTATATGCCTTAGTAAAATGTTATTAAAGTAGTATCGTTTGTTCTGAGCAGGTGCCGGGAAAGTCGGGAAGGACCGGTTAGGTCGCCATATCTCTTTACTTCTTCATAATAAATACATTTTTTATGAAGAAGTAAAGAGATATGGCATATAATTCATGTATTTATTCTTATGTTTATTGTTTATTTGTGTGTGTTATTATTTATTCATGTATTAGTTCTCTTGATTGTAAAATATCTATGTTCTGAGGATGTCTGTGATATTGAGATGTAAAGTACGTAGTAGTAGTAACGTATTTTAGCGGTATCAAAAACTGTACAGGCGAATTTTAAGTCGTATTGTAATCATCAATCCTTATATAAACCGTTCCACTGCCAGGCACGTGCTTCTTATTACGAGAAAGGGCCAGGCCACTGTCCAACTCGCTGTCAAAGTGCGGGTTACCACAATTCATATAGCTCACGAGAACATATTGAGTCATATTGAGGATACCTGCATGACTGAGAGAGACACACAGAGCTCGTGCGATGTTTTTTTCATCATCTAGCAAGTGATAATTACCAATCTTATTTAAGTCAAATCATTCTTTCAAATACGTGAACTTCGGTTGATCTAAAGGGAACTGCTGCTTTTGATCTTTCCGATCAGTTCTTTGGCTTTGGTATGTTTAAAAAAATTTCATTGCAGTGACATCAAATAGTTATAAATTGGTCCTCCATCATTTTTAAGTCACGGAATTTACAATATAAATTACAAGTTGCCGCAACAAACTAAAAAAAAATGAAATAATTGGTCCTTTGAAAGCCAGCTTAAATTTTTGAGTCACTGAGTTTACAATATAATTTACGATTTAACGCACCAATCTCAACCGAAATACCTATGTGAGAAATACTTTTGTAAATGCATCACAATTCAAAACTCAATTAATAAACTTTATTCCTGAATATCGGAATAAATATATTTTAAATTCAAATTAAAAATTTTCAAATTCAAAATCCTTTATTCATTTGGGTCACAATGTGACGCTTAAGAACGTCAAAACAATAAATTTATAAAATAATTACTTAAAGACTCTACATTTACATTTACTGTCACGTTCGCAAAGCAATAGGTAGAACCATGAGAAAGAACGGGCAATAAAATTCACGGTCACTCTTTTTCATCGCCAGGTTTTGCATAATACACATAATTTACATTTTGTAAGGTGCTGCAACTGTTACACCTTCTATATCACTTGTATATATTTACTGTACATAATAATAATCAAGCATAATACTTTTGATGTTCATTTGGTTAGCCTCCTCAGAATAGACATGGTGAAACAGGAGCATCCACTTACATTATATATACCTAATAATGCTGCCTGCATTATTAGGTATATATAATGTCTGAAATTTGCGAAAGTGATCAGACCCATGATGGAAATGATGCAGTTAAATCTTAAAATCTAATACCAGCCCGCAAGACCGTCATCGACCAGTCATCGCATGTAGCACCCGTTCACGAGTATGACGCATGTGCCAGCCATCATCCCTCTCGCCATATTAGAGGGACAGGGATGACCCGACACACGATGCCACCACAAGAAATTACATTTTAGTGAGCATGACGACAACGGTATACGAACCGGCAGTAAGAAACAATCTATTGGTATACTGACCACGACCGCCAATTACCTCCATTTTCCAGATCGTTATTATTAACATAAATTAGTGCAACGCGTGAAAGAATGCAAATGTAGAAAGAATTTTGTGAAGGTGACAAGTGAACAACGATATGATCAGGGATAAATAATGTTAAACTACATTCAACAAACCATAAAATTATCCAAATCCTGCAAAAATCATGTGTTCACAAGGCACCTCCACTTATCATGTAACTTATCAAACTATAGAATGGTTATGTCCACAAGATTTTATATATCTTCTACAGTTGTTTGAGAAAAAAAAATCATGCTACCTATACGAACACACAGTGAAACACATTAATTAAAATGACAGAATAATACACCATTAATTATTGATGTTTCGAAATATGAAAAATAATATAATCGTAAGTACTGACTTACGATTTCATTGTTCATGTTGAGGAAAATCAAATAAAAGATTGGGCTTTTAAAACGTAAGCGTTATTATTGCTTGCTCTGCACATGTCCGAATCGGAAAGCGTACCTCGATCCATTTAAAATATCTTTTTTGTCGGCGGTTATCCATACCAAACAGAACAAAAAACGTTACAAACCACAGCACACGTCGTGTATAAACGTATCCGAAACTCTTTCAGCTGATTCTACCCAAGTGATATTTTAATTATACGGCCGCCGCTTACACATTTCGGTGTGAATATGTGTTTTATTTCTCCTTGTTTCGAATTAATTACTGAGTTCACATGTCCTTCCTACCAAGCCCTCCCCTTTCATGTACAAAAACGAAAAGTTCCCTTCACATTTTAGTCGGATTCAACAAGGCCCGAAGACATTGTCATTCGGAATTAAAATTTTAGCCAACGCTTCTACGGTTCGGCAGAGATAGTTTCTACCTTATAAATGTAGGATGCTCAAAGATGCCTATGTTACGGCTTTACCAGTACTTTAGTAAAAAATGGCGGGACTAAACGATCAGGAATGGTATCAGGCTTCAAATTCAAATTCAAATTAGTTTATTTGCATAAAACAGGTTTACATAGTTGGTAAGTACATAAATTTAAATATAAGTGCGCTGATTTATAACCCAGAATAGGTGTGCAAATTTTGAGTTAAAATAAAAATACTAATAGCATGCCTCAGAGTGTAACAAATTATAGTATACAATAATTATTCTATTAACAACTGTCACTGGTTTTATCATAATTTAAAAATAAAAGAATTCCAGATGTCATACAGTATAAAAAGTAATCTAAATGTCAAAGAAATAAAAAAATAAGTCATGCTAAAAGTCAAAAGGAAAATAAAAATGTCTATAGTTATTACAATTCTCAAAAATTATACATTGAAAATACATGTGTGCTACATTTTGTCTGATAAATAGTCATAAACATTGTAATAACATTTTTCAATAAGAAGCTTTTTTAACTTCATTTTGAATAAATTCAAATTTATATCCTTAATGTCATTCGGTAACTTATTAAATATCTTTGGAGCCATGGCGAAAACACTTCTGTGCATCAGAGTGGTGTTTGTCTTGCATAAGCATAATCGGCTTTTGTCTCTTTGTGCTCGACTTGACCCATCCGCTGCGAATATAAATAAGTGCGGATTGACTTTAACAAAAACTGCTACTTCATATATGTAGATAGATGGCAATGTCAAAATATTATATTTTCTAAAGAAAGGCTGGCAGCTATCAGTCACTTGCAAAGAGAACATAGCCCTTAGGCAGCGTTTCTGACTCTTAAAAATAATTTCTTTATCTACAGAGTTCCCCCAGAAAATGACTCCATATCTGAGCACCGACTCTACTAGACCATGATATGCAATTAGAAGGGCATTGGTGTCTACTATTTGAGCGAGTTCATGTAATGCATATACTGACTTGCTAACCCTCTTACATAACTGTTCTATATGTGGTTTCCATGTAATTTTCTTATCGATTATAATACCTAGAAATTTTGTGTAGTCTACTTCTTTTAGGGTTTGGTTGTTAACACATACTTTCAGGGCATCTGCTGTTAGAGTACGCTGACTGAAATGCATTAGCGTGGTTTTACCTACATTAGCTTTCAAGTTATTTACATTCAGCCAGTTAACAGCTGAGCTCAAAGCATTATTAATATCCTTTTCATATGTGTTCTTATTTTTACATTTAATTGAAATTGTGCTATCATCTGCAAAAAGAGTCATTGGATTATCAGTTACATTTGGTAGGTCATTTATATATATTATAAATAATAATGGGCCCAATACACTGCCCTGGGGCACACCATAGTGTATATTTCGCGGTTCAGATTGATATATCTCTTCCCTTCTTGTGACAGTATTAATTCTAGTGACTTCAGTGTATTGAATTCGATTTTTTAAGTAGGATTCAAAAAGTCTTAACACGTTACCTCTTATACCATAAGCATTTAGTTTGCCCAGGAGAATAGTGTGGTCTACATGATCGAATGCCTGAGTCATGTCCATATATATAGAGCAGACAGGTACTCTGTTATCAACATTCGTCATTACAAATTTCAAAAAGTCAAATATTGCCATATTTATTGATTTATTGCATCTGAAGCCCTTTTGTTCTTTTACCAGAATACAATTACTTTCGAGATAGTCATTAAGTTCCCTATGTATATATTTCTCGAAAATCTTAGATAGAATAGGCACCAAGGCTATTGGTCTGTAATTGTTCATGTTATCCCTACTTTCTTTCTTAAACAAAGGTTTTATGATTACAGTCTTTAATTTATCAGGAAATACTCCCGCTTCTATGCATAAATTAATTATATAGCTAATATGCTGACAAATATTAGTAGCAACATATTTTATAACTTTAGTGCATAAGCCATCATACCCTACACTGTTTGTGTTTTTAATGTTCCTTATGATATGCCATACATCAAGTGGCGAGCATGGCTTCATAAACATAGATTTTAGCCTAGAAGATACATACATAGAATACTGTGCTCTGTTTGGTAAACTATTTGGGACAATTTTATCAATAAAATTATTATTAAAAGCATTACATATAATTCTAGGATCAGTCAAGGTTTTGCCATGCACCTTTATATTATTTATTGACTCTCTTGGAGTATTTTGCTTTGCACTATTTATTATTTTCCATGCTGTTTTTACTTTGTTGTTTGATGTTTTAATGAAATTAATATTTTGTGCTCGCTGTGTTAATTTCATTATTTTCTTGAACAACTTACTGTAGTGCTTAAATTTATATTTATTATCCTCGTTTTTTGGATTCTTAAGGTAATGCCATAAGAGCATTCGTTTTTTTATGCTACATGCTTTTACTCCACGTGAAACCCATTTTTGCTTTTTGTGTGCGTTAATTGTGATAAGTTTATATGGAAAACAGAGATTATAAAATAATAAAAATATTTCATGAAAATTATTGAAAGCTAGATTTGGGTCATCAGTAGCATACATGTCTGAAAAACCTAAGTTCTTTATGCAATAATTAAATTTTTCAATGTTTTCTGAACTATAGTCTCTACGTTTAATTCTCCATTGTTTGATTAAACATACCTTTTTAACATGACAACGCAGTAATTGGGCGGTGTGGTCCGATAATGCTAATTGCAAAATACTTGATTTACATTGATGGGTCAGTTTGTGTGCAAAGTTATCAATACATGTCAAGCTAATTTTCCTAGTAGGTTCTCTAAATTCTAATGTCAGATTATAGTTAAGAAGTAAAGATTCAAATTCCAATGTTACTTTATTTTGTTTCAGAATATTAATATTAAAATCACCCGCTATTATGATGTTATGTTTTTTATAAGTCTTATTTATGTAATTAAGTGTCTTATCAAAGCTGTCAAAAAATATACTAAGGTTATTGGCTTGAGGAGTTCTATAAATACATACAACTATAAGTTTATAGTCAATTAGTTCCACAGCACAACATTCGAAACTGGAGGACACTGACATAGTTGTAATTTTAGGAATAGTTTTCCATAGATGGCCCTTTTTTATGAAAATGCCATCAAAACATGCTGCTAAGTGAAAATTAGCAATCATACAGAGGTCTTCATGACCCGACATCATAAAGTGTTCTGTGACACAGATTACATCAATATGTATGTTTTTATCAGATAACTCTTTTAAGCAAACGCTAAGCTCATTACATTTATTTCTTAAGCCCGCAATGTTTTGATGTATAATATTTATATATTTATTCCCGAAAAAGCTCCTGTGAGGGTTCTTTGTATTCCTCTAATTGTCCTTCTTGTACTGTACTTATACTGGGTGCCAAGTTTTCTACTATATCTATGATCAGTTTATGTAAGTCCTCAAATATTACTGTCATACCACTGTTACTTAGTGTGCCTAATCTTCTAAACATACTCCTATCATACTTAAGGTTTAAATTTGAATCCAGGATATAGGCGTATTCATGCGTTAAGTTATCAAGGTACAGTAATTGATTGAACATGTTAACCCTGGAATTATATAAATTAGCATAAATAGCATTTTTAAATGTTGGCAAAGTAATTATTATGTTAGTGTGATTGTTAGACTGTAACACACTTCGTATGTTAGTGACTAGATCAATGTAATTATTTGACGCTCTAAAGTCATCCTCACCTATTATTATATTACAAAAATCATTCAAAGTAAATCCTTTCAATTTTTTGTCAATATCAGTTAATAGTTGATTTATTCCTACATTAGGAATTATGAAATGACAAATAACGTAATTTTTACTGAAGTAGTGTTCTGCTAATGATGTAATGTTATTATTTACTTTGTTTGCGCTTATAATACACAACTTATTTTTTGTAACTTGATGATCTTGTGAAAGAGCCTGGTAAATTTTGTTTGAATTTTTTCTCAGTAGTGCTTCGTCCTGTGGCGTTTTGCAGTAAGACTGACCATTAGTCGTTGGTACTGTTACTTGTTCTGGACCATGACATTCGATAGGTAAAACGACCGAACCGTGATAAGAAGGGCTTACAAAGATAAACTTTTGATCTTACTCGTGATACACTCTCACGAGATATCGATTAGCTCGATATGGCTTCAGGATTATGTTTTGGAAACGAAGAAGTTTGTCCACTTTTCTTGGGAGTGTAATTTATTCAAGGTATTGGTAAACGGAGTGATGCCTGACAAGATTCTGCCCGCGACTTAAACCGCATAGTGTTGGGTAGCCAATGTGCTATTTTGATCTTTATGCTATGACTGCAAAGTTTCCTCAAAATCCGCTTATACGCAAGCAGTTCTTGCGTATAAGTAATAAACATCCATTCATCTTCACAACCTCGGCTTTTATGATAGTAATAGTACAACATAAACAAAAAAGCAATTCGAAGCTATGACGAATCCCCTGACATTAATTAACATTAAACGACGATCACCAATTCGTCTATCTGAAGTTTCGCCCCGTCTTTTACCCTTAGGATTGTTTTTGCAACCGTTTGCTTGGTGGAGTCGCTACGAGCTTATCGGTTATTTTTTGAAGGCAGAAATTTTTTCAAATTTTACATTGTACAATGTAAACTTTATTAGTTTGCGATGGAGTAAAACACAAAGAGTATGATGTAAAGTGTTCTTATAAATTGTATTTATCTAGGAAATTATCAAACCAAACGCGCATTCGTACTCAAAGTTTGCTCACCTCGCAAAAGCATCTCAAATACTCAGCGAAACTTTAGCGGCCAATCCTAATCTTGTTCTCAAACGGACCTCAACATAGGAAACATTACAAGAACAACAACCGACATAAAACAACGTTAATATTTTAGATAAACACTTCGGCGTGATTCAGCGCCGTGTAAAATAAAAGCCCAATTTCAACGGTTCTCGTAAATCAGCACAATCTCAGCTCTCCTTCTGTCATGTACTGTCGTTACTACAAAAGGTAAGTATTCCTACAAAAGCTTTTGAATGCGGCGACGAAGCGGCACCCCGCGGTAATAGGGTTGCCATAAGCGATACCCCATAAAATTAATTGGCTATTACTGGGGATACAGCCAATACACTTGTCGTAAAGTCATGATAGAAAGTCATGGTGTATGCAGATAACACTTGCATGAGTATACAAAATGTGTGTAGAATTAAGTGTCCTGATTTTAAGGGTTGTTACGCACTTCTAAATAAAATGTTTAAGACTAACTATCTGCTAATCGTTCAAATGTCTGTAATATTCACAGGTTATAATAAACATATCGCGTATCTTTTAGTCCCTTGAGTGTCCTACGGTCACGGTGTGCCCGTAAGAGAAATAGGCTGGTAGTGTCCTACGGGCACGGTGTGCCCGTAAGAGAAATAGGCTGGTAGTGTCCTACGGGCACGGTGTGCCCATAAGGGTTTGTGTGAACTTCACTCCGGTGTTGTGTGATTGGTTACAATAATAAAAACTTATATCGACTAGTTACAGATTAACCAACATAATACCATCAATTTTTACCATATTTCCAAGCTTGCAACCGAGAAAAATAATAAAATTGCTGATTTCGATGCTCAGTTTTCTCCGTGCCGCCATAGTGCGCTGTGGCGATCAACTAAGTTGAATTTGTAATTTTTCAAAAATGTATTCTCAACGCAAACGCTAAGTGATTGTATTAGTATTGTATATCAAATTATTGACAATTTAGTGAAGTATATGTTTTAAATATTTTTTTAGCCAAGTAATAACATTTACAAAAAAGTGTTAGTAATTTTTGTGATGCAATTTTCGGATGTTGGCCGTTAGCCGTCCTCCATATTTTAAATGTTTATATGTAAGTTTTTATTAATTACTTTACTAAATATAGATAAGTTTCTCACAAAGTTGTCTTACAATCTATTGTTAATTAGACTTTTCGTATTTTTTTTGCTATAAATTGTTATAAATATGTTTTGTGAGTGAGAAATGCTTTCCGTCGGATCGTCAAAATGGCGCAAATTTTTCGCTGCTATAAATAAATGGTTATTGTGAAGTGATATCGGTGACCTGTGCTAAATTAATGTATATAACCGTCGCGTCGTCTACCCGAGTCAATATTAGTGCAATAAAAAAGTGAATTTCGTGAATAATTTATGTATATTGTAGAAAAAACAATGTGACCTGCATTTATTAATTTTTTCGACATGAAAAGGTTAAAAAGGTAAGCTACTTTATTATAACTTTCATATGGAGTAACTTCTGCATTGTGTACGGTTTAAAATTTACGTCATATAATTACACCAAACGCGAGAAAATTAAAGTTTTATAACCTAGGATCTTATGAACATTACATCCTCAAAATGGCTGGACACTACCGGAGAAAATACAATTTGGAGCGGGGCATGCGAGGGGTTAAAACCACCCTTATGGTTTGACGTTTAGAAAGGCAAGTAAAAAAGTAAGCAATCTTATTTTATAACAATGTCACGTGAAAGCAATATAAGACACTAAGAAATTATGAATGCACTAGTTATCAAATCCGCTATTGCAAGGCACTCTACAAACTTTTGATCGACGGATACAAACAACACCCAGACTTTCTCACTCGAACTCGATTTGAAACAATAATTGGTGAACACACAACGTGTTGTGCCGTGGTGATTGTAACCACAACACTCGACGCCGTGATGAGCGATGAGGCCAAAGATTAAAATCTTCGCTGAAACTGCTATGCCATTGTGCAGCATCTATACAATACTGTACATACTGTCTTAACTAAATATAATGTAAATGTGTGACATTATCCGTACTAAACTATTAACTACTATTCAAAACGATTTTCCAAGGTTAATGGTTCGTAATACGTAACTGAGACTAATTCAAATCACTTCCTAATTCCAACAACTTCAGTTATATGTAATTAGCAATTTCGTATATTCGACTTTGAATAAATATACGTAGCGTGTGTGACGACAGAGGTAATTATTGAACGGTTTGATTGGCTCTTCAACGAAATAACCTATACGTTGTTTCTTCAAATCTTGAATAACACAATTAATTATTGGTATTCAAGGAAGGTCACAATGACAAACTAGAGGAAGCCCGCAGTCAAGACCTTACTTTTTGTTCCTTCCTGATCGCCTGGGAATTTCCCTCCTTAGTGGTTCACTAAGAATGGAAATTACTACGGTCCCTAAGGAATATACATGCCAAATTTCAGGTTCTTGCGCTCATAAGCTACGGCTATGCGTTGTCTGATAGTCAGTTAGTTACGCAAAAGTAAACCATACACATTACAACCACTGCGTACAAAGCAAAAATACGCATTGAAACCCTGAAACTCCAAAAAATCACATGAATTCGTTCAATAACTCTATCAGAATACATAAAGTAAAGTGCTTAATAAAAAACGAATCGCGTGGTCATTAGAGTCACAGTCCCAGAGCAAATCGACCGGAGATCGTATCGTCGGACCGGCGTGGTACTTAAAATGAAATTTGCTTTTATATTAGCTTGCTAGAAATGCGCTGTTTTCGTCAGTATACAGGTGTTATTATAAACATTTAAGTGAGTTATTTTTTATTTATAAATAGTCTTTTGTGTAATATCAACATCATCAGCCTTGTATAAGCTGTCCCACTGCTGGGCACGAACGTCTCACTACTTCCGTTTTAGGCCACATTGCCGTGAAAATATATTGTTACATATATGCAGAAACATGTATGCAGATCCCATGTTGCAACTCGGATAACGCTAGGAGGATCTAGTCAATCAATAACAGACTACCGCGCTGAGTTTTTTGGGTTCAAACTCACGCGCTGGCCATTGATATTTTCGGAGTTATGTGCGTATTAAATTGTTAATTATCGCTTGCTAAACGGTGAAGGAAAACATCGTGAGGAAACCTGCATGTCTGAGAGTTCTTCATAATGTTCTTGAAAGACATGTGAAGTCTGCCAACCCGCATTAGGCCAGCGTGGTGGACTATGGCCTTACCCTTCTCATAGTTAGAGGATGGAGTGTTGTGGGTTCGTTCCCCACACGAAGCAATACTTTGTGTAATTCACAAATTGTTGTTTCAAATCTGGGTGTTCATTGTATCCGTTAGTTGTACGTTTGTAAAGTCCGCCACGACACAGGATTTAGTCCTAATGCGGGAGTTGTCTTTATTAAAAACAAAAAAAAATAGTGAAAAGAGGCCCGTGCCCAGCAATGGGACAGTTTGTATACAGGGCTGATGATGATTAGCTTTGCCGCAGAGCGACAAACGACTGACAGTGATAGCAGATATCAGCATTCTATGACTTCGAGATCAATGTCAGTATATTAATGGGTACTGACTCCCCGTAACGTCAGACAAAGATATTCATGACAGACGGAACTGATGACTTAACTTGCCGTTCGAGGCACGGGGCAAGTAATTATTAACAATTGAATGCACGCATAACTTCGAAAATATCAATGAGCAGCGCGTGAGCTTGAATCCAAGACACTCAGCGCAGTAGTCTGTTAGTCGCTCTATTAGACTATTGCTGTATTCTTTTTTACAATTACTAGTTATGTAGTTTTTTTTAAATATCTTTATTATTCATAAAATTCAGTTATCAGTTATTTAAAATGCAAAAACACCGCAGTGTTACATTTGCCAGCAAAAGCCTACACCACTCAAGTACAAAAGTATCGCGAAGCTCACTAGGTTTGCGTTTGCGTTTTATGTGTGGCTATTCCCCCGGGTTGCGGAAGTCAAACGTCTGTCGCTCTGTCGAAAAACAGACTGATGTGTGTGTTTAACACCTTTTTTGCTTCCGGGTAGGCAGAGATAATAGAGCTTAGCCACTTGCTCATCTAGACCAGTCATATCAACACAAATTAAAGCGACTATCTTACATCAAGTACTTAAGGCCTTAATTTTTTAACGAAGAAGATCAACAAAACCAAGTTAACTTGTCTTATCGGCCTATACAAGACCAAACAGCCACCCCATCTCATTTGTATAAGCAGTAAAGCGACGTTCACACTGGATACATCACTGCTACGACAAACAAGGTTCATTACATCATTAGCGGTACCGATAAGACTGCGTTTGCATACTGTTTGTACTAAGCCTTATAATTATAACAAGATGAATTACTTGTACTTTAAGACTCTTGATTACTTGTAATTAAAATGACATATTATATGTCCTTTATTTGTACGGAATCATATAGTAACAAATAGTTAAGTAACATACTTCTTACGTTGAGACATATTGAATGAAGAAAATTACTAGGAAACACTGTATTAAAATGTTGAATAATCACATCTATGTTAATTCTGGAAAAAGACTTACAGTGCAAGTAAATTTGGGGCTGACTTATCACAAGGGGGCTATTTACCGTTTTTTCTTTGCCGAGAACTATAGGTTCGATCTCTACACAAGGCGTGACGTGAATCAGAAATTGTAAATTGTTTGGAATCCGCGTGTTCTTGGTGTTCTTAGGCTGAACTATGTAAAATTTGTGGTACAAAATAAATTTTTAATGTAAGCATAACCTTTAAAAGGGAAATTGATGCGGGTACCGTGAAAAACCTGTACAATAATAAAATACACAAAAAATATGGGGTGCATAGGGGGTTCCAACCAAGAACATAGGGTCCCAAGCCAACCTCACCTGCAAATGGTGCACCTGCCGATCAACGGACGAGGCTCTGGCAAACAAAATATCCCGACAAGCGGCAATAGGCTCGCCACCTATTACGTGGGGTCAAAACACTGGCGAAAAGTGGGCGTTTAATATGCCTCTGCCTACCCCTTCGGGGAAACAGGCGTGAGTCTATGTATGTATGTACAAAAAATATTTTTAATAGTCCTGGGGCAATAAGTTAAAAACTGACTCCGAGGTGGATAGCATATGCGTCTGCTGATCAGGTGATCGGACAAATGTGTTACTGGATGTTTTCGAATTTTCAGTAGCAGCATGAAATCTGGAAAAGTTCCCGTTAATGGCAAAAGACTCGCCCCCTTTGCCTACTCTTCAGGATTATAGACGTGGGTCTATAAAAAGAAATAAGTTTGAACTTCGATGTGGTGGAGAGCCTTCGACCCATATCCAGAGTGGACGTCTATATGCTGATGTGATGATAATAAATTTTGAATTTGCTGAACTAAATATACAAACAAATTATTATAACATAGTGTGTTAATATTTTGGGAAGTTTTTGCATGATATTACATCAGTTTAATGATTTACAAGCTATTCCGACCATGCTTTATGTAAGCGATGAATCTTTTTTATCATAGTAACTAATTAACCGTTATTGTTTCCAGTAATAAATCAAAATAACGGAATAACCATCGCGGCATCGATGCCCTTTAAATTCCAACCCTGCAGGGTTAGTTGTTGCTAAAATGTTCTAAATAGATACGCCCCAGCCATTGACATATTTCATCGAATATTTGAAATGTAACTCAAAATTAAGAGATACAGGTCAGTTCCTTTTTAGTAATAGGCTGGCTAGTTCAAAACGCAAGGCACTTTTTAATTTTTTCATCCACACAGAAAGTAAAGTAGATATCTATAACTACCGTTGCAATTATCTAACTCTTTCACGCATAAACTATGCAAAGATTTTAAAAAACTTGAAGTTATAGTTTATATATATCAGAATAGCACATACGCTATTGTCTCGATAATCGAAATCTCAGCATTCGAAGCCGCGGACAAAAGCTACTAATTATTAGAGTAACGCATCAATAGAAGTAAGACAATTAGAAAACACAGTTCACATTTGTAGCTACTTTCTCTATACCTCAAAATTTTGACACGTTTCTTTATAACCTCATTGGTATGTGGTCGGAAACTTTTTACAAAGCAGTACGAGTAAGGTGATTTTTTTTGGCCTTTTCGGTATTGTGGCAAAGGCATCGACTTCGCTTAATAAGTGTAGTGTATGTAGTGTAAGTGACGCATGGATTCAAATATTCGTAACTCACAGTCCCTTCATATTTTATTGGGCATAGTTAAAATATTGTTCCGTGTGGTGAAGGATTAAGAATATAAGTGTCACTAGCTCATTTGGGTTTATCCCATGCCTCCAACTTCTTTTGTTCTCGAAAAATGAAAGTTTCAAACTTTATGTCCCGTTGCCTCCAAGAAAAATATTAAATAAATATTAATATATCAATTTATGTCCCACTGCCTCCAACCGCTGATACAGTAACGACAGCAGCAAAAACTGGTGTTGTGTGTATAATATAATATCTGTAATATAATTGGTTTCCCTTGGCAATCGATCTGTGGGTCGATGCTACTAGTGGGGTCTACTAAGGGTAAAATGACTTAGAGGGGATTTCGTCAAAGACAAAAACGCGATCAATGGAAACTGAAATTTATCGATTAACAATTCAATACGCACATAACTCCGAAAAGTCATTGGTGCGCGCGGTGGATTCGAACCCGATACCCTCTGCATGGCAGTCTGTTGGTACATCCACTCGGCCATCGCTGCCTTGTAATATCCCTAGCTCTGTAAGGCGATTCAATTCCGCCTCAATTTTTTCACGTAACGTGAAGGCGACTGATCTAGCTTTAAAAAATACTGGCCTCGCATCTGGTTTTAACTTTAATGACATATTATACTTATTAAAACAAACTATTTCGCTACTGAATAATTTTGGAAATTGTGAAGTCTCAAATCAGATAATCAAGCACTCTATCTCAGAGAGATCGAGTGCTTGATTATCTGATTTTACCATATTATAATTAATAGGTATCGCCGGGGCAAATTCTAAGTTGTAAATTTGTATAAATTCGCGGCCCAAGAGCGGCGGACCCCCGCCGCACACAACATAGAACTTTTAATCATGTGAGTGACTCATATAAGTAACAGTCAAACGAATGAATCCTAAAGTGATCATTTTACTGCCTGTATAACTAAATAAATTCTTAGCGGTGTCGCACAACAGACATATAAATTACATTTCACAGAGGTACCTCTGCGAAATGTAATTTATATGTCTGTTCTGAAATCACGTTAACAGCTGAGCCACTATCAATCTCGAACTCCAAAAATATACCATTCACCTGCACAAATTCTGTCATCGGACTTCCTCTCACGCATTTAATGTTATGAACGGGTGACTCACCATCATCTTCGACATCCGCGCTATCTTTCAAGACGAAGTTAACTTTAGCATTAACCGTGCACATTCTTGCTAAATGGCCCTTCCGGCTACACTTTTTGCACTTGTAACTTTTTTGATGATTGGCATAGCCGCACACACTGCACTTTTCATTTTTGGAAATACTGAACACAGCGTCGGGGGCCGCGCCGCAGGCCGCGGCAGCGGCGGCTTTGGCGGCATCGCTCGCGCCCGCGGCGCTCTGCGCGCACGTGGTCGTTGCCGCTTTGCGAGCCGCGCACACGTTCTCAGCAAACTCCACAGCCTTCACCAACGTCAGTTCCTGCAGATCTTCAGCGAATAGTTTTTCGCGTTCGGGACCCGCTGCCATTCCCATCACGAATTTGTCGAGAAGGGCCTCTTCCAAACTTTTGAAGCCGCAGTGTGCTGCCAGTCCCCTAATCCTCGCTGCCCATTGAGTATGACTTTCCATTGGACGCTGCGTAGCCGCGTAGAATTTGTACCTCTCCGCGAAGCCAAGCCGATTTGGAGTGAAATGGCCGTCCATTAGATGGATGATGGCATCGTATTCTAACTCCTCGATTTTCTTTGGCAGCGCCAGGTCACTCGCTAGTTTGTAGCTCGACTCGCTCAACGCACTCAATAAAATTGCTTTCTGTTTAATCTTGCCTTTGTCCGACGCGTCGTTAATGTCATTAGCGATGAACCATTGTGTGAGCCGTGATTTATACGTGTCCCACTCATTTGTGGTGTGGTCGAAAGTTGTTATACTGCCAATAGCTCCACCGGAAAACATTTTTACACTCGTCGCCACTGTTAGATATGCACAAAGGATTTATGAGATGCGGAAGCGGGAAGCGTACGCACAATCAAACAGCGAGTCAATTGCATACTGACGTTATATTTTAAATATTGGTGGCGTGCTCCCTTACGCACACAGAGACACTCGCAGGTATCGTACGCACACTACCGACTACAACGCTTAGCCTATGAATAGACGATACATAACAGTATCATAATTATTTTTTTCCGGTAACCTATGCCAATGAAAATTTGCAGCCACGTGACCTTCCGCATTTGTGGCTTTATGCCTTAAGTTTGATTGCATCTCAAGTGTTAATTATCGCTTGTCCCGTGCCTCGGAGAGCACGTTAAGCCGTCGGTCCCGGTTGTCATGAAGATCTTTGACAGTCGTTACAGGGCGTCAGTACCTTCTAAATAAACTGACACTAGTCTAAACCATGGAATATCGCTATCCCTTCGGGTTGCGGAGGTCAGACAAGCAGTCGCTCTGTGGAAAAGCTAATATTCAGCCAAATCCGGATAGACTAGTAAGCGGACCCCAGATTGAAACTGGAATAACGCTAAGAGAAAGAAGATAGAGCTAGGGATATAAGTGCCTGTGGAATATTCAGAAAGCGCTTCGCCTATAGTTCCGGTATTAAAAAAGACGGTGGAGTTAGGATCTGTGCAGACTTTTCGGTAACTATTAATAAACAATTAATAATCGAAAATATCCACTGCCAACTATTGATGAATTGTTCGCTAAGTTACACGGGGGCGTTTCACAGTTCACCAAACTAGACCTTTCGCGAGCTTATAATCAATTTTGTTTGTCGGAAGATTCACAGCTCCTTACTTGTATCAACACGCACCGCGGTCTTTTTAAATTTACCAGGCTAGTGTTTGGGCTGGCGAGTGCGCCCGCCATTTTCCAACGCGCGATAGAATGTGTGCTTGCAGGCCTGGAAGGCGTAGTCGTATTTCAGGACGATATATGTATTAGTGGACGTAATATCACTGAGCATAAAGACAGGTTAATGTTAGTTTTAAAGCGCCTAGAAGATGCAGGTTTAACTGTTCAGCAAAATAAATGTGAGTTCTTTAAAAATGAAATAAGTTATCTCGGACATAGTGATAAAAGTGGTATCCGTAAATCGCCAGATAAAGTCCAAGCTAGTTTAAAGACTATAAAACCGTCGAATATTTCACAGCTACAATCGTTTTTGGGGTTAATTAATTACTATAGAAATTTCGTGCCGAGCGCGTCGTCGATACTAAGCCCTTTATATGAGTTGTTACACAAAATAAAAAATAGGAATGGACTTCAGTTCATGACGAGGCGTTTGAACGAATTAAAAAACTGCTTGCCTCTGATCAATTACTAGCCCATTTTGATCCCAGCGCGAAACTTATTTTGACCGTGGACGCCTCACCACAAGGGTTAGGGGCCATTCTATCGCAGTTATCACGCGCTGATAATCGCAAGAGGCCTAACGCATTTGCTTCGAGAACGCTCACTGCAGCGGAAAAAAACTATTCGCAGCTACAAAAAGAGACTACAGCAATCATTTATGGCGTTAGAAGATTCCACCAATACTTGTATGGCCGTACTTCAACGTTTGTTTTCCACACAGACCATAAACCATTGTTGTCGATTTTCGGTCCGCATCGGGAACTCCCGGAAGTATCAGCGAATAGGTAACAACGCTATGCGTTATTTTTATCTGCGTACAATTATTCTATCGAATATATTCGGAGCGGTGATAATAGTGCAGATTTTCTTTCACGAGCGACATTAAGCAATGAGCATCGGGCGAGTGTCGAAGCGTGGCGGGAGGACCGCGACTGTGAGGAGCGCGCGGCCTATGTCAATTTTGTCGTCGAAGGAAATTTACCTATTACTGTAGAGGAATTACGAAACCAGATCGACCGCGACGAGAAATTAAAAAGGGTTAAGCACTATGTGCTTAACGGGTGGCCGCGTAGTGTACGCGATCTTGGAATACGACCCTATTTTGACTGTCGTTTACAACTGGCTTTAGAGAATGACTGCTTAATGCGTGGTCATAAAGTAGTTATACCGTTTTCACTTAGAGAAAAAATATGTAAAGAACTTCACGATTCTCATTTCGGTGTTGTGAAAATGAAAGCAGCCGCTCGCGAAAGATTTTGGTTTCCGGGAATCGACGCGACACTTGAACGATTGGCAGCCGCGTGCGGCATTTGCGCACAACTACCCCCCGTGCCACACCGCGCGCCGCCGTCGCCGTGGCCCTAAGCACCGCACGCGTTTTATAGAATCCATTTGGATTTTCTTGGACCGTTTCATAATAAAATGTTTTTAGTTATAGTGGACGCATTTTCTAAGTGGGTTGAATGTTATACTTTAAGTACGGTATCATACGGATCGAAATCTGTTATAAGTAGGTTATGTGACTTTATGTCTAAAGTAGGTACGCCTCACACGATGGTTACGGACAATGGTACTTCTTTTACGTCCACCGAATTTGAACAGTTCTGCAGTTTAAATGGTATTCAATATGTTTTATCACCGCCGTATCATCCATCCAGTAACGGGCAAGCTGAGAGCTTTGTAAAAATAATTAAGGAAGCTCTCAAAAGCATTATTTTACAATGTAACACTAAAATACCGTTGCAAGATAAAATCTCTAAGTTTTTATTTGACTATAGGAACTCCAAAAATAACACCACGGGTAAATCTCCAGCAGAGTTAGTTTTTGGCCGTGCGTTACGCTCGAGGCTAGATTTAATTAACCCTCGCCAAATTGTTTCGTCATCCGCGGATCTTTCGCTGACAGTTAGGGAAAATCAGTCCTTACAAAGTAGAAACAAGGGTGGCATAATAAGACCTGCATTTGAGGTGGACGATGTCGTTTGGATTAGACGATTTTCTAATGATAATAAATTTACATGGGTGCAAGGAGTGGTTAAGAAGAAGATAGGGAATGTGATGTACTCGGTGTATGTCTCAGAACTGAACTGCAACGTGATTAGACACATTGATCAGATGCGACGCTTTCAGCCTGAAGGTCTCTCTGGGCTGCCAGGAAGCCAAGAATGGCACGTGGATTTCATGGAAACTGACGGCAGTAACGCGTCATCGCAGACGGAACCTGTGGGTGCGGCGAGCGGTAATCCCGAAGTTGTAGTATCCCCATGTGCACCACCCAGCGAAGAGGTCCTGCCTGAGCAGGAGACAAGTTCTAGTGCTGACACAGCTGGCCTGTCAACCCCTCATCCGTCGCATGCACCAGAGCCGGTGCCAGGGCCAACGAGCTTAGAAAGGGATGAGGCTGTATCCGACACAATTAGTGAACGATCAAAGCGCCGTGTTCCGCCGGTCAACTACAAGCCGTTCTTTTGAGCCATGTGAGGGAGGGATGTTATGTATCGTCTATTCATAGACTAAGCGTTGTAGACACCTGCGAGTGTCTCTGTGTGCGTAAGGGAGCACGCCACCATTATTTAAAATATAACGTCAGTATGCAATTGACTCGCTGTTTGATTGTGCGTACGCTTCCCGCTTCCGCATCTCATAAATCCTTTGTGCATATCTAACAGATACCATAATATAATTATATCACATAAATTGCATATCATTGTGTTGGTTATAAAATTTGCTATCATATTAATAAGATGAATAAGTACTAAAAACTCACCTTTCCGGCAAAACAAGCTTACAAACTTAGAGGTTTGTTTTTTTTCACTCGTTCACACAAACATTTCATCACATATTAATGAATAGCATTACTTATTTGGTTCATAAACACAAAAACATTATCACATATACCTTTAGATTTTCACATAATACATTATTTATTTGTAACAAACGAATCTAACGCCACTAAAAAAATTATAATCCGAACGCGTAACAAAAAGTTCGCCGTGCCAGGCAGCCATGTTACTGTAACGAACACGGTGGCTGTGAACTATTTACCATTTGAAACAAGATAACAGTGAAAATGTACAACAATGCTAGTATTTAGTTGCTAAAATATGTTTTCAGATAAATAATCTGGGTACTTTTATGTCTTTCATAACTATTAAAAGTATATTCATCACAAAACACTTACGAAAATAGCGAGTTTCAAGAGTAGAAATAGCCCTTCTAAAAAGTTTTTGCCTTTTATCACTGTATTTCTTGTCTTTGTCACGAATAATGTCACTTCACAATTAATATTTATTTATTTCTGAGTAAATCTATATACGTATCTTTATAAAATGTTCACCGGTTTCTTCCACAGGACAACTTTTATTATAAAGATCGCGGAACAAAACACAACAATGGCGGACGCTTTCGCAACTGAGACACAGATAATTATATCTCAATATTTTTGGCGCGTTTCGTTTCCCTCACCCTTATAAAACGATTGAAATGCATAGAATATGAACTATTCTAATAGTTACTACTTTTGTTTCTTGGTTTAAGTAAAACGAAACGTAAAAAACCGCGACCAATAGAACGATGTTTTTTTAGCACGACCGTGCGTGCCGCAAACACTTCGGACCACCAAAATTAGAGCACGGCCGTGCCCGTCGTTAGCGCGTGGGGGGTTAAGGTGGATACAAGGTATCAAGGAGAAATTGTAAATTTTGAAACAGTAAGAACATAGTTTACATAGAATTATCGACAGAATTTTGTATTGGTGTGTGTTCAGTTATTCAAACTCAAACTCAAACTCAAAATCATTTATTCATTTAGGCCACAAAGTGACGCTTATGAACGTCAAAAGTTAAAGTTAATTACTAGATGATTCTACATTTACATTTACTGCCACGTTCGCAATGCAATAGGTAGAACCACGAGAAAGAACGGGCAATAAAACTCGTGGCCACTCTTTTTAACTGCCAGTATAATGGTTTTACATGTTATATTTGTAAGGAGCTGCAACTGTTTCACATTGTGAGTTATCTACTATTGCAAAAGTTAATAGTTATTCATATCATACTCAAGCAATAAATTATGTTCATTTATTAAGCCTCCCAAAGTGAATATGGTGAAACAGGAGCATCCACTTACGTCTTTTGATGTAAGCAACTCGCGAACATGACTGTTCTGATCTATGGTGGAACAGTATGTTCCGAAAAGTAATGCAGCAATTTACAATCTATTAGTTAGCAGTTCATGATAAACCTTAAAATTAAATAAATATTTGTAGTATTTAGCGCCTACATCGATTTTACCTTTACTAAATCTAACCATATTTATGACAAGTTTTATCACAGAGAATCAACCTTAAAATTATTTAACAAAAAGGCTATACAATAATATTCCTAAAAACAGCCATAAAAATTGAATAGAAATAAGAAATAATAAGTTTTATCACAGAGAATCAGAAAACAAATCACAAAAAAATTGACATAAATTAACACCTAAATCGAAATAATTTCAATTATGACAAGTTCTATCACAGTGAATCAAGCTTTAAAATGATGATTGTCCCAATCATTCGGAATAAACTTTGGAAAACAGTCAAAAATGATATTTTTATATGTAATTTACAAACAAAACTGAAAGTATTCATATTTTGAAACAATTAAAATGTGCTTAGGTAATTGAATTATTTGAATTATTTTATTACTAGTAATTTAATAAATAATTGTATTACTAGTAATAAAATTACTTATTAAATTACTAGTAACAAATTATCACTAAAATGTACTGGTTTGTATCAAGTTATATCACAGTTGATCAACCTTAAAATTAAATATTGTCCTATTCTCCGAGTAATTAGTGCCGAAATCAATATTACTTTACCTACTTAATCTAACCATATTTATGACAAGTTTTATCACAGAGAATCAAACTTAAAATAATTTAACAAAAAGGCAATACAAATATTCCTAAAAATAGCCATAAAACAAATAGAAAAAATAAAAAACTAATCTTATAAACAAAGTGATAATAAATCTAAATAGTTATATACTGGTTGAGCGCTTCCATTATTGTGATTGATTTCAGTCGGTATTCGTTTTCTATTACTTTTATTTTTTCATCTCTTCTTATTGATTTATTTTTTCGGTTATTGGGGGGCAATAATGTTTGTCGTAGTAATCAGCCTGTTCACGGCTTTTAAAAAGTAATTCCAGAAACCTTGGCTTGTTTCTAAGTTCACCATTAAGTGTTTTGTGCCATGATTCACTAAGATTTGTTGTGCGATGACGTTCAGCTTCACAGTTCCAAATTGAATTGTGAAGCTTAGAGTTATTAAGCCATGTGTCAACAAAATAGTTGTTAAAATTAGTGATTTTCTCATTCGGTGGAGTCGTTTCCATTATAACTAACCACCCCTCTTCAACGTCGGTAATCGGTAAATGAGCTAGAGCAGCACATCGAAGAACATGATCTTTATATTCTGGCGTAGAAATATCAAGATCTTTAGATTTTTTGATCAAAGCTTTTTTAAAATGGAAATTGCATCCTTTTACAACTACTTCAGGGAAACACTTCTGTATAGCATTGATAGGGCCTTGCTCAAAATTAAGAAAAACTTTACGTGGATGCCACTCTGGAAGACATTCTTTGATAGATTGAAAAAGTAGATCATACGTCGTTTCTTGTTTATTAGGTAATAATGAATAAAGTACAGGTATTATGTTTATCTGTTCATTAGTACTTGAAATATCTACGTGCATTGTGTAAATTTGGTAAAAAGGTGCCGCACAACTTTTAAAAGTTCCATCAAAGAAAAATATTTTTTTGTCTTTAATTAAACGTCTGGCCTTAACTGTACAGAATATAAGAATTTCTTTGGAATTATATAACAAGAAATCTTGAAAACAGGCTGGTATTTTAATCTCATTTATATCTGTAAATTTGGTTTCACTAACGTTGAAATTTGAATTTCTGCGACGATATAAGATACTTTTTATACTTTCATAACGTGGTAGATCTTCAATTAAATCGATGCCTTTATCAATAAAACTCTTTTTTACATTTAGATACACCTATGGAATGGGCACAGGACTATTTTTCATAATGTCCATGCATTCTCTCTTGAAGTCTTCTGTTATGTGAGATTGTTTTCTTGATGAACATGTGTGTTTATCTTCACTTATTATTTTTGTGCGTAATATTTTAACTTTCGCCTTGCATGACCTATTACTTGTACATTTCCATACTTGCATACCATCTTTTTTGGATGTATAATGGAGTAAATGTTTATTATGACCTTTCACAAGCACATTCTTGTTATCTGAATCAATTATATATATTATATAAATATAATATATTTATTTATGTCATAAGATTACTTGTATTGTTTTTACGATGTTTATTGAGCATGACCTTCAGTTAACGCAGAGGACGCGTACACCCCGCGCGGCGGTGCATGGACGATGCACACGCCATGCGCCATCTTGTCTATCGCTCAATTATGCCTTGCTTTCCGTAAAAATCTACAGTGTCACTTCAATTTGTGTGCAAAGAAACAGTACAGTACATATTAAACGTGCGTGTACAGTGTGTACTATAGTGCCATACAGTTGAAAGTATACTTATTTTTTTCTAATGTTATAAATGAGACAGTAGGTACTTACTAGGTCCTCTTATGAATTCAATTTGCGTTGGCACATTGGGTCCAGCAACTTCATCACTGTCACTCATTATGATTAAAAAAAATATTACGGACAACAAAATCAAAGTGCATGGTCCTGGTCGACTGGTCGACTGGTGTGATAATAACAGAGACTGCATTTCGGTTAAAACAAAAAGCGCGCTGTCTCATTCTACAACATGCTACCTCTCGCTCGCACCCATGTTTTGCTAGGACAAGACTCTAGGCGCCCGCTCAAATCTATAACTATAATTATTACTACGTTGTAGGTTTTATGTGTTTAACTATTATAAGTATGACTATGTCGGCATTACACCAGGATTTCATGATCAGACTCCATTTTGATTTTTTTAAATACACAGTCAATATTTCTTGGATTATTTTCTCACAAAGGCTGATAAAGAATTAAACCTTTTGATACAATGCAACCGTTGTTATAGTTACCTCACCATTGAATAAAACGTTACAGCTATTACAACTTCCGTTCATCATCATCATCATCAGCCTCTTACAGTCCACTGCTGGACTAGGCCTCTCCTTTGAAAGGAGGAATTGGCCTTCTATATCACGCTGGCCAAACGGGTTGGTATAGGGTTTGTGCAAGTTTTCCTTCTCTTACAGTGCTGTTCTCTGCATAATATGCTCCCTCTGTCGGCTCTTACGACACCCATGGTATGATATGGGGTGGTGACATTCCGTATTCTTAATCCGTCACCACACGGACAACTTCCGTTATAACAAATAAATTAAATTACTACAAAACAATTATTGAAATATGGTTAAATAATCAAAACATATTGTAATTAATTTACTCAAGTCCAAATGATTTTTTTTATGTGAATTACATTTAATATAAATAAATACCAACATTACATACTAAGCCAACAGATGGCGCTGTAAGCAAGATTAAAATTAACTGTTAACATAATTAATTGCAATTCAGAATAACATCGTAAATTCGAATATACCTAATTCAAATCTTACACACAGTAAAAAGATTATTTAAACAATATGTTAGACATTACAAATAACAGGTTAAATATCAAGCACATATTATAATTCATTATTATAACAGATACAAATCCATCCGCGACCACAACTACGTTGTTGGTTGTTCAACTATTTTGTTTGCTAGTTAGTAAAATATTTCAGCTATCAGACTTAATTCTTTCTATAATAAATAAATTGCAAAATTACCAAAACTGAATAAATTTATTATTTTTTGCGAACCATACTCTACCTTCATTTGTTGGAGGCAATGGTACATAATTTGATATTTAATTATTTATTTAAATTTATTTTTGGAGGCACTGCGACAAAATTGTTGGATGCATGGGATAAATCCGCCCATTTCATTCAATATCTGAATCACAAAAACATCCAGGACATCCAGGTCGCTAGTGCGCTTATAAATTCAATGTTACTTTCATTAGATAAATGCACGCACATGACGATACATTATCTTATCCAAAAATCTTCCACCATACGACATAACCCGCGCCCCATAACCCTTAACCACTATTTTTCTTTTTTTTAATGAAAAATGATTTATTGCTTCAAAATATACAAAGGCAAGACATACTTACATACTAAACTAGTTATATGGCACTGAATAACTATATGCACACGCACTTATGAATCAATGAAAAATTAAAGCATGAGTAAGTTAACTATATTTTTGAGCGTTACATATGCTAAGCTAAATCAGTCTTGGAATTCCATGCATGAACATGTAGCAACTCTGTGACATTGCATATATTTTGCAGAAAGCTTTAATTCTTTTCCAGTTTTCTTTGGTTTCCTCACTAGGCAAGCCTGTATCGAGGAAACCCAATACAATCCCGCGCCGGGCGTAAAAAATAAAAAATGGCCGGTAGTGCCGGCTGCTTTACCTCTTGATCGAGCAACAGCTGACCGGCGTCATTATTTTACCTATATCTCAGTTAGTTTTAAACGTATCACAAAAATAATGACGGTTTTTGCACTTTTGAAATATGTGTTGAAAACTTATTATAGATATATAATTACCTTTTCTCTGCAGTTCGTTGATATAAAACTTGAAAACACGAAAAAATCCTCTTCAATAAAACTTTTAACACACACTGTCTCACAAATATTTAGCATTTTACCAATTATTTACAGCACTTTATATCCTAACTTAATTAATTATTGAATTTAATCAACAGTTAATATCAACTTCACTAACTTATATTTTTATAAATCAACAAAAGTTTAAAGACATCATCGGAATACGAAACGGCCGCCATAATCGCGCGCGAAACTGTATCGATTTATATACACTTTCGTAAATATGAAAATCATAAGTTTATTATTTTATTATTGTTTACTCATTAGTTTGTGATAAATAAGAAAGGTTATGAGTAACAGTACCGACTTTTAACTACCTAATCTTACAAAACTGAAACGTAAACGGGTGTATTTACAACTTGCCGCCATTTTTGATACTGATATTTTGAAAATCGTTTTTCTTTATAATTTATACAATGAATTTATGAATATATGAATTTCGTTATAATTTATACAATCAATTTACGAATATATGAATTTCGTTATAATTTATAAAATCTTAACTATATTTTATAGCGAACAAGATTCGTTTCCGAGTATATTGACAATATAATACGTATAGTGAAATTACGAGCTTGCGACGCTACACGTTTTTCAAAGCAGAGCTGTCGTCACTCTAACGCGCGCGAAGTCGAACTTGTGACAAACAATTTTCAGTCGTTATTTTTGCAAAAAAGTCTATAAAAATGACAATCAATTACAATGCAGAATTAAAAAGAATATTAATTCTTTGCAATAGTGGGGCATAATCTTATTGGTGGAATTATTTTAACGTCATTTCAAGTAGTGAAATATGGCGCTGTCGTTGCGGGACATACGTGTTTCCCGCAAGCGCTGGATGGAACAAATTTTCCTAGGACATACGTATGTCCCGCCGGCTTTCCAGAGGTTAAGTATAACGTTCTGTCTCATCTTGCAGCTCTTGCCTTTAAGCCAAAACGTGTTACAAACCCTTCATTTTAGACCAAACATGATAGCTGAGGTGCCTATCGCATCAAATTATCGGGCCCTACCTAAACAACGTTACTTGAACCTCGCTGAGCCTCGAAACATCATTACGTAACCGTAAGACCCTGTTGGACCATCATTCTAGTAGAATTTATGTAGATACTCCTCATATCGGTGCTAGGATAGCAACTGTTGGCTTGTAATATAATGTACAGGAATTAACTTCGTTTCTTTTTCAACTAAGGGTGAAAGTATCGTAAGACAATATGTACTGTTATTTTAACCCAGATGAAGATAAAGCAACCATACCTATTAATGTCTTATGTGATTACTGTAGCATGGTAGCCTTCCTTTTACTTATGAGATTCGAGCTGTACCGACTAAAACACAAGGGAAATTTACGGGACCATGAACGACTGCTTCAGTCGTTTATGTTTCTGAATATACTTTGCCCAAAATAAAGTTATATCAGCTCTGCTAAAATCCTTTTTAAGTTCGTATCATATTCAACAAGCGCGTCCGTTTTATGCATGTTCTAATCCAGTAATAGTTTGAGGTATTCCTCATTGAGGACTATAATGTCAAAGCATTTTTTTTAAATTTTAATTTAGAGCTAATTTCTGCTCTACAATTTAATGCGCATACGGGTACATGTCATAGGTTTGACGATAGGAGATAGCCATGTTGAAATGAGCAATGCTTCACTGTTTGTGGCATGCACGGATCTCTGCCTTTTCGCCGAAAATTATTCAGCCGGTTATCACTTGCCAACTAACGTTTCGCAGAATTTTATTTCGCAGAATAATCATTTGCCAACTTGCGATATAATTTTGTTTTTATTTCCCAACCTCACAGTTGCCAACTTTACGTTTGGTCTTCCTTTTAGTGTCGCAGTTCCAGGTTGGAACTGCGACACTAAAAGGAAGACCAAACCGAACCGAACCGATGTAGCATATTTAAATGCCCTGTGTAGTGAAATAAAAGCGATTTTGTTCTGGCACTTCGCCCATTACGTACGCTCGCTTCGCTCACTCGGCTCGTGCGTTTTGGCCGCAGTTCTAACCTAACCTAACCAGCCATTGTTTCAGTTGACGTGCATTGTTTATCAGCATACTAACCTAACCTAGCCGATTCCTTTCGATTTCACCTGATCTTCCCGAAACATCACCTGAACAGACGAAACGTTATTCGTCTAAAAGTTGTCTGGCCTAATAATTTGACAAAAGATAAATGCTCCAAAAGTTTTTTGTCATTACAATAATCAGCTTAACAATAATTCTACCAAATGAAACGTTGTCATACAAAAATTTGACAATCGTTAGTCGTCAAAGTGAAAAATAGGCGAAACGTTGGTTGGCAAGTGATAATCGGCCAAACAATATTCGGCAAAAAGGCAGGATCCCGGTATGCATTTTGGTGTAGAGAACGCTGTTTTGTTTTCCAGTGTCATTGAAAGCAGTATAATGAGACCCGGTAAACATTTTACCGTAATACTGTACGTCGTGTATGAAAATAGTATTAGCAAATATATATTACATAGAAGTAAGTACCAATCAACTACTTTCTTTGTTTGAGGCAACAAGCTATTATGTAATACTAAGATTAAAAGAAGATGTTTATTTTATAAGTACAATATTCTGCTATGAAAGCCGTGTGGTTGACGGCATAGAATACAAGTGTCTCCACCCACTATCTTCCCGTGGGTGTCGTAAGAGGCGACTAAGGGATAACACGATGCAAATACCATCTTTGCGTAGAGACGGAAAACTCGACATCAAACCCTATACGACTGTCTCGTTGGTCTCGCGGCATAAATGTGCGCGTGGGTCCCGGGTTCGATTCCTGGGTCGGGCAGTGTTATTGGGCTTTTCTGTCACGAAATTCCCAGTAGCAGCACGGAGTCTGGAAATGTGCCCGGTACGGCAATAGGCTCGCCCCTTATTACGTGGGACTAAAGTATATCTGGCGAAAAGTGGGTGTAGAAATATACCTCTGCCCACCCCTTCGGGGATAAAAAGCGTGACGATATGTATGTATGTATATATGTATGTGTATTCTGCTATGAAATATACTTGTAATAAGACTTAGGTAAAGCTAAAGACAAAGAATCTTGGACTGAACAATGTCTCGCGAGCTGATGATGACCGAAACTGTGCGAAAGACTTTTATAAATTAGTCGTCAGCGTTATTTCAGTTGCATCCAAGACTTTCATCTTGTAGCCAGGGTTCCGCTCTCTAGTCTTAGCAGATTAAACTGAATATTGGTCTATGTCTTGATGCAAATTACCTACCATTTGCATGTAATTTATAATGAACTAGAGGACGTCAGCAGCTATGCCTGCATTTTTTTTAATTTACTCGTTTTGGCCGATCTCGTGGGTATTTCAGGAAATCCCTTCTTAGTGCACCCCTACGGTCCCCAAGAAACATACATGCCAAATTTCAGCTGCCTGCGCCTAATAGTTTCGGCTGTAGCGTGTCTGTCTGTCAGTCAGTAACGCAAGGATTTTATGTTTTAAGATAAGCATATTTATCAGTTATCTAAGGTTCAGCCCTGTTTAAGATCAGATGGCCGTATATAATTATATTGTTCGAGAATATCACGATATATCCAGATTTCCCCGTAAAACGTTTTAAATGGAAACAAGAATACTATTTTATCTACTTCATATTAAACATTTATACCAAATCCCCGGAAAGTGACAGCTGAGTGGAGAGACCGACGCGCGACGTACTGTTACGCAGAGGGTTTCGGGTTCGAATCCACGGCACGCACCAATTACTTTTCGGAGTTAAGTGCGTATTAAATTGTTAATTATTGCTTGCTAATCGGTGAAGGAAAACATCCTGAGGAAACCTGCATGTCTGAGAGTTCTCCATAATGTTCTCGAAAGACAAAATCAAATCCCCGAATATAGTCTCAATTTTATGAAATAAACCAGAGTTACGTAGTTACTCTATGTAACAGCTGCGCCAATATTACGTGTGACATATCACATATGTCATATTTCTAAAATGTATTTTACAATGCTATGCGGCGCTACGTTTTTGCTCTTACATTCGATATATATTTATAGTCTAGCATAGCTTCGCTTACAAGTGGTATGGCAATGCCTTTTTATACTAAGAATCGTACTGGTGGTCGTATTGCGCGACCTGCGCGTTGTACGAATGCCTGACTTATGTGTCGAAATGACTGGATGCTGGCCATTTAGAGATGTATCCTTACTATCTAATGTTGTCTTAACACTTATGTCTAAATGATTACTATCATCTAAACTAGTTTCCTGTATAATATACGCAGGTTTTAATCTATCTATTGATATAAAATCTTTACGGCTGGGTTACTGAATTTCATATACTTTATTATTTCTATTTAATACACGGTAGGGTCCATCATAAGTAGGACAAAGCGATTTCTTTAACATATCCTTTCTTACAAAAACGTATTCACAGTCTTTTAAGTCCTTATGTACGAATATCTTATGAGAATCTCTATCGGTACGAGATTTAGGTCGTAAGCTATTTATACTTCTTAACTTTTCAACATAGGTGTAATCGTTTGTTGACGTTAACCCTGTTTCTCTATAAAAATCTCCTGGTAATCTCACTGACTGACCGAAAGTTACTTCAGCTGTACTAATTCCGCTGCCGCTTCTGCAAGCGGCTTTTAAGCCTAACATTACCGTGGGTAGCTCGTCCACACAAGATGCGTTTTCTGACTATCGACAAGTAAGGTAAAGGCTCCTTATACCGAGGTATTTCGTGACATTTGGAAGCAAGCAGGAAAATAAGCACTTGTAAATATTTTAAGCTATGTAAAAATATTATTTCAGCTAAAATGGACATTAAATTTTGCATAACTTCTATTATTATGTGACTTTTCAAAAGATTTATTCATTAAAAAAAATAGTTTTATAGCAAAGTCGATTTTCCCTAATTCCGAGGTATTTTCAGGCTTGAAACCTAATACCGCGGTAGTCGGTTCCTAATTCCGAGGTAGAATAAAAAGGAGTTAATTGGTTCCGTACAGCAATTTTAAAAGTTAAATAATAATAGTAAAATAGTAGTGCTATTTCTTGAAAATATGCTCCTACTCTAGTCACAAAGGAGTTTATAAATAAAATAATAAATGTTTTAAAAAGTTTTATTAAATTTCAAGTAGATAGTTTACTTATTCTAAATTATTAATAACACACATATTCGTTCATATAAAATTTGAATATATCTTAGTAGGTAGGTATCAAGAAAATCCAAAGTGCTGCTAAGCGCAAACGCTAAATTGTAGCGGGGCGGCCGGCGCGTGTATAAAGGATTCCGATATGACGCAGAATTTTTGGTTTAAGGAACCCTAAAATACTATTTGTGGTTGCCATACCTCGGTGTAAGGCTCTACGGAGATCCTTATACGGACGCATACCCTTGGTGTTAGGAGCTCATAGAGCCTAACACCGAGGTATACAAAAATCCTACCTCGGAATTAGGTGAAATTCCTGTAATTTGTAATCCTAATTCCGACCCATGAAAATTCGGTCGAATAAATAACTTATTCAATTCTTACTGGTACTAACATTTCTGTGATTGAAAAGTGTTAATATCAGTCAAAATCTGTACAAAATAATTACATTTTATAAGAATAAAGTGCTACTTCTTGTTCACGCCGGAACATGACCTTCCTGAAGCCTATCCCGGAGAGACGCCAGAATGTTCAAACATGAACATGACATTCTTGGCATTCCAACACACATCCAACTTATCACCAAGGAAGATGCGTGATATTTTAAGATCATGTAATTTATCACGTACGGCGGTCGGCTCAGACATGCTGCATCGGCACAATACACCGACGGCACACAACTAAATACGTGTATATGTGTACATAGAATAAGTTTAGTATATAAGATTATAGTTTTAAGAAATAAACCAGTCATTAGCTCACTCCCGGCTTTGACTCATACCCTACCCCTCACCTCTCACTGCGGCCAAGACACCCTTAGCCGTCACCATGATCGGTCTTGTGAGTCTGCTCGACCGGCAGTGAGAAAACCCACTTCACTACACCCTAATCCTACCCACTTTCCGTCTGTCGCCTTAGGTCTCCCGGCGACAGATATCCCGGCCTAGGGATCCCAGGGACTGCTAGGGAACTAGGGATTAGGGTTGTATACGCGACAGTCTGTGTGACCACAGTGTACACGGCCTCGCTATACACTATACCTAACAGGACTAGGGTAGACTAGGGAGTTAGGTTAGAGTTAGATCTAAAATAGGGATAGGTATATCATAAGATATGTTAGGCTAGATATAGGAACCAGTAGGCTTAAATTAGGATAAGTCTAGGTTTAGGTACGTGCAAGCTTAGGGCTATACTTAAGAGCTATCGAAGGTTAGGCCCTAACTTGTACATTGGTCCTTCGAGCAAAAGCGATATAACATCTCTGGAACTCCTGTTCCCGTAGGCTGTCTAGTTGACTGACTGACACTTATTATATTGCGGGCTAGTGTTCCCCAATCGCACTAGTCTCGAGGTAAGAGACTAACTAACTTGATTGCGTCGGGCGGTAGCGAATCAGGTATCGGTCTCCCACAAGCGGGTCGCCCCGGTACTCGAGAAGTCGCACTTACCGTTTCGAGGACGAGATTGCAACCAAGTTTAGGGAAAGACATATCTACGTAAACAAGTTAGGATTGGCTAGAGGAAGCAAATAACAATGAATACATAACAAGGGCCTTAGATAAACATATCAAGGACCCATACCTTTACAATTAAGAACATGTTACAAGTCATGAAGTCCAATCGAACCTGACTCCCAGAAAACCACAGTGTTGACAAACCGCCATCGTCCTCGTAACAAGTTACTGCCACAGCCGCGATACACACTTGTATACGAGTTCTGCGCGATAAGAGTTAATGGGCGCAAAATTTTTACGAATATACTAAGTTTACTACTACTACTACAACGACTACTACTACTACAAATACTACACTACTACTAATACTACTACTACAACGTTTACTACTACTACTACTAAATAAGAGAAGGGATGGAATTTCTGGAGGGGTGAATAACATGCAATGGTACAAAACAACTACATGTTGACTAAATATAAAATATACCTTGTTTCTTCCTACTACACATAGGTACTTAACATATCCACCGCAACGATCCTCAAGGTTCCACAGCAAGCAACGCAATAAGCTGCAGCTGCCAGGACCGCATCATACATGGCCTACAGCCAGCCAACCGAAGCCGTCAAGAAAACGAATCACCAGTGAACAACAAACTACAGATGCCGTTAACGTTGAGCTGAAGCCTACGCCGAAGAGACGCCAGAATGTTCACGCCTGAACATAAGAACTTTCTAGAGCCTGCCCCGGAGAGGCGCTAGAATGTTCACGCCGGAACATGACCTTCCTGAAGCCTATCCCGGAGAGACGCCAGAATGTTCAAACATGAACATGACATTCTTGGCATTCCAACACACATCCATCAACTTATCACCAAGGAAGATGCGTGATATTTTAAGATCATGTAATTTATCACGTACGGCGGTCGGCTCAGACATGCTGCATCGGCACAATACACCGACGGCACACAACTTAATACGTGTATATGTGTACATAGAATAAGTTTAGTATATAAGATTATAGTTTTAAGAAATAAACCAGTCATTAGCTCACTCCCGGCTTTGACTCATACCCTACCCCTCACCTCTCAATGCGGCCAAGACACCCTTAGCCGTCACCATGATCGGTCTTGTGAGTCTGCTCGACCGGCAGTGAGAAAACCCACTTCACTACACCCTAATCCTACCCACTTTCCGTCTGTCGCCTTAGGTCTCCCGGCGACAGATATCCCGGCCTAGGGATCCCAGGGACTGCTAGGGAACTAGGGATTAGGGTTGTATACGCGACAGTCTGTGTGACCACAGTGTACACGGCCTCGCTATACACTATACCTAACAGGGCTAGGGTAGACTAGGGAGTTAGGTTAGAGTTAGATCTAAAATAGGGATAGGTATATCATAAGATATGTTAGGCTAGATATAGGAACCAGTAGGCTTAAATTAGGATAAGCCTAGGTTTAGGTACGTGCAAACTTAGGGCTATACTTAAGAGCTATCGAAGGTTAGGCCCTAACTTGTACACTTCTTATTTAGACCTTTCAAAGAAAATGTTGTTTTCTGGATCATGTTTGACGACATTTAATAAGATTTCTATCCAATAAAACATACCACGGAATTAGGTTTTTACTTCGAAAGAATATTAATAATTTTAAATGAACAAACGCCTCATTAAAAAAAATATTGTATTAAAAGTAATAAGCAAGTGAATACGATGTAGAGTTTCTCCTATTACCGATGGTACCTCCGAATTAGGCACTACGCTTAAAAAACGTACCCTAACTCCGTGGTATTTTGTTTTATATTTTTAGATACTAAATCAATTTTAAACATAAATTATCTTGATAAATATGGCAAGTAAAATAACACAAGATACTGAAAAATTGCTTACCTTCAACACCTTATGTTGAAATCACAACAAAAACTTACGATAAAAAAATGAGCTCACTTACCTAACAGGATCCGTGTTTGTATGAAAAAACCACTCGCGTCGACACCGTGGCAGAGACTGATTAATTTTAGCTAGTTGCTCTGGGGTTACACTTACGAACTTCACGTATGTGAGCAAGTTTGAAACATGGAATGAGTGAATCCTGTTTTTAAGTAGTTACATAATAATATTCAAAAGATAAGAGCGAAAACAAAGATACCTCGGAATTAGGAGCCGATTTTGACTACCTCGGTATTAGGAGCCTTTACCTTAATTGCACTTTTCATTATTCGGTGCAATCTTTCGATCTTGCCATTACTACACGGATGGTATAGGGTAGTTCTTATCTTATTAATACCTAACATTTTAACTAAACTATTAAATAATTCTGACTCAAATTGTCGTCCCATATCACTAGTTATTTACAAAGTAGTAGTAATTGACAAAGTAGTAGGAAGGTGGAGAGGCTACTGTGAAGAATTGTACGCAGATGTCTCTGCAGTATCACCAAACCTCCACCACAGCGTAATGGACACTCCTATTGAGCCAGACATTTTAAGATCGGAAATCGAGCAAGCTCTGAAGAAATTAAAATCAAACAAATCAGCCGGTGGTGACTGTATTTTTGCTGAAGACTTAAAACTCATAGGAGAGACTGGAGTACGCATCCTACAAAGCCTATGCAATCAGATATGGAGCACAGGTAAATGGCCAAGTGACTGGCAGAAATCCATTCTTGTACCACTGCACAAGAAGGGATCTACAGTCTTGCGAAAACTACAGGACTGTGGCGCTAATATCCCATGCAAGCAAAGTTCTGCTGTATATTATAAACGAACGCCTCAAAGGTTACCTATAGTGGCAAATACCAGCAGAGCAAGCGGGTTTCGTTAGAGGGCGAGGTACAGGAGAACAGATTTTGAATGTCAGGCAAATCATTGAGAAGTGCCGGGAGTTCAACATTCCAACTGTCTTAATATTAAAAGTAGTGTTTATATGTGCAGTGTGAGCAACTCAGTGGCTGAACAGTTTGTGTAATAAAGAGGTGCTAAATTGTACATTATATAACACATAAAATCTCCTTTGCAACAAACTTTACGGTCAGCGCCATCTATAGTGAAGAATTTGTAATATCTAAAACCGTACTACCTGACTGTTTTGTTTATCAATATTGCGCCTGCGCCTACTACATAATATATTATCACATCACACTACCTATACCACTGTTACGATACTCGCAATATGGTGAAGTGCAACGGGTGTGGCAAATTTCTGTCAGCAAGCGCTGCTGTTAAATGCAGTAAATGTTCTGCGGCGTACCACCGAGGCTGTGTTACCTCGCCTGGTGGTTCATATTAGTAAGGGATGGGTGTGCCCTAGTTGCAAAGATACCTCACACGCCGTAGGTAAAGGGAGAGCGGGCTACTACACCCCCGAGCCTCGAACTAGTCCCGCGCCGATTGGCAGCGACACAATAACATCCGACACCAATACAGATGCAAAAATAGACTTAGTTGTCGAAATGCGTGCTATCAGGAGCGAGCTGAGTGCGTTGCATGCAGAAGTGCGAGAGTGTCGCATAGATTTTAATTCTGCCTTAAAATCATGTAACGATGCCATTGATATAATGGATGGCAGCATCACTGCCCTAGAAAACCAAGCCACGCTTCAAGTCATGACTGACACGGCTTCCCTTGAAGATACCGTTGCTGAATTGATGTGTCAGCTCAACGAACGCGACCAGGAACTCCTTCTCAACGATATCGAGATAGCTGGAATCTCAGAACACAAGGACGAGAGTACATTGCATCTTGTCAGGACTCTGGCTGTAAAATTGGGAGCGGATATTGACGAGAAAGATGTTGTGCATGTGCAGCGTATAGGGTCGACTAGACGAAATCGAGTCGAGGAACCCACGAGCACCACACCTGCTGACCCCGCATCGCAACGACCGCGCTTAATAAGTGTGAGGTTCGCTCGGCGCGCAACGCGTGATTGTGTACTGCGCGCGGCGCGAGTGCGGCATGTACTAACATCAGCTGACGTCGAAGGGACTAGCTCATCGCGACGCGTTTACGTTAACGAACGACTAACACCTACAAACAAACGTTTATTTTATCACGCGAAGCAGGCTGGCCAGCAACAGAAATGGAAGTACGTCTGGACACGTGACGGTAAAATAATAGCTCGAAAGGAAGATGGAATGGCAGCGGAGCGAATACGCAGCGACAGAGACATTAAAAAAATTTTGGTGTAGCCTTAGTTTGATGATTTTGCTAATTCTAAAACTGTATGTAATTTCTTTACTGTGTTTTTACTCGCGTTTGTTATTAGATTATTTATTTAATGAAGCTTACCAGTTTTTTTACCACTATTATTATTTTTTTATTTTACTTGCCGCTATTGTGTCTCGCAAAGCTTTTCAAATTTTATATTTCACGATGGAGCCTAGTTTCCAGCACTGTTCATCATCCCAGTTGCAATTGCTACAATTGTCCTACCTTTGATCAGTGCTTCATGCATACTTATATATGCGCCTATTATGTGTGCATAAGTGGTACACGGAAGAGAGTTAGTCGTTTGTGGTTCTCATTACATCGAATACCCAGATCCAGCAGACCTTATATTTCTACCACGCGATGCTTATGCTGCAAACTTAGGTCAATTATCGCCAATATTCGATAAAGTTCAGGTTGCTTTGTGGGAAGCTCATGTAAAAAATACACAGCATTATTACTTGCGCCGCAAACATGCCGAGTTTAGTGTGGGCGATATCGTTTGGAAGCGTTGCTACTTCCAGAGCGATAAAGATGCTCATTTTAGTAAGAAGTTAGCCCCTAAATTTCAAAAATGCCGGGTAAAAGTTAAACGATCACCATTAGTTTACGTTCTAGAAGACATGAATGGCCGCGACCTTGGCGTTTGGCATGTTAAGGATCTCAAGCTTAAGAGATACCCGTAGTAAGTTAATTAATTTTTTTTTCGGATTTCAATAAGTTGAAATCCTTTTTCTGGGAAGAGGGGTAATTTAACATTGTGTACATAAATGTCTTTTACTACTGATTAAAAAAAATAACTTAAAAATAAACAATTAAAAAAAATCAACTTAAAAATAAACAATTTAATTTGAACTATTTACAAAATAAACAAATGAATTTAAACTATTTACATACTAAACAATTTAAATATAACTATAAAAAAAAACGGCAAGCAATGCGGACAACCACATTATTTTATATATATACAGAAGTACCGGTTCCTCATCGCCGCCCGCCAGCGGCCGCGCGCCGCGCGCGCACCTAGCTATCACAGGCAGTCCGTAGCCGAACCTCTCGAGGCACGAACGCTGTCGCCTTGACTAATTTTCTCACTGGTTAACCGTCATTACGAAATATCAATCTTGAACGTAAAGTTATTTACGAATATTTAAAAACTTTAATATCAACTTAAGAGTGGATTGCCTTTCTCCATATACTTAAAACAGTTGTAATTATTAATTTAGTGACCGTGTTTCCCAAACTTGGGTAAGTTGTGCACATTTATTTATAAAGATTTCTAACGGCCGTTACCTACCTGTTGTATTATATTCTTTGTGTTAATTTTAGAGGTACGAGTCCGACTAAATATTGTAGCTTTATTCTATCCTGTGTGTAATGCTTATAGTTGCCTTTCTTCCACTATGTTATACTTAAACTTTCAAAGCTCAACGTTTGTAACCGTCTCTGCTTGCTTACATTTACTATTAATTTAGATTTTTCACACTTAGAATTCTTCCGCCATTATAAGCCCTAAATTGCCAATCTAATTCTTGCCATGCATCCTAGCGTTTTCCGTGCGCCCCTTATACCGGCAGCTTAATGATTCGGCCTTTGTTCCTAACTTCCTAGGAATTACGTCACGGTTCAACTGACGTAACCAGATTCCCAGTCTCCTTCATCGCCTGAGTGGAGTGTCCGAGCTGACCTGGACTACACCTGGAGGACGGGACCTCGCCAGGGAAGTGTGGAAGGCTAGACAAGTGCGCAACGACCTAGGCCGAACCTTAATTTTTTTTTTAATATACCTTAATTTTTTTTTTTAATTTCAAAACTTAGTTTTATTTCTTCCAATTTCTTTGTTCACGTCCTATTCACATATAACACATTATAAATTAAGTTTATTTAAATTGTATACAATTTAAATAAATAGAATAGTATTATTTTATTTATAATCACTATTCTGTACACTATACATTTACTATATACATATACTTATAGTTATTGTATTCGGCTCACACCACTTATATATTGTAACTATTCTACGCGTACTAATAACATTCAGCCCGATAACATGCTGTAAATCCTGTTTATTGGCACGTCATACCGTACATATCTGCTCACATTATGAGTACTATACATTATTTATCTTTATTTACATATGTAAAAATATACTATACACTTACACGCCCTACGAAAATCTATTCTATATTTACAAGCACTTGCCTTAAATTATTCTGTGCATAAATGTACAATGACAACTTTGCTAATGTATATAAATCCGCTATTTCGAATTTATTTTTATCTATTGTGTTGAAACGGAACTACTATGACACACTATTATCATGTCTGTGATCGAAAAGTATCTAAAAGTTGGATTTATTAATGTGAGGTCCCTCTGTACTAATCAAGACGACTTTATTGCATTATTTGATAGATATAGCCTGGACATTATGGCTGTAAACGAGACGTGGCTTAGGCCGGGAGAGGACTCGCGGGCACCTTTCGTGCCAGGATTTCGTCTGCGTCACTCGCCGCGCCCCGACGCTGTGCGCTCGGGCCGTGGCGGAGGAGTGGGGTTCTACTTGAGGCGAGGTCTGAGTGTGCGTAATGTAACTTTGCCCTAAGATAGCCGTCATGAGACTGTCGAACAAATGTGGCTGCAATTAACAATAAATAGCAAACGTATCGCTGTTGGCACGGCATATCGCCCGCCGTGGCATGACTTGGACGTCTTCCTAGACGTCCCTGCTGTCACGTCTGCAATTACATTGTGATCACGTCGTGTTGCTTGGTGACTTTAACGTAAATTATTTAAAGTTACATGAAGGAAAAACGAAGAAATTTTTGGACACTCTTAGTCTTGCGCAAGTAGTTTCCTCCCCTACAAATTTTACCGATACAAGTCAAACTTTAATAGACTTGGTATGCACAGATTTACAAGTTAGAAATTTGAGGGTCGAAGATGGAGAATGGATGGAGAGGATTTTAGATGTGCAAATGGCCACTCGGTAATTGTATGCGAATTTCACATTAAGAGAGAGAAACTGAAACCCTACAGTATACACTACTGACCTATAAAATATATTTCAGAAGATAGCCTCCACAGAGATTTATTAGCACTTAATTTTGACAGTTCTGTGTTTAGTACTGTGGACGAACTGCTTTATGTGTTTTCCCAGCTGATAGTAACAGTGTTCAATACTCATGCACCTCTTAAAACACGTCTCATAAAGGACTCATCATATCCATGGATTACAGACAATATCAAACTTATGATGAGGTTACGGGATAATGCACTAGCTCAATACAGAAAGACAGGAGCTGCCTCTAAAAAAATGCTATAATTATTTAAAATGATTAGTTGTCAACTCACTGCATAGGGAAAAAATTGCGTATTTTAAGCAAAATATCAATAGTAACCTAAAATATCCCAAAATTTTATGGCAAAATTAAAAAAAGACAATAGTGCCTACTAAAAGACAATCGGAACTCCCGCCTCATTTTTCTGACCCCGACTTAATTAACAATCATTTTCTGAATGTTCCTGGTACTGATAAGGTAGATATATCTTATTTGACATACTTTGAGTTTCATAGCCACAGCTCAGTCCCTCTAAATACATGACCTTTTAAATTGTTCGCGTATACTTTTTGGACTAAAATCTAATGCAGAAGGCTCTGACAACATAAACGTAGAAATGATAATGGTTACACTTCCTCTTTCACTTGGTACCATTACCGATATAATAACCAAGTCAATTTTAACATCAGAGTTTCTGGCCGATTGGAAGATTGCGACCGTAAGACCTATCCCTAAGACTAACAACCCGATAAGTATTAAGGACCTTCGTCCTATTAGCATTCTGCCATGCCTCTCTAAGGTCTTGGAAAGGGTGGTGTGTAACCAGCCAACGGCGTATATAGAAAAACAAAACATTTTGCCTGTTTTACAATCGAGCTTTAGAAAGAAGCACAGTACTTCCACAGCACTACTAGACGTTACGGATAGCATGTTAACGGCCCAAGACCAAGGTATGAGTACTTTACTAGTTCTATTGGACTACTCCCGCGCATTTGATGCCATAAACATTTCGATCCTTTTGTCAAAGCTACAGTTTTATGGTTTTGACCATAAAGCTATACGGTGGTTCCACAGCTACCTAAGTAACCATAGGTAGTATGTGGAACTGAAATTTTGTGATGGCACCACGAGGACATCAGCTCTATCTAGTGTAGAGCGAGGTGTGCCCCAAGGCTCAATTCTGGGCCCAATTATATTTATTTTATATTGTGCTGACTTACCATCATGTATTAAGAACTGTCGTTATCACATGTATGCTGATGACGTACAGCTGTACATTTATTTTAAACCTAGTTAGTACCATAGCGCAGTAAAGGCTTTGAACGAGGATCTGAATATGATAGCGGTATGGTCCAAAAAAAATTGTCTGGTTTTAAACCCGTCCAAGACCAAGTACATGATATTTGGTACGAATCACCAATTGAGCTCTTTACCGTCAAACATTAACGTTAATATTTTAGGTGAATCTATAGAACGGGTATATGAAGCTAAGAATCTTGGACTGATAATGGACACGAGCCTACGGTTTGAAACGCATATAGCTGCATCTGTACAGAATTGCTTTTACCGGCTGAAACTGCTGTATAAGATAAGACCCTATTTGTCGCAAACACTACGTGTTCAGTTAGTCGAGTCTCTAGTGTTGTCAAAACTGAATTATGCAGACACCGTGTATGGTCCACGCCTATTGGCTCGAACAACACGTCTCATACAGAGAGTTCAGAATGCGGCAGCCAGGTTTTGTTTCACGATACCTCCTAGAACTCATGTAACACCTTTTCTGAACAAAAACGGTATCTTAAAAATGAAATCACGGCGCAAATTACACCAAGCATGTCTACTTTTTAATATCATAAAACACCGCGAGCCACTTTATCTGTATAATAAGTTGTCATGGACGACGCGCAGAAGGGAATGCGAAAGCAGGCAGTGTTCGCAGCAGCTATCCATCCAACAACACTCTTTGGCAGCGTTTCGAGGCTCCTTTCGTTACGCAGCATCAAAGGTGTGGAACAATCTACCAACACCTTTACGACAGTTAAATTCGTTGCCTGTTTTTAGACTTCGCTTACGACAATATCTTTGTGAAACACAAAAGGATTTTGTCAACAACAGAATGGATATGTCGTTTATTTGATGGCTGCACTGATGTGTTTGTCTGGTCGTGTAATCGGTGCCTATAATGTTTCATTCATTGCGCCCGCCGTATGCGTAGTTAGTTTCGCTTCTGGCGCTGCGATCACAATCATTGTCACTCATACATAAGCCCAAGCGATATACGCGGTGACAGATGTTGCTCTTATTTTTATATAATATATTTTTTACTTAATAATTGATTGATTAATAAAATTAAGTACTTATTAATTATTATTTTTTTTTAATTTAATTATATTTTTATCAATTAATTTTCTAATTTAATTAAATTTTTATCATTTAACTTTTTAATTTAATTCAATTTTTTTTATCATTTAATATACTAATTTTATTAAATTTTGTATATTTATATTTTATTTTTCATATTTAAGGCAATATATAATTTTATTTATACCTCATATAGGATGTGAAAATTATGTTGTAAAAATAAAATTAACCCATGGTTTTTGAATTATATATTAATACTTTTTATAAAAGCATATTATGAATTATTATTATCACCAGTCACTACACAGATATGTTATTGTGGACGGCTCAGGTCCACTAGCCATCCGTGCCTTCACATCAGGGCTCGTCTGAACACCGGCGCCAGACCTTAGTGGCCTGGCATATGTCGAGATGAGCACCTGGTTGTTGCTTCGTGAGACACAATATCAGCTGTATACTTTTTCTATGAAATTTCACACTATTGTTTGTTTTTATTTGTTTCTTTTTGTCTAGTATACGTATATATAACCCTTACTGTTTTCTTGATTGTATTTTATTGTACTTTTTGTGACTTGTGTTTCTTTAGCAGCAATAAAATATATCTTTCTTTCTTTCAATGCTGATGTGCTTCGTCGACTACTCGAAGGCATTTGATTGTGTCAGATGGGAATGCTTATGGAAGATCCTAGTGGAAATGGGAGTACCCAGGCACATCATATTCTGTCTGTCTCCAATTCTCTTCAACATCTACGGAGAGTATATCATGAGACGGGCTCTTGACGGTTGGGAAGGTGGGATCTCAATTGGAAGCAAAAAAAACAGCAACTTGCGATATGCAGATGACACTACTCTCTTCGCATCGTCAGAGCAGGAATTGGCTGAACTGCTATCCAGAGTGTCGAGCGCGAGTGAATAAGTTGGCTTCAAAATTAACAATGCGAAGACCAAGGTGTTGGTAGTAGACCGACCAGGTGCACTGACTCGCTCCCATGAGCTCAAGGATCTGGAATTTGTGGATCAGTTTGTATATCTCGGCTCTCTTTTGAGCAGTGAGGGTGGCAGCGAAAAGGAAATCGCTCGGAGAATCCAAATGTATAAAACAGCAATGATTAAACTCACTAAGATATGGAAAGACCGCAACTTATCCCTTATATAAGAGTAAAGTGAGGCTGGTACGAACACTGGTGTTCTCAATTTTCTTTTACGGCGCCAAAGCCTGGACTATAAGGAAATCAGAGAGAGCGCGGATTGATGCCTTCGAGATGTGGTGTTGGAGGCGAATGGTTGCGCATTCCTCGGACTGCATATCGTACCAACGTGTCAATTCTTAAGGAGCTCAGAATAACTATGAGGCTATCCACTATCTGTTTTTAGCGAATACTTAGGTATTTCGGACACAGCTCGCAGAACCCCTGACAACCTGGAAAAGCAGATAGTAGTTGGGCAGGTCAACGGGAAAAGACCACGCGGTCGCTCGCCTACCCGTTGGTCAGACTCAGTCAAACATTTCACCGGCCTCCCAATACCTGCAGCTTTAAAGACCGCCGAGGACAGGAACAAGTGGAAAAATGTAATCCAAGAAGTGATCAAAGATTGCACTTCTACTGGACACGACCTTCATCAATGAAGACAGCGACTAAGAAGAAGATCACTAGTTATGTTGTTTGGACATTCATATCTACATACCCAATTCTCATAAAAGTTTCTGGCTACTGTGTCAGCTGTTATGTCTACTAACGGGATAGCCTCAGGCCATCGTGTAAAACGGTCTATCATCGTGAGACATCGGTGACTATCGGTGGTAATGGCCCGACGATATCTATATGCACATGCGAAAATTTATGTGATTCCGGGAAACACTGTGGACTTGATATAGTATCTCTATTAACTTTAACTTTTTGGCATTGTAAACATGTCTTTACCCAATTGTTTACATCCAGATTCATACCGGGCCAAAAAATCTTTGCGAAATCATTTTCCTAGATGCACGTTTTCCTGGATGACTAATATCGTATACGGAATCAAATGCTAATTTACGGAATTCCTTTGGTAAATACGGTCTTACATTATTTGACGAAATCTCGCAACATATAGAAATATTCGTGCTTGGTAATAATGTTGTTTTAAAATGTAGGTTACTGTTCTTATCGCTTCGCAACAATGTTAGCTGAGTATCGTTTTTCTGAGCGCGCGCAACTTCGGCGAAATCGACAATAGTAGGGCACTGTAACTTCTACACGTGAAAGCGCGTATGCCGCTAGTAAATTCGCTTATATACAACAATTGCCTAGTTCTTCTAGGAGTTTCTTTGTCTGAACCTATTTTTAAAAAACCATACGTCGATGGTTTATGGTCCGTATAAATAGTTAACGGACGTCCCTCTACCTTGTTTCTAAAATGTACTAATGCCATATAAATGCCTAATATTTCTCTATCGTAAGTGCTATATTTCCTCTGAGCTTCCAATAACTTTTTAGAATAATATCCTAAAGGTTTCCACTGATTGCTTACCTTTTGCTGTAACACTCCGCCAGTACATATATGTTACTCGCGTCTGTCATGAGCGATAACGGTGCGCCTGAGACAGCATGTGATAACTCAACTGCGTTCTTAAGACTCTGTTTACACTGCTCGAATGCTTTGTCAGCGTCTGCGTTCCATTTAATTTTAGTTTTGTCCCGTCTCTTTGAGTTATGCAAATATTTATTAAGTTCGATTTGATAGCTAGCTACTTTTTCTACATGAGATCTATAAAAATTAACCATACCTAGGAATCTCCTTAGCTGCTCAACGGTTTCCGGTTTCGGGTACTCGCTGATAGCTCTCACCTTGTCCTCCAAAGGTTGTATTCCTGCCGGTGTAACCCGGATAATCCATATGTGAAGTCTTGTAGTCGCGGCACAGGGTATCTATCAGGCTTCGTGATGGCGTTTAGTTGCCTGTAATCGCCACAAGGTCGGATCCCTCCGTCCTTTTTGTCCACGACGTGTAGCGGGCTGGCCCACGGGCTCATTGAGGGTCTGCATATACTTAATTCTTGCATGTACTTGAACTCTTCTTTGACCTTCTTGTACCTGTCGGGGTGTAAAGGCCTAACCCTAGCATGAACAGGTGGACCTGTTGTCTCAATGTGGTGAAATATGGAATGCGATGGATCGTTTTTGTAAGACATCGGTAACGTAATTTCAGAATATTTTCCTAACAAATCCTTATAAGGGTTATCGTACTGAAAACTAGAAATTGATGGTTCGTCACACTTAATGATGGATCCGTACGAACGTAAATTAGTTAAAGTATCTACCAACCTCTTATTATGTAAATCTACAACTAGCTTAAAAGTCTTTAAAAAGTCAGCTCCCAGGATAGCTCGCTTGACGTCACTTATCACAAAAGTCCACTTATACGCTCTACGTAAGCCTAAATTTAATTGTAACTCTACAGTGCCGTAAGTTTTGATTTCTGTGTTATTCGCGGCAAAAAGCTTATATTCGCACTCGCGATGATTTTTCGCACTCACTTTACTCACGGGGATAACGGAAACGTTTGCACCAGTGTCTACCAAAAATGTTATGCCACTTTCCTTATCGGCGATGCTGAGGCGATGGCTGTCCTTTGACGCAATACAATTCTCCATCGCATCGAATTGTATTTCCTTTAGTTTCCCTGTTTCGCCTCCTGTAGTTTTTCGGGGACACGGCGGTTCGCAACGATAGGAGCGTTGCTTGAACCTATAATGATGTCTGCATACCCAATTGGGACTTTCAGGCGTCCTACGTGGCGGTGACCTTGACCTGGAGCGTGACCTCGATGAACTTTGGTTCCAGTTATTTCTATATTGAAAATTTCCTCTCCTTATCGCGTTTACTTCTCCTCGGAGATGTTTAAGCTCTATTGTCATTTCGGAAATTTGTTGGATAAGGTCTGCTTTATTCTCCGGCGCTTGCGATGACGTGACCGCGGCGTGCGATGACGTAACCGCGGTGACTTCTCCAGTCTGCATATTTTCCACTATTTTATCCGCCATTGTAGCCAAATTCTCTAGGTTAGTGTCCTGACTTACTACGAGTACTGCTCTGACTGATGACGACAAACGTGACATCCACAGCTTCTTTAGGGCCTCGTCTGAAACCTGAGTGTTCCGTGCAAGATCCTTCATTTCTCTCAGCAACTGCGAGGGTTTTTGTGAGCCTAATTCCATCTCACTGACCAATTTTTGAAATTGCCTTTCAGCGCTTTCTTCAAAAACCGTCAATAACCTATTTTTCAGCGTCTCATATTTCCCTTCTAGGGGTGGTGAATCCAGGATGTCACTCGCCTGCTGAAGTGCGTCCTTGCTCAATTGCGCTACCACCAAATTGAAATTTGTTGAATCGCCTTGCTTCTGTTGCGCAACAATGGCCTCAAATTGTTTGAACCACATGCGCGGTACGTCTGTCCAAAATTGTGGTATCTTTGATGACAAACCTATCGCTGCCAAATCACTGGCAAATCACTGACGGTCGATGGTGTCTGTACCATTTTGGCTGGCTGCATTATTTATTACCCGATGGCACTTCACTTAATCGGGGAGTCGCGGTCAAAGTTCACTATGCGTACAGTGCACTACTTGAAAATTCCACGAATGCATAACCAAGGTCGGAGGTCACCACTGTTGAGACTGTCGGGTGTCTAGTGTGTGTGCTTGATGTGTTCAGGGTTACGACTCATGGGATTCTGAAGTAAAAAGCTGGTTAGTAGGTACACAACACGTTTATTCGATCAAACGTTACAAATGACAGCGAGCGACTGACTCCAATCAACTAACTGCGCTACAGGCGCGTTTCGTACAATGTTTATAATATGCTAACGTCAGCTAAACGTGACCCCACACCATAGATGCCTCACCCCACTTTGACCATACTTGAAAATGTATTTCAATATGTAATACACTCGAGTGTGATTGATATAGAGATTCCAATGTCACCGAACTTATCTCATATGCGAAATTGTGTTGAGTACAGCAGACATTTTGCTTGTTATTGTGTTTAGGGCAAAAATATGGAGAACAATGGTTTAAGAGCGCTTTCACGTGGTGCGTCGGGCTGCACCGTGTGTTTACCTTCCATGCGTTTGACACTGTTGTATGTCAGGAAAAATAAGCTTGTAACGATAACTTCTGGTTGTGCGGCTTGCAGGCAGACTAAAGCCATATGCAGGCGTGAAAAAACTACTTGATACTTGATGGCACGGGCTGTTTTCCGCAACTCCACTTCTTGGCGTGTATTTTGCGTACGGGTGGGAATGGTCTTGTCATTCGAGCCACCCCAGCTCTTCAAGGAAGGCCAGCAGGCTCTTGATGTGGCCCACGGCTTCCCTCAGGGTGCTGTGTCTCGTCAGGTGCTGCTGCCTGTACTGTTAGACCTCAGGGCAGTCGAGGAGCAGGTGGGCTGCCGTCTCGTCTGCTGCCATACAGGCTCTGCACAGCGGGCTGTGGGTGATTGCTATAGTAAATAGGTGCTTATTAAAGGATCCGTGTCCTGTATAGGCGGCCGCGACTGTCCGAAGTTGTTACTTGGATAGGACTTGTTTGGCCCACTTTACTGTCTACTGCAGGAAGAGCCTCCTTGGCCTGCCTGCATGTTTCGATGCGGTGACCCTGTGCAGGTTATGTCACATTTGTTGGATTGCCCACTCTGTCCTTACAGGTGTACAGTGGACGATCTCAATGCAGCTACTCCGAACGCCGTAGCATTGGCCCAATATTACAGCGGATCAGTTTGACGGAAATTATTTTTAGGAACTATTGACACGAAAAGAAGAAGAAGATGTTTCGATACCAATCCAGGACTGGTTATGCTGGGTCCTGTTTCTATTTTTTACCAGGTTGCGATAAAAACCAGAAGGAAGGGGAATGATGAGCTCGGGTCCCACCACCTCTAAAGTTGCCCCTCTTCTGGCAAGTATGTCGGCTGTGTCATTCCCTATAAAGCCACTGTGGCCCTTAATCCATTGCAGTGTTAATTTGTTTAGTTAACCTACCTCTGTTAGTTTCTGGTGGCATTCTAGTGTGAGTGCCGAGGTGATAGTGTGGCTTTTGAGGGCTGATCTGAGGGGATCCTAATGGATCGTTCTCTTACCTCACGTGCCATGATTGCTGTGGCAGCTAGCTATCTTTTATAAACGTTTATAATATATTAAAACTATAAACTTAATTTATTCAACTATTACCTACGAAATTTCTGAAGATACCGATGCTGAAAACATTCGTTATAATTTACTAAAGGATTTCACAGAACCCTTTTAAAATAAAGATTTGATATTCAATTTAACATGACAGACAAGATGCTTCTAATATTTCGTCATCGAGTACACTTGTCATTGAAGTATCAATTTTATTTTAAACAATTAGGGTACATTCTTGTATAACACAATTAAGCCTGGTAAACATTGTTACTATTCCAAAATACACGTAGCTTACATCAGAGCTATACTTTTAATATAAATACGTCAGTAAAACAACTTTACAGGCTATTCTAACCTTAAATGTAGTGAATGCTCTCTATAAGGAAATATGTGTGAGTTTCGAGAACTCAAACATGTTCGTTTCCATAAAAACATGCCCTGTTCCCAAATAATTAAAATGATCGTCTTATTTATAGCTGTAATGTGTTGGTAAAGAAAATAAAGAAAACCTAAAAAAGAAGTAGGAAGACACAAACGGAGATGATGGGAAGAATGTATTCGACAATGACTGACTAGAAAGTCCGTTTGCTTAGATTTGACATAATATTAGCTATTCCGCAGAGTGACTGCTGTCTGACATCTGAGTAGCTGCACTGCATGACTTGGATCAGTCATCAGTGTCAGTAATTCATTGGTATTGATTCCCTATAAACTATGTCAAATAAGTTCCTGATAGACGGGACAGATGGCTTGAACAGCGGGTTAGCAGCCTTAGGCTACTTAACCCAACTGTAGAGGGAGTGTTTAACACTAAGGGACTAATCTAACTTGTTAACCTACACTATCCTAGAGTCTTAGCCTATCACCTATAATATCATAATTATCCTAGTTATCCTAATCCTTATACCTATATGTATCCTAAACCTATCCTAACTTGTACCTAGCGTATTATGCGTATAGGATTGGTGATATGTGGTATTCTGTGATACAGACCAGCACTTATACGCACCTACTACTAGGCCCTTAACCTATGGCACGTACTATCGTGGTACTACTCTGGTATGCTGTGATACAGACCTACGCTTCGTACGCGCCTAAGACCCTAATCTAATATGTTCCTACAATCCCTATTAGATCCTAGCCCTACTATACGTATTTATGTATACTTATATAGATAGGTGCGGGATATCTGCCACCGGAGACCTATGATGACAGACGGACTGTGGGTAGGAATTAGGTATAGAGGAAATGGTTTTCTGACAGCCAACTCAACAGACTCATCGAGCTGATCGGTATCGATGGCTAAAGGTGTCTTGGCCACCGTCAGAGGTATGGGAAGAGTATTGAGTCAAAGTCGGATTAAACTTGTGACTGGTTTATTTCTTAAACTACATGATCTTATATACTAAACTTATCCTTTTTTTTTTTTTTTTTTTTTTGTTTTACGAGGTGGAAAATCCCTTCGGATCTCCGACTCTTGGGGGAAATAAGAGCCGGAGTATGTGGTGTTTCCACTAAAAACCACCTCGACTTCCGCCATGTACCCGTGTGTCGGAGGGTGGGGCATCACCAAAGCACTCGTCGCCACCCTCCGACGGGTATTGGCCCGCCAGATGGTCAGGCGGGCCCCGAACAAAACCCCCTTGGCGACGGATTAAGGTGTTGGACTCCGCCGCCAAAACGCCCAGCGGCCGCAGAGGATAGGGAGGACGGCAACGCAATACCGCATCTCCTCTTCCTCTGCGGCCCCACCGCGACGCATCGAATGGTGCGCCCCCATTTGGTCGCGGGAGATAGGGCGCGCGGCAACGCAACACCGACACGCCTCTCCTCCCGCGACCGCACCCGACTGCGAGGGACAGAAGAACTGTCCCTCGCACCCGCCCCTTTGGACGCATCCTGCGCAGGCCTCCGTCAAGCCCACGCGGAGCGTCCCCTCCTGGATCCCTCTTAGCTTCACCGCGGGTCACCAATCCACGGTTACTAGGCCCCCCCACCACGACGAGGTGGAGATCCCACGGGGGGGATACTAAACTTATCCTATGTACACACACACAACTTTACAGTTGTGTGCTGAGTGTGAAAGGTGCCATCTCAGCGGTATATGCCTTACGTGATTTTTTCTTAATTTAATATAAATCATGAACAATCTGTGTTGCGGTAAATACTCACGTATGATTATATCGCTGATATGGCATGTTCATGTGTGAACATTCTGGCCTCTCCGAGGAACAGGCAACTCCAGTTAGTACAATTCTATGGAGTCATCCCTGGCTGCATCCTAGTTCAGTGGCTGCTTCCTGGGAAGCTTCGGCAGATGGTTCGGCTGGCTGTAGACGGCGTTCCATGCAGTGTGCGCGGATGGTTGTTTGTGGTCTTGATGTGGTGCACGTTGTGGGTGTGGTGTATTATACAGTTTTTGGCTTCATTTTGTTATACCGTTGTCGGCGATTTTTCTTTCCTACGTCTCGAATAATTATCTGTTGTCGCTATCTTTTTACAATAAACAACCAGTGCATACATGTTTCCAAATTATATTACTTGACTTTTAGTGTAGTGATATTTGTAGGTCATTTAGTGTTAGTTTGATTTTGAAATAATTGGTCAACGATGCAATTTTCATTTAATTGCATGTTCTTCACCATTCCAGGGAAGCAAAGAAACTGTTCGTACCTTTGTTATAAGTTTGACCTAGTTGCACCGTGGCAAGCTTGGTTGTAAGTTAGCTTCAACACTGTGGTTTGAAGTCTTCGGTGTTTCATCACCGATACATACTATCTCGCATTTCATTTTACTGCGAGTGTATGATAGTAATTTGGCTACTTCTTCTGTGAGAATGAAGCCTGAGAACCTTGATCACACAACACTCTTAGTAGCCTTTATCTTGGCTTATGTATGCACAAAAAACTGTTGTAATCTGCGTGTCCGGTCCGGTATGTTTGACTTGGTTTTTTTCCAAGTTGTAGTTGGGTTTTCAAAGGTTTTCCGATTTAATATTTTAAATCCTACCGGTTCAAAGACCAAAATGTCCAGCGGTAAAAAAGCCTAGGGCTAATAACACTGCTGTACAGGAATGCTTAATGCTAAGGGACTAATCTAACTTGTTAACCTAAACTATCCTAGAGTCGTAGCCTATCACCTATAATATCCTATCCTAGTTATCCTAATCCTTATACCTATATGTATCCTAAACCAATCCTAACTTGTACCTAGCGTATAATGCGTATAGGCTTGGTGCTCTGTGGTATTCTGTGATACAGACCAGCACTTGTACGCACCTACTACTAGGCCCTTAACCAATGGCACATACTATCGTGGTACTATTGTGGTATGCTGTGATACAAGCCTAAGATTCGTACGCGCCTAAGACCCTAATCTAATATGTTCCTACAATCCCTATTAGATCCTAGCCCTACAATACGTATTTATATATACTTATATAGATAGGTGCGGGATATCTGCCACCGGAGACCTATGATGACAGACGGACTGTGGGTAGGAATTAGGTATAGAGGAAATGGTTTTCTGACAGCCAACTCAACAGACTCATCGAGCTGATCGGTATCGATGGCTAAAGGTGTCTTGGCCACCGTCAGAGGTATGGGAAGGGTATTGAGTCAAAGTCGGATTAAACTTGTGACTGGTTTATTTCTTAAACTACATGATCTTATATACTAAACTTATCCTATGTACACACACACAACTTTACAGTTGTGTGCTGAGTGTGAAAGGTGCCATCTAAGCGGTATATGCCTTAGGTGAATACGTGATTTTTTCTTAATTTAATAAAAATCACGAACAATCTGTGTTGCGTTAAATACTTACGTAGGATTATATCGCTGAAATGGCATGTTCATGTGTGAACATGGCTTAACATACTGCGCAAGGCACGGGGCAATAATTAACAATTTAATAAGTACATAAATTCGATTTTTTTGGAAATATTTGGTGCACGCGTAACTTTGAACCATGACCTTTGGCGTAGCAGTCAGTCAATACATACAAGTCAGTTATCATTTATTTAAAATGAAAATCATCGCAGTGGTACATTTTCCAGCAAAAGCCTACACTGCTTAAGTACAAAAGTATCGCGAAGCAAAAATCGGTTAGTGGCGAACTGTGTAGGGAAAGAACAATGCCCATTTTTCTTAGAGAGCCCAGATGTGGACAGTCAAAAATCGTAGTAGTTGTTATTGCATTCGATAAAAGAGTGTTAAACTAGAATTTTGATATTGATAAGAGGTCCGTCACATTCATATTTTTATTACAAGAAGTACTTTTATATGCTCAAAAAACATTAGGTGTGTCTGTGTACATACCTACTTTTAACATAACATAACATAACTTCACGCCTTTTATCCCCGAAGGGGTAGACAGAGGTGTATTACACGCCCACTTTTCGCCAGTTATGTTTCGGTCCCAATGTAATAGGGGGCAAGCCTATTGCCATCTACCGGGCACATTGTTAAGCGAGCTATAATTAACATTTTTAATTTTCATACACACATAACTTCGAAAAGTCAGAGGTGTGTGCACGTGGTACCTGGGGATCGAACCCGAGACAATCGTCTCGGCAGTCCGTGACGTACACCACTGGGCTATCGCCGCCTTCATCAGGGTAATTAAAGTTATATATATAGTATTGCGTAGTTTTGAGTAGAAAGGAATGAGTTAATCATTTGTTTAGGCTAGAAATCCGAAAGAAAAAGCCAGAAGTCGTAAAAGATACAAAAACACAAAAAAACATTCACAATGCGCACGAGCGAAGCTAATAACAAACAAAATAACACGGCAGGTAATCTGCATACAAAATATTTCAACCTTAGTCTACGGGACTCACATATCTTATTTGACAGTTACCTCCCGCCCCGAACGCCTGGAACCTATCGCCATGTTTGCTAATAATCTGTCAATTTGTCAAACTTTTGACAATTATGACAGTTTTGTTAACAGCAACATTAGTTTCAACAAAGTTGATCAACTGAAGTTTTCCGTTGATTTATTTCCGTAACTTATCCTCTCAATTTCTGAAGCTGTGATACCATCATGTACAACAAGTGCTGTGTTGCGATATGTGCTAGTAGACGAAAGGACGTCAGTTTTCACATGTTTCCAAAAAGTGAGAGTTAATTGTACTGTGAACGATTGCGAAGCTTGAGCTTCCAGGAACTTCGTAAACAGTTGTGTGCCAAAAGCATTTCGAGAAGAGGTTTCTTTCTGGAACGTGCGATAGAGTTCGTCTTTAAATATTAAAAGGCTTTGATGTCTTTCGACTACAAAACAAATCTTTATCTGTGATGCAATGTAAAGCTTTAAATAAATTCAAAACGAAATTAAACAATAAAGCGAAGTGAAAAAGCAGTGTTTTATTTTAGAAATGCCCTTTCTTAACTTAAAATAGTAAAATGGATATTTCCTACTAGGAAAAATTAGGCTGAATCATTCTTAATCATTGCCCGAAACGTTACCGTATGATATGTGAGCCTATTACAGTCCAGTTTTGATCTATGGGAGTGCTCCGTCTGTACGTTAGTACAATATAGTCTGTGCAAAATAAATTGAATATGACATTATTGACATTTAATTAAGAGTCAAACAAGTGTTGCCATTTTACAGTTTTTAAATGATATTGATTAATCGATATGGATTTCGGGCATAGGTTATCTATCCATATATTTGGTTCAAAATCCAACTTATTTGTAGTTAATCGCATATATACATTAAAAAATATACACATTAAAAATGTTTAAGGACCAAGAAGAGAATTGCTGGTCACTCAAATCATTTTGAGTAGAGAAAATGTGAAATCGATGAAGAGGAAGTTATAATCGATTTAATATTATGATTTCTTTAGTGGCAATTTCTGATTTATTACGTGTTGGCTATTTAGACGTTAACACATCTTTTTAAACCTATTTATTGAAAAAACTTCACGGCACACTTACAGTAATGCCTATAAATTAAGTTATAAATAAAAAGGATTATTCAACAACTAATTGAAACTCTATTGTGCTGTTTATGCGTTCCATATTGGGCCAGAAATGGGCATTGTTCTTTTCAAGAGAGTTCTCATTAAATGGGAACATTTTCAACGAGTTCCCTACTACAAACACCTACTATAGATAGCACTTTTGGGAATGTGGCGATGAGTTTCGATCGAGTTACGTAATTAGCGGTTTAGTTGCTTTTACATTTAATTTGGAAGTAATTATTTGTAAGTTGGAAATTAACGGATACACAAGTTTAAAGAAATTATGAAATAGAAATCATTGGGTCTTAGACTGCTCTTCGTTTGCAGCTTTAACTAGTCTTAGGATCGAAACATCTTCAGAGCAAGCAAGTAAAGGAAAGCAAAAGTATATCCGATCATTCATAAAGAGGAAAGGAGACAAATGCTAACGAGGCATAAGCTAGAACGTTGAATAAAAGACGTGTCATTATAGTGAAAATCCCGTAAGAAGCTCTACGTGAGGTATTAGCTTGAGATTTCGGCTGCAACACTCCAAAACGCCGGGAGGGTCGTGAAATATAAATATCTATACCTGAAAATGAACTGGACTTTGAGAATTGGGAGATTCGAGTCACGCTATTACACGATTATCACATTGTACCTATAAAGGTACATGTGATGATCACTCATCATCTCGAGACTTTCCTCAAGTGGGAGTTTAGGCCAGAGGGTATTGTGAATCGGCTTTTTTATGGGAGGTTACGCAAATAGCACACGGCGTAACACGCACACACAATAAACAATAACACCATTTTTTGTTATATTATTAAGTTTCACCTTGGAGCTCAGGGTTGGCTTTCGTATCTAACCAGATATGACAGATTAGTAGCTGCGCAAATTAGTTTATAAGATACCTGGGTAATATTCTAAAATAAGTGCGTATTATTATAAAAACAATACAAATAATTTTGGAGTACTTATGACTCTGGACCTAAGCAATTAGAGACTTGAAGAACATTCTAATCACAAAGGTCGTGTAGATATTATTAACCAAACTAGATTACTACTCTTGTTTGGTAAGTAATATCAAACTTTATTAACTTAAATCAATACCTAATATTTGACTCGTTTCTTGAAATATCTCCCAAACTAGCTAATGAAACCCTCTTTAGTTCTCCACAAGTACTATTTAAAATACGATAACTTCAATAATAAAAGTTCAATAGTAAAGTTTTCATGGACTTATCACCAGCAGCCCTGTATATAAGCTGTCCCAATGCCAGGTTTGAGCATCATATCACTGGAACAAAATGAAGGTCATAGTCCACCACACTGGGCAAGTAAGGATTGGCAGACTTCACATGACTTTAGAGAACATCATAGAGAGTACTCTAAAGTCATGTGAAGTCTGTGAGTACTCAGACATGCAAGTTTCATCACGATGTTTTCTTTCCCCGTTTAGCAAGCGATAATTATTCCATCCAACACCTATAGATATTATATTAAAACTAGCTGACCCAGCGAACTCCGTATCGCCTTTTTAAGAGTTTTTATTTAATTCCCTTTTTTCCAACCCCCTTTTCCAAAGTTACCATTGACTTAGCGCTTAATCTCTTATCATTTCATAGTCTATAAATGATGAATATAGATAGATACAAACATAGATTTTTATATAATATTGAATTCCCCATTCCTTAAAATATCGGAGACGATACCCATATCGACTTTAAAAAAAATCCCGTCCGCAATCTTTGATTTCCTATCCACCATATTTAATCACGAAATAGATGTTTTATTTGGATTCACCATCCCTTAAATAATCAGAGACGATACCCATATTGATTTTTAAATTTTTTCCCATCCGCCATCTTTGATTTCCCATCCGCCATCTTTGATTTCCCATCCGCCATCTTGAATCACGAAATACATGTTGTATTTGGATTCCCCATCCCTTGACATCAGAGAAGATACCCATATTGATTTTTTTTTAAATTTCCATCCGCCATCTTTGATTACGAAATAGATGGTGTTTTTGAATTTCCCATTCCTTAAAATATCGGGGACGATACCCATATTGACTTTAAGAAAATCCCGTCCGCCATCTTTGATTTCCTATCTGACATCTTTGATCACGAAATAGATGTTGTATTTGGATTATCCATCCCTTAAATCATCAGAGACGATACCCATATTGATTTTTTAAATTTTCCCATCCACCATCTTTGATTTCCCATCCGCCATCTTGAATCACGAAACAGATGTTAGATTTGGATTCCCCATCCCTTTTAACATCGCAGACGATACCAATACTGATTTTTTATAATTTTCCCATCCGCCATCTTTGATTTCCCATTCGCCATCTTTGATCACGAAATAGATGTTGTATTTCGATTCCCCACCCCTTAAAATATTGAAGGCGATACCCATATTGATTTTTTAAATATTTCCCATCCGCCATCTTTGATTTCCCATCCACCATCTTGAATCACGAAACAGATGTTGTATTTGGATTCCCCATCCCTTTTAAAATCGCAGATGATACCAATATTGATTTTTTAAAATTTTCCCATCCGCCATCTTTGATTTCCCATCTGCCATCTTTGATCACGAAATAGCTATTTATTTCGATTCCGCACCCCTTAAAATATCGAAGGCGATACCCATATTGATTTTTAAAAATTTTCCCATGCGCCATCTTTGATTTCCCATCCACCATCTTGAATCACGAAACAGATGTTGTATTTGGATTCCCCATCCCTTTTAACATCGCAGACGATACCAATATTGATTTTTAAAAAAATTCCCACCCGCCATCTTTGATTTCCCATCCGCTATCTTTGATCACGAAATAGATGTTGTATTTCGATTCCTCACCCCTTAAAATATCGAAGACGATACCCATATTGATTTTAAAATTTTCTCATCCGCCATCTTTGATTGCCCGTCCGCCATCTTGAATCACTAAATAAATTTCATAATAATAATCAGCGTCCCGAAAATCTCGAAAACGATACCCATATAGATTGTATCCTATTCGTTTAGCCTTTTTTTGCCTTTGACCCAACCATCCCCCTTCTCGTTTGACCATTTTATTATTTTTGTCTGGCCCCTAAAAGTTGTGGCGTATTTTATATAGCCTATAGCCTTTTGGAATAATTGGGCTATCATTGGCAATAACAATTTTTAAAATCCGACTGCTAGTTGCTGAGATTAGCCGACTTTATCTTTTAGCCTTTTTAGCCTTTTGCCCGGCCCCAAAGGGTCGAAGCGTTATGTTATATAGCCTATAGCCTTCTGGCATAACTGGGCTATCGTATACAAAAAGAATTTTTCAGATCCGGCCGGTAGTTCCTGAGATTAGCGCGTTCAAACAAACAAACAAACAAACAAACTCTTCCGCTTTATTATATTAGTATTATATTAGTATAGATAACGTCGTTTCTATATGGACGTGCTATAATCAAAAACTTCCAGTATTTATACGGTTTTTACCAACATATAGGGTATTTATACATAATATTAAATTTATTTCTTATTTACTTTCATTGTCATATTATTATCTTAATATATACAATTCTTGCGTTACTGACTGACTGAAAGACACGCTACAGCCGAAACTATTGGGCGCAGGAAGCTGAAATTTGGCATGTATGTTCCTTGGGGACCGTAGGGGTGCACTAAGAAGAGATTTCCCGAAATTTCCACGGGATCGGCCAAAACGGGTAAATTTAAAAAAAATGCAGACGTAGCTGCTGGCGTCCTCTAGTGTATATATGAGAATAAAGAACTATGCCTGTCTATTGCATGCTATATACACATTACCCAAGTCGATGTCTGAGTGCAGCTTTTTGTCGTATTGGGTCGGCTTTGTGACAATAACTGTAATTATAATACACGTTTGATTAATTGATATCTCATGTGTAACACAATGAAGACATAATAGCAATATAACAATGGATCTATTTATTACCTATTATGTGTATTGAGAAGGATGTTTATGGCAGCTATAACCTAGGGTAGAGATATCAACAGTCTGCCATGAAAAGGCGAGGCTTAGTAGGGATACATCTAAATCGCGGACAAAATTATGTTATCCGCGTTATTAAAAGAAGATAGACGTACCCATCTCGCTAAGCGACCAGTAAGGTTATTTAAATTTAAAAACCATTTTAGGGCTGAGCTTAACGTAGGTGATACTGTGTGGAAGAGAACTTTTTATTTAAGTGTTAAGGACAAATCATTTAGCAAAAAACTAGCTCCTAAGTTTACAAAGTGTACTATTATCGCTAAAAAGTCACCAGTAGTATACAAATTAGCGGATTCGTCGGGTAAATCTATTGCCAGTTGGCAAACTTATTAACTACACTGATCTCTAACCTAACTAGATTCTTTCATTGTACCTACCTACAGTTTGAGTTTCATAGTCAATATCTACTTAGCACTCTCTACAGAAGTTTCTGAGGACCTTAGACGGATTTTTCTTGTCTAGACCCGTAAAATCCTGCTGTACAAAGCGGGGTATTGTAGCGTTATACTCCATATTGCGTTATAATCTGTACAGGCGCTTAACGCAGTAGGCGAAGCCAGCCTAGCCCGAAGAGCGCTTTAATTGACCGGGCACAGGCAAGCTGAGAGTCATAGGTCTATGCCTATATAAGATGGGTGCGCGATTTAAATCGGTCATTTTCTCTGGACGTCGCTACGCTGCCACTACTACTACGTATTTATTCTGTCTTCTACTTCTATATCTACTATCCCGCTGGGGGTGAATATATTCTAGTTAACTGTATGCCTATATGTTCTGTCTGTAGTATCTGTCTCTCCTAAGCATAACAGCCGATCTAGGGACAGCCTGTTCCTGACCGGTTGTTGTGTATTCTCTATGCTACTTTCCAGTTCTCCCTACGGGCTATAATCCCCCTACGGGTCTAACCTGTCTTCACCCTACGGGCTGACGTTTTACCTACGGCTTTCTACTTCCACCGGTCTCTACCACCAATTGTTGTTGGCTGCGACTTACGAGCTGCTGGTGCCGTGTATTTCTACCAGCCTACACCTAGACCACCCAGCTGCCTACCCAGCGTGCACTTAGGCCAGCTCTCCGGCGACCCTACGAGCAGTCTACCCTACGAGCGTCGGAGAACAGCATGAGTCTACACTCCAGCCTTTAGGCCAGTGCCTACCTAGTCGGTTCTACTGTATATAAGCGGTTGTGAGACATAATAAAACCTGTTTTTTCTAAGCAGTGTTTCTATTAGAACCCCGACAATCTACGTGAGAGCCAAACGTCTCAATAAATCAGCTTTTTGCCCTATTGGGTCGGCTTTGTGACGGTAATTACAATACACGTTTAATTAATTAATATGTCAAGTGTATCACAATGAAGACATAATAGCTACATAACAATGCAGAGACAAAAGAACGTCACTTGCTCAACTAGACAAAGACCAGTCAAATCAACTCGACATCGACTATGTTCTACGACACCAAGTACTTTAAACCTTAATTTGGTAACGAACAACATCAACAAAACCGAGTTAACTTGTCTTATCGGCCTATACAAGACCAATCAGCAACTCCATCTCATTTGTATAAGCAGACGGCGGCGTTCGCACTGGATACATCACAGCTACGATAAACAAGATTCATTACATCATTAGCGGTACTGATAAGAGTTGCGTTTGCGTACCTTCTGTTATTTCTTAACCTTAGATATAATCATAACAAGGATGAATTACTTGTAGTTTAAGACTCTTGATTACTTGTAATTAGAATTACATATATTTGTACGGAGTTATATAGAAACAAATAGTTAAGTAACATAGTTCTTACGTTAAGTCACATTGAACGTAAAAAAATGCTAGGAAACACTATATTTAACTTTTTAGTAATGAAATGTTTGTTTATCTTCGAGAAAAACTTACAGTTTAAGTAGATTTGAAGGCTTACGGTCGATTCACCGCATTTTTCTGGGCCGAGAACTATGCGTTTGATTCCCACACGACACAAGCGTTTGTTTCGAATGGGTGTTCTTTGTGTCCACTGCTTGAATGTACACTGCCTTCAAATGCAGAATAATTTCCTTGTGCAAGCAAAGTCTTTAAAAAGAAGTTACAGCTATTTATATTAAGTCTTGATACACCTTTACGGCATTAAACGCCGAGGCCTGTTAAGTTGATGTATCTTACTTATAATGTGTCCTTGTATAAGTCACTTAATTCTCCCGAAGGTCCGGAACCTCTATAATGAAGTTTACCGTGCAACCCAACAGTGGAAGAAACATATAAGTACGTATTTATAAATACATGATATAAGACATCATTAAAACACACAAAATATTTATCGTCGTGAAGAAAAGGACAGAGGGTTATTTCATTTGCAATATATGTAATCGTTTACTGTAAGGGTTTTTTCCAAGAATTTTCTTTCAGAACAGCCACTTTGCTCGCAAAGACGTTACAATACGGCAGTTTTAAAACACAGCTATAATAACATACCATTTCTCGAAAAAAGTTCGAGACTGCCTCCGAAGTCCAGTGGATAGCATATGATATGCGTCTGCTGATAAGGCCGTCCCGGTTGCGATTCCTAGGTCGGGCAAAAGTGTTATTGAATTACCAGGACATAGTCTGGCAAAGTATTCGGTAACAGCAACAGGCTAGCCTCTTCTACAAATTCACAATATTGCAAAAAGTGGATGTAATATTACACTTGTGCCTACCCTCCAGGGATACGGCCGTGAGTTTATAAATAGAATAAATTTTAAACTTTGATGTGGTGGATAGCCTTCGATCCAAATTCAGCAGTGGAAGTCTCGAATTGACTGCTAGTATGACGATGAAGTTTGAACTTACTGGTATTCCATCAGTTTAACAATTAGCAAGCTATTTTTATCCGTGCTTTATATAAGTGATAAATATTTTTATCATAGTAACTCATGAACTGTTATTGTTCACAGTCATAAATAAAAAAATAAAAAACAAAATAACGGAGTAACCATGGATACATTTTAAAATGCCAACTTTGCAGTTAGTTGTTGCTAAAATGTTTAACATAGATACGCCTCAGTCATTGACATATTTCATCGATGTATTCGAAAATAAAATGGCGACGGAATATTTGAAATTAAACTCAAAATTCGCAGATACCGTTTAGTTGTCGGCTAGTTCAACACGCAAGGCGAATTTTCAGAGTATTGTCTTCTCACAGAAAGTAAAGTAAATAAATAATAATAATAATACAATAAATGTGAAAGTTGGTAGGTGTATAATAAATAGGTGTTTGTTACTTTTTCACGCAAAAGCTATGGAACACATTTGACTTTCAGGAAATATAGCTCCTACATCAGATTAACTAATCAACCTCCACGAGGGTGAAGCCACGGGCAAAAGCTAGTAAATATTAGCTAGTAACGCACCAGAAGAAGTTAGACAATTAGAGGACACAGTACACATTTGTAGCTACTTTATTGTAAACATAAGAGTATCAACATTATTTCTATATAACCCCAATAGTAGGTACATAGAAGAAAATGGTCATAAATTTCTTACAAAGCAATACACAAATGTCATTACACGTTTTTTTTTCGGCATTGTGACACGGGCATTGACATCGTTTATTTTTTTCTTTGCTAACGAGTGTCGCAAGGATTCAAAATATTCTCATGTAACTCATAGTCACTACATGTTTTCGGATCACTAGTGCGCTTATAAATTCAATGTTACCTACTTTCATTAGATAAACCCAAATATAACATGACGATACATTACTTACTATCTTATCCAAAAATCTTTAACCATACAACATAGCCCGCTCCCCATAACCCTTAAGTATAACGTCCCATCTTGAGGCCCTTGCCTTTAAGCCAACACGTGTTACAAACCCAGCCGTCCATTTCCAGACCAAACATGATAGATGAGGTGCCTATCGCATCAAATTATCGGGCTTTACCTAACCAACGTTAGTTGAACCTCGCTGAGCTCCGAATCATCATTACGTTGCCGTAAGACCCTGTTGGACCATCATTCTAGCGGAATTTATGTGGATATTCCTCATACTCGTGCTAGGATAGCTTGCGTTAGCTTGTTATATTGTGGTACAGGGATTAAGTTCCTTTTTTCATATTAGGGTGAAAGTACAGTAAGACAATATGTACAGTTGTTTTAACCTCACCTTAGAGGGCAAGTGAAAATAAAACAACTATAGTAAACTAATGTATTTTGGTATATACATACTTTGCCTTTTACTTATGGGAGTCGAGATGCATCAACTGAAACATAAGGATAATATACGGGACTATGAAAAACTGCTTTAGTCGTTTATGTTCACGTATACACGTTGGCTAAAATAGATTTATCTAAACTCTGCTACAAAACCTTTTTAAGTTCGTATCGTACTGCGTAAAAGTGCGTCCGTCTTCTATTCTACTAGTTGCAAATAATACAGAAATAATTTGTGGCCATCCGTAAACTTCTATCTTCTGGATAAGAATTTGAAAATGTACTTTTATTTTCAGTATGAGCTATTTTCTGAACTTCGTTTAATGCGCATACGGTTTCATGGCATAGGTTTGACAAAAGGAGATAGCCATGTTGAAATGAACAATGCTTCATCGGATTTTGCATGCATTTTGCTGTAGAGTACGCTGTTTTGTTTCTAGTGCCATTGAAAGAAGTATAACGAGACCAATTTAATGCCGCATAAATTATTTATTCAGGACCCACTATGGTAAATACTATATTATAAGAAAATTGCGTCATATCGCACTACAGTGTAAGGACAGAAAAATGAAAAGCCTACATATAAAAAAATGAATTTCTATGAGTATAGTATAAAAGGACTATTTATTCGCCTAACATCAGGCGAGATCGCGGTCAAACGTTAGCCTATCAAAAGTAAAAAAATTGATTAATTATTTGCACATTAAAGGTTAAATAATTTTGAGTATTTAGGATTTTGACTGCAATAGTGCCTCATGGATATTCCAACTAAAGACGAAGGAGATCATCTTTTTTTAAGACAGCTGTTTTATCTAGGTATGTATTAGCTTTACTTTGACAAAAAATTTAGCTTTTCTTGTAATCGGATTCCTTTCATAAAATACATAGAAAAACTGCACTATTCACATACATACACATACGACTACATACATAGACTCACGCCTGTTTCCCCGAAGGGGTAGGCAGAGGCATATTAAACGCCCACTTTTTGCCAGTGTTTTGCACTGCACTATTCGTGTATAAAAAATCATAAATTATATCGAAAAATAAACATACACAAATAAGATTTAACACAACTGCGTAACGTGTTCGTAACGTACGCACTCGCATGCATAATGGTTATGAAGTCAACAAGCTTTTCCAAGAACTGGAATCAATAGGTTTTAATGTTTGCACCGTTGCTATAATAATTTTATCTTAATATTTACATATATTCAAAAACTTCATGTCCGTTCATTTAAAGAATTAATCGACACTTTTTACATACAATGCCTGATATTGTATTAATCATATAAAAATTTCGTGTCACGGTGTTTTTGGTCGCACTCCAACGAAACGGCTCGACCGATTTTATATTGTTTTATGTATATATATTGCATATCTTTGGTTGATTAAGGCGTCTTTATCCAGATCTTTTTACGAATTTATTTTGTCATCTTTAGTGTGGTATCAAAAACTACCTAAAACCTTAGAAATAAGTTTGCCAGGTCAGCTAGTTTTATATTATAGTATATTTTCTTGTTCATAACTAAGTATTAAACACAGAATAATATAGTGGTAAGAAAATTATATTATGATATGGCAATATTTTGCCTCAAGCCGAAATCTAATACAGAACGTCGAGGCTTGACCCACATAAAATAATAATCTTGACATCGTGACTGTTCTAGTTTTCTGTTTACTGGATCACAAAATATATGTACACAGGACCAGATATTACCTCAAAAATATAATATATATTAGCTGGGTAAATACCTTACTCTTTTATTATTGTACGTCGTGTATGAAAATAGTATTAGCAAATAAATATATAGAAGTAAGTACCAATCAACTACTTTCTTTGTTTGAGGCAACAGGCAACTACGTAATATTAGGAACAAAAGACAATGTTTATTTTATAAGGACAATATTCTACTCTTAATTATTATACTTGTATTAGGCTTAAGATAAAGCTAAAGCCGTGTGGTTGACATAGAATACAAATGTCACCACTCGTGATCTTCCCGTGGGTGTCGTAAGGGGCAACTAAGGGATAGCACGGTGCAAATACCATCTTTGCGTAGAGACGGAAAACTCGACATCAAACCCTATACGACTGCCTCGTTGGTCTCGCGGCATAAATGTGCGCGTGGGATCGGGAGGTCCCAGGTTCGATACCTGGGTCGGGCAGTATTATTGGGTTTTTCTGTCACGAAATTCTCAGTAGCAGCACGGAGTCTGGAAATGTGCCCGGTACGGCAATAGGCTCGCCCCTTATTACGTGGGACTAAAATATATCTGGTGAAAAGTGGGTGTAGAAATACACCTCTGCCTACCTCTTCGGGGTTATAGGCGTGAGACTATGTATGTATAAAGCTAAAGACATAAGTTTTGGACTAAGATTTTTCGCGAAAGCTGTCAAATAATGACGATCGAAACTATGCGAAATACTCTTTAAAAGTTCGTAGTCATCATCATCATCATCGTCCTAGCGATATCCCGGTTGCATCCGATACTTACGCCTTGGAGTCCGAGGTCTAATCAGATATAAGAGAGTATTATCAGTGTTTCGGCGAACCGAATGTTCCTAGGCGATTTGGAAAGGTTATTAATATTGTGGACTGTAGGATGTGGGTTCTTATGGCCTAGGAAAGGAAATGTGAGTGATTGGGATCATGGGAAAGATAGGAGACGGGGATGTGGGAACACGCCTTACCTTGTACGTCAGTCCTGTTTCCTTGCAAATGGTTCCGCCTAGTGTCTCTTCGGGAATCCTGAAGATTCACTTATCACTCCGTCGTTTCACTACACTTCACTCGCGGGCGGTTTGTTGAGTTTTTGGTATAAAGCGGGAGCGGTAAAAATATGGCGGTGCAGAACGTGTCTTCGTCGCGACACGAATTATTCTAGACTGTCTCTCGCGTAGATGAACGCGGCGACCAATCAGCAAGGCGTGCCTTGGGAGGGAGGGAATCAAAGGATCGCTCGTATTGGACGAGCAAGCGTGGAACGATTGACGTTGATGTAATTAATTCTCGATAGAATGGTAGATGGCGCTACCATATCCCCCCGGCCCTAAAGGATTGCCTTTAAAAAAAAATTGAACTTAGTTATGTTGGGTGTACTACCGCATAACCCATCAATAGGCTAAGACAGCGATATGATAATAAAATTAATCTAAATTAACTTTAGCGAAAATTACAAACGCAATTATAGCGAAAACTACAAACTAAATACTAAACTAAGAGGTAGATCCAACTTCAGGCTAGATCTCACTGAGTTGGAAGCGGACAGAGACGTACAACAGGGCGCACGTAGCTCCCCTTCGCGGTTTTCACGGTAACAACGCGGGTTGTACCGTCCTTGGAAGTATGCAGTTTTTCTACGATGGCTAACGGCCATGAAAGCGGCGGAGCATTATCATGTATTATGACGACCAAAGTACCCTCCTGTATAGGGGATACAGGACTATTCCACTTGGATCTAGCCTGAAACTGGTGTAGATTTTCCGCACGCCAGCGCCGCCAGAACGACTGCACGAGTTTATCCAGCAGAGTATGTCTCTGGAGCAAGCTTGAAGAGTCTGCTTCAGGAGCCGGAAATGACGATAATGGCACTGTGTTCAGAAAATGTGCAGGGCTTAACGCGGATGGTTCTGCAGGGTCACTACTCAATGCCGTGAGCGGACGCGAGTTGATCAGTGCCTCGACTTGTGCAAGGACAGTTAAAAGCTCTTCGTAAGAGAGGATCTGTTGACCTATAACTTTGAAGAGACCATGCTTTCGCAACATCCACCAAAATGTGGTGATGCTGGTGGAATTAACTTCCAGTCAATATGATCTATGGAAAGTTCTTCCTGAAGACGAGTATGATATTCTTCTCTGAGAAACTTATAGAGGTCGCGTAAATAAGAGCTTGCGCCCACGAAACAAGTGCCGTTATCCCTATACAAACACTGTATAGGGCCGCGCCGTGAGAGAAATCGTTTAAGGGCTGCAAGGAATGACACCGTGCTTAAATCTGTCGCAACTTCAATATGCGTAGCGCGCGTCGTTAAGCATGTAAAAATACATAGCCAAGCTTTATGGCTTTTACCACCTCGACCACGCACTGGCGTATACTGCAGCGGTCCTGCGTAATCACAACCGGTATGTGTAAACGCTTTATCAACTTGATTGACGCGTTGGCTAGGAAGAACTGCCATGGGAGGGAAAGTCGGACGCGGACGAAATTTGAAACAGACGTTACATTTATGTATTCTGTAACGAATTATTCGTCGAGCTTCTAAAATCCAATACTTATGCCTAAGTAAGGTCATAAGCAACTCTGGACCAGCATGGAGGTGCTTCTTGTGATAAAAATCAACAAGAAGGTCGACAACATGATCATGACGCGGCAGAATGCAAGGATGTTTGTAGTGATAAGGTTCATCCGAATTTGACAGACGACCCCCAACGCGTATGACGCCGTGTTCATCGAGAAACGGCTTGAGTCTAAGGATAGCGGGAGAACAAGGTACATTGTCTTTCAAATTTTGAATGTCGTTACTAAAATGAACAGCCTGTACAGCTCGTAGTAAATTAGATTCTGCGAATTTGATATCAGTACTTGATACAAAAGTCCCATTATGTAGGTGCCTAAGAAACCTACAGACATAAACGATGGCGCGGAGTAACTTAGACCACGATGACATGCGTAGTGCGAGTGCATAGATCGGAGACTCTCAACGCAACGCAACTGCATCCTCAGCAATCACGGGATAAGAAACAGACTTCCGTTCGGGTACATCTTCGTCTTCTGCACTGTGGTCAAAGGGTTGCATGGGCCATTCTGACGGATCATGGCAAATCCAAGAAGGTCCACGATGCCACAATGGATGATGTAGAAGATTAAGTGGAGTGACACCACGAGACAAGCAATCAGCGGGGTTCTTAGTACCCGCGACGTGATTGAAACAAGTAGCGGGACCAAGTTCAATCAATTTACTAACGCGGTTGGCGACAAAAGTCTGCCAGCGGTGAGGAGATGAATAAATCCAAGCGAGCACTACTTTGGAGTCAGAAAATGTGTATATTCTATCAATAGGGTAGTGGGGCAAGACTGTATCTTGAACCTTGCGGAGCAACTGAGACAGCAGAAGGGCCGCGCACATCTCCAGTCTCGCAACCGAAATGGTTTTAACAGGCGAGACCTTAGACTTGGCACAAACTAACTGCACCGAGTAGTTAGAACCAATGCGGACTTGCAGATATACGACTCCGCCGTAAGCACGCTCGCTGGCGTCAGCGAAACCTATTAAGTTGATGGTACATCCATCTACCAACCCAAGATGACGCGAAATAGTAATTTGATTGAGCGCGGTAAGCTCAATACAAAACTGGCCCCAAGCGGTGACAATATGGTCAGGGGGTGTTTAATCTCACTCACACTTTGATAGCCAAAGCTCTTTGATCAAGAGCTTGGCGTACAAAATTGTGGGAGCCACAAACCCCATTATGTCCCATAGTCGAGCCACTGTGGACAGCATAGTGCGTTTGGTGCACTTATCACCTGGCGGTGAGACGTCAAACGGAAAACTATCACAGGATTTGTCCCAGCGTAAACCAAGAACTTTATGCGGTACAGACTTCTCAAACTCAATGTCTGGAGAAGCTTTATGAGAATCTGGTTTGCATGCGAGAACCTCCTTAGAGTTGCTTGTCCATTTGAAAAGATCAAACTGGCCTCGCTTGAAAAGCTGAATAAGCTCTTCACAAAGCGAAATTGCTAGCGGAGCGGATATGGTACTACAGGCAATGTCATCCACATACAAAGCGGAAGTAGCAACAGCTGCTGCGGCGGGAAAGTGATCGCCTTCATCAGCGATCAACTGGCGAACAACTCGTAACGCGTGATATGGGCTAGACTTGAGTCCAAAACAAACATGATTGAACTGATACACAGATAAAGGTTCCTTATTGTTAAAACGATAAAAAATCCGGAATCTACGGTCAGACTCGCAAACGCCGATATTGAGGAACATTTGGCGGCAATCAGCTGACAGAGCGATTTGGAAAAGACGAAACTTTATTATGATGTTAAATAAATCACCCTGTAGATTAGGGCCGGCATGCAAAATGACATTAATCGACTGACCCGATGTAGTCTTACAACTAACTTCTAAAAGCACACGAAGTTTAGTAGAGGTTTTATCTTCGTGAACTACGCCGTGATGCGGGATATAAAATGAGGGAAGAGAATTGCCCTCGTCGTTTAGAACTACACTCAAAAAACCTTTATCTATGTAGTCACGAATGACGTCATTATAGGCACTGCGTAACTTAAGCGATGCATCAAGTTTACGTTCCAAACAATGGAAACGTCTAAGCGCAGCAGCGTACGAGTCGCCTAACGAATAAGGGTCACCATAGAATGGCAACGCCACAACGTATCTGCCACTGTCGTCACGAACAGTGATAGCGCGGAAATTTTCTTCACACTCGAGATCCTTACGGCTCATTCAGGGCGGTGCGGTAATCTCTTCAAGCTCCCAAAGTCGCTTGAGAAGAGAATTAATATTATTTTCTTGAAGAACAGAACAACAGCAAGACGTAATATATTGAGAAGTATGTAACGTAGGTAGGGTACCCATAATCACATACCCAAATACCGTCTCAATAGCGAGCGGTAAGTTATATTGCTTACTACGTACCACTTTAGTTAGTAGCAAATGCGGAAATATTGCAGCTCCGATCAAAACATCAATGTCTGCCGGATTCCCAAACTCCGAGTCTGCCAGCGGCAATGACTCGAGGTGAGTGAGTAATGATACGTCTACATTAGCGTTCGGCAATGTGTCCGTAATACGCTCCACGATAAGCGAAGAAATTTTTAAATTAATGTCCCTATCAAAACGCGAATGTATTTTAATATCTACGGAACCCTTGCAATATTTTTCTGAACCGCCGATCTCTTTGACTATAGAGTTAGTATTTTTAAAGTTATTCCACAATCCGAGGCGTTTGAAACACTCAAAAGTTATGAAATTGCTCTGAGATGCGCTATCGAGTAGACAACGTACCACGTGCGGCGATCCATTTATATCATAAACGATAACTTGCGCTGTCGCAAACAGTACCGTCTTGGACGCCATACACTGTGGCTTGGCCCCGCGTTGATCATTATAGATGCGCGAGGGCCGTCCGCGCGTGCTCGTCGCCCGCGCGATGGATGTCGTACACAACAATATTTCATTCTGAGTCGCGGGAGGCGCAGTTATCGTGGCCTGCACTTGCGACGTAAGTGTGTCAAGGTTAGCGGCTTGGCTTGACAACGGACTACCTTTATCGAAGTGCAACAATGAGTGGTGTCGCTGATTACATGAACGACATCTCGTCTTACTAGAACAATTACTCTGTAACGTAATTCTACACGTATTGCGTTATAATATCTCGCAGGCGTTTAACGCCAGATTAGCCGTTCGCAATATTACCAAATATGGTCATGTTCACTAGCCAAAGGCAGTTGTGAGTCATAGGCCTATATCTATATAAGATGAGTGCGCGATCTAAGTCGATCACTTGCCCTACACACCGTCTCGCTGATGGTTATAGTGACTATTACTACCTACTATTATTACTATCCTACTTCTACTGTCCCGCTGGGGGTAAGCATATTCTAGTTGTCTGTATGCCTATACGTTCTGTCTGTAGTATCTGTGTCTCCTAAGCATAACAGCCGATCTAGGGACCGCCTGTTCCTGACCGGTTGTTGTGTATTCTCTATGCTGTTTCCAGTTCTTCCTACGGGCTACGTTCTTCCTACGGGCTACGTTCTTCCTACGGGCTACGTTCTTCCTACGGGCTACGTTCTCTCTACGGGCTACAAACCACGAGCTGCTGGCGCCGTGCCGCTACTAGCCAGCTGCCACCAAGCCTCCGTTCCTGCCTACGAGCTACTACAGTCAGGCCACGGACGCCTGAGCCTGACCGCTCGGCCCACATCGGCTGCACCGCCTGAGACCCGCTCAGCCTGAACCTCGACCACCGAGCTGCCTGCGCAGCGCACCTTGGCCAGCTCATTGGCGACCCTACAAGCAGCTACCCTGCGAGCGTCGGAGAGCAGCAGGAGTCTACACTCCAGCCCTCCGGCCAGTGCTTACCTAGTTCGGTCATACTGTATGTAAGCGTTAGTGAGACATAATAAAGAACCTGTTCAGCCTAGCAGTGTTTCTCTTGAACCCCGACATCCTACCTGAGATCCTCCGTCTCAGTGGCGCCCAACTCTATTTGTCTTACTTCCAATTACTCCAGTTGTTCTTGTTTAGGAGGTGAGTCTTTGTAAACGAGGAGGTGCAGACATCAGCGAACCGGTACGTACTATTTAACTTGTGTATATCTGTGTTTTGCTGTCTATCTTTAATTTCTATTCTTGTATAACTATTATGTGTTATCTTACTACTGCCTAATTCAAACAACTACCGATTCCCTACGTAACTGTTCACAATTTGAAATAACCGTTTTTTGTTTTTGCAAGTCACTTATCTATTGTCTACATTTTTACACCGAATCGTCGTAGTTTCTTTGTAAAGCAGAACGATTGCACACGGAGGGCTGTAATATACTTACGTTCTTTTCCTATCATACACTTAATTTCATCATGAGCACTAACCCCATTAAGTACTTCCTACTTAATAAAATGAATTGGCCTACGAGGTCGCTATTCGCGGAGAGGAGCCGGCCACCTCTGTTTTAGGTTTACGGAAGCAGCTACCTAAACTACTCGAGCTGATTCCGAATGACGAAATCCTAGAGTCAGGCCTAGACATAGCAGACGGCTTCAAGGGAGCTAGCCTGTCAGTTGCCAATTTAGATTCGCGAATCTCTTCCCTTAAGGAACTATACGACCACAACTTGGCGAAGCGAACTACAGCTTTGCACAACCAGGTCTACCACAGATTGGGCAGATTAGACAAATCCGAACCTAAATACGGCAAGAAAATATTCGACCTGACTGAACGCTTTCGGATGCTGTCGGCAGAGCTATCTAAGATAGAACACTCGAATGTTCCGTCGGCGGAAGTCGGAGTCACGATGACTTGCACGGATTCAACCCCTGCACAGGCAGCGTCGACTCCGGTAACTGTCCACTGTGAGCATTTGAGGGTTGGCGAACTATCGAAACTCAAATTCGACGGAACAGGCTGCGTTCGCGAATTTCTACAACGCGTGACGGAATTTAGGACGGTTAGAAATCTACCTGCCAATAGATTATTCGATTACGCGTCCGAAAATTTTACGGGTAATGCATTACACTGGTTTCGCGGTGGTAGCGCCATCTACCTTCCTATCTATAACGAATCGCATCAAGATCAATCGTTCCACGTCTAGTGCGAGCGATACCATATTTCCGTCCCGCTCTATCCCACTCCCTGGAAGAGGCACTGCCTTTCGCCAGATTCGTCGACGCGAGTGACAGTCGAGAACATTCCGCTCGCTGAGAACGCCGTCTCGATACCGTACCACGCCGCACCGTTGTATGTGATTTATTACCGCTTCCACCAAGGAAAACCCGCTCGCGAATGGTGAATTGAAGTGAAAACAAGCAGCTGCATCACGAAACCACCAGGAGACTGCCCTACGGAAACGAAGAAGGTTGTATAAGGTAAGTGCCCTCCATCCTCGAAATATCCTATACCCACTCAATCACCCCTTCCCGTAATCATCTCCCAGGCGGCGAAGAACCGCTATCCTCTGAATACAGTCCATTTCCTTCTCCAAGTCGCCTAGAACCCTACGGTTTCGGTGTAAAGCCGAACCATTTTTTGATCCATACGAGTCGGATTCATTTACGTTTTATACGTTATACCGCTATACCTAGGCAGTTATAGCACCTAGCTATACTCCTAATATATTCACATAACCGTCACATGGTTATTTCCGCCCGCATCAGTAGGTAAACTTTTATGTAGTTACCTACTTATTAAATTATTATTTCTGCAACTATCATAGTTGTCTTATAAATCTCATATTTCAAGCAACTTTTAGTTCCTCAGCTCTAAAGTGTTGCCTACTTAGCCTACTTAGGTAAAATAATAGATACATTAGATATTCTTATTTTGTTTCGGTCTCATTAGCTTATACTTACGTAAGCATGTCACAACAAAAGAAGTCACGCGTGTCGGAAGACAAAGAGATGACAATCTTAGAAGCAAAACGCAATATTTTATTTGAGCGCATTCAAAATATCTATGAACGATCAAAAACCGCATCTATGTCTGACAGTAATAGCGAAGCATTTCTCAGTTATTGTATAACAGTAGATAGTATTCGAACAGATTTTCATAAGTTATTAGACGATTATAACGCAAGATTACTTTCTATCAATCCTGATGAAAAACCGAACTATCAGGCGTATACCTCATTCGAAGATCTTTATTGTATTATTAAGCGTATACAATCGCAATTGGAGGGTAAATGTTCAGCAGAGCCCGTTGCCCGCAAACCGAGATTACCGCCAATCGAGATTATGTCGTTTGACGGAGATATACGAAATTGGCCGTTATTCTATGCGAGTTTTAAGTCTACAGTGCACGATAATGGTTCTCTGACAGATGCTGACAGGTTGTACTATTTAATAGGTAAACTGTCACCGAAGGCCCAGTCCGTATTTGCAGGTGTCACACCCAGTGCTGAGAATTATCAGGTCATATTTCAGTCACTACTTGACAGATATCAGGCACGCGCGTCCTAGCGTCTACGTACTTTGACCAAGCTTTAAATCTCAAACTGTCCGGCAACGCGTCTGTCTCGAATTTCCAGCTGTTTATTGATAACTTCGTAACCGCGGTTAATTCTCTTAGGAATTTAAAATTAGAAGATCTTTCCGACTTTATGTTGCTTCAACTCGCTTTAAAAAAGTTTGACACTGATACAATTCGCGCATTCGAGATGACGGAACGCAATAATAAAATACCTACACTAGATAGTTTTATTTCGTTCATAAAAGATCAGTGTCGAATATTTCATAATACGCAGTCTGGTTCACCTGGCCAGTCTAACACTAACGGCAACAAACAAAGGTTGAATAAATCGCGAAATAGTAATAATAACTCGGTCCCTAATCCACAATCTTTCGTAACATGTTCGGAATCTAATAGTAATAATTCACAGAAGTGTCTGTGCAGTAATATAGTGCACGACCATTACTATAAGTGTCCCACCTTTAATGATTTAAATCCAATTGCTCGTTTTAAAAGCGTAAAAGATAACAAAGCTTGCATTAATTGCTTAAGCATAAAACATAAAACGAGTAATTGTTCCAGTAGAACGAGATGTCGCTCGTGTAAACAAAAACATCATACACTGTTACATTTCGATAAAAATAACCGGTTGTCAAGTCAAGCCGCTAACCTTGACACACTCACGCCGCAAGTGCAGAACACCGTAGCTGCGCCTTCCACGCCTCGCAATAATGAGATATCGTTGTGTACGACATCCATTGCGCGGGCGGCACGCACGCGTGGACGGCCTTCGCGCGCTTGTAGTGATCAGAGCAGTGCTAGGCCGCCATGTATGGCATCTAAGACTGTTCTGTTAGCGACAGCGCAAGTTATCATATATGATGTCAATGGGTCGCCGCACATGGTACGTTGTCTGCTAGATAGCGCATCTCAGACCAATTTAATAACGTTAGAATTGTTCAAACGCCTCGGATTATGGAATAACTTTAAAAATACGAACTCAATAATCCGAGGGATAGGCGGATCAGAAAAACATTGCAAAGGTTCCGTAGATATTAAAATACATTCGCGTTTTAATAGGAATATTAATTTTAACATTTCTTCGCTTATCGTGGAGCGTATCATGGACGCATTACCGAACGCTAATGTAGACGTAGCATCACTCACTCATCTCGAGTCATTGCCGCTAGCCGACGCGGAGTTTGCGAATCCGGCAGGCATTGATCTTTTGATCGGAGCTTCAACATTTCCGCACTTGCTACAAACTAAAATAGTACGTAGTGAGCGATATGATTTACCGCCCGCTATTGAGACGGTACTTGGGTATGTGATTATGGGTACCGTACCTACGTTACATACTTCTCATTGTATTACGTCTTGTTGTTGTTCTGCTCTTCAAGAGATCAAGGTGGGTGCTAAAACTGTGTGTAAGATAAAGCACTAATTAGCTATGCTATGCTATGCTATGCTACGCCATGCTATGCTACGCTATGCTACGCTATGCTATGCTATACTACGCTATGCTATGCTAAGCTACGCTACGCTACACTATACTATACTACACATCCGCTTTGTATATAGATGACATTGCCTGTAATGTCATACCCGCTCCGCTAGCAATTCCGCTTTGTGAAGAGCTTATTCAGCTTTTCAAGCGAGGCCAGTTTGATCTTGCCAAATGGGCAAGCAACTCTAAGGAGGTTCTCGCACGCATACTAGATTCTCATAAAGCTTCTCCAGACATTGAGTTTGAGAAGTCTGTACCGCATAAGGTTCTCGGTTTACACTGGGACAAATCCTGCGATAGTTTTCGGTTTGACGTCTCACCGCCAGATGATAAGTGCGCCAAGCGCACTATGCTGTCCACAGTGGCTCGACTATGGGACATAATGGGTTTGTGGCTCTCACAATTTTGTACGCCAAGCTCTTGATCAAAGAGCTTTGGCTATCAAAGTGTGAGTGGGATGAAACACCCCCTGACCGTATTGTCGCCGCTTGGGGCCAGTTTGTATTGAGCTTACCGCGCTCAATCAAATTACTATTCCGCGTCATCTTGGGTTGGTAGATGGATGTACCATCAACTTAACAGGTTTCGCTGACGCTAGCGAGCGTACTTACGGCGGAGTCGTATATCTGCAAGTCCGCATTGGTTCTAACTACTCGGTGCAGTTAGTTTGTGCCAAGTCTAAGGTCTCGCCTGTTAAACCATTTCGATTGCGAGACTGGAGTTGTGCGCGGCCCTTCTGCTGTCTCAGTTGCTCCGCAAGGTTCAAGACACAGTTTTGCCCCACTACCCCATTAATAAAATACACGCATTTTCCGACTCCAAAGTAGTGCTCGCTTGGATTCATTCTTCTCCTCATCGCTGACAGACTTTTGTCGCCAACCGCGTTAGTACATTGATTGAACTTATTCCCGCTACTTGTTTCAATCACGTCGCGAGTTATCGTACTCGTCTTCAGGAAGAACTCTCCATAGATCATATTGACCGGAAGTTTATTCCACCAGCATCACCACATTTCGGTGGATGTTGGGCAAGCATGGTCAAAGTAATTAAAACGCATCTCTTCAAAGTTATAGGTCAACAGATCCTCTTTTACGAAGAGCCTTTAACTGTCCTTACACAAGTCGAGGCTCTGATCAACTCGCGTCCGCTTCCAACTCAGTGAGATCTAGCCTGAAGTTGGACCTACCTCTTAGTTTAAGTATTTAGTTAGTAGTTTTCGCTATTATTGCGTTTGTAGCTTTCGCTAAAGTTAATTTAGATTAATGTTATTGTCATATCGCTGTCTTAGCCTATTGATGGGTTATGCGGTAGTACACCCAACATAGCTAAGTTCAATTCTATTTTTAAAGGCAACCCTTTAGGGCCGGGGGGATATGGTATTGCCATCTACCTTCCTATCTATAACGAATCGCATCAAGATCAATCGTTCCACGTCTAGTGCGAGTGATACCATATTTCCGTCCCGCTCTATCCCACTCCCTGGAAGAGGCACTGCCTTTCGCCAGATTCGTCGACGCGAGTGACAGTCGAGAACATTCCGCTCGCTGAGAACGCCGTCTCGATACCGTACCGCGCCGCACCGTTGTATGTGATTTATTACCGCTTCCACCAAGGAAAACCCGCTCGCGAATGGTGAATTGAAGTGAAAACAAGCAGCTGCATCACGAAACCACCAGGAGACTGCCCTACGGAAACGAAGAAGGTTGTATAAGGTAAGTGCCCTCCATCCTCGAAATATCCTATACCCACTCAATCACCCCTTCCCGTAATCATCTCCCAGGCGGCGAAGAACCGCTATCCTCTGAATACAGTCCATTTCCTTCTCCAAGTCGCCTAGAACCCTACGGTTTCGGTGTAAAGCCGAACCACGCGGTGTTAAATATTCCATTTCTACATGGGACGAACTAGCTAGTAAACTCACAGCTGATTTTACACCGTACGACTATGATTATAAACTTTTAGCCGAGATTCGTAATCGTACTCAATGGCAAACTGAGGGTTTAATCATCTATTTATCAATTATGTTCCATTTTTTTGCGCGATTGACACCGAACACGGTACTAACCGAACATGAAAAATTAAATATATTGCTTCACAATATTAGACCGTGTTATTCTACAGTACTAGCTTCATGTACTACGGCTACAGACACTATAGACACTCTAAAAACACTTTGTCTAAACTATGAGAGGTTCCAGTGTTTAAGTGCACAATTTCACGAACCTAGTTACCCTACGTCTAACACAGTAGCACCTGATTTAGCTTACATAAATAAAAAGGACACGCACGGTCACTATAATAATTCACAGTACTATAAACCGTCTAAACTAAAAAACTACGCTTCTGTCGCATCTATAAAAGTCGAACCGAACGATACACCTGTGTGTACAACCTACAACACTATAATGTCAACATGATATCTAAATCAGCTGTTCCTACAAAAATAACTAATAAGAGGTGTGTGTTTTGCGCGCGATGTCGTTCATCTGATCACTCACTAGGGACGTGCAAGCGAGAACGTTATCCGATATGTTTTAAGTGCCTTCCAAACCAGAGATTCATGTAGTGTGTTCAAATTTGAAAACCAATACGTGAAAATTATACTGTCACAGACTCTATTACTGCTTAAAGTGGTTACCGGTGTTATAATAATAAATATCAATTGCTTTATTCATGTTAAAATGTTAATCAAAAGAAAAAAGCATTTCATTTCTTGCAGGTGTGAGGGTTGGTCATGGATAATACAATGCTTTAATTTTTTTTGCCGGTCCAATTAACTACACGGTACCTGAAGGTAAACAAACATTGAAGATATTGAACTTCAAGGTATGCTTGACTCAGCTAAGAACCACAATTTGTTTATTTGCTCCTGTATTTGCTTACATAAATGCAGATCAATTTTTTGAACAGATGACATAAATCACATTATCATGACTCTGTCCTACGTTCAAATTATTTTGATGATATTTATATTTGATTTATTTCTTAATTTATTTGATTGAGGAATTATCATCATTCTATCGATATTCATTCTGAGTAAACCAGATCTTATGATTTATTTTAAATTTTATCGATATTCTATTGATATTCATTCTGAGTAAGCCCATCACTTATCAAATTAAAATTAGTGACAACCTACGAAAATTTTAAATGTTATTTGTATATGTATCTTACTCTAACACCAGAAAGAATTCATAAGTCAAAGTTAAGTAAATATATTGCGTATAAGCATTAAATCTGTATTCATTGGTATGTAGTGCTATTTTTATGCGGTCACTATGTATATTCCCTATTCTTAGGTTTAAACTAGCTATAAAAGTCGACAAACTCGGCTAGTTCATCCTATTATACTTCGACTCAGGTGCGATATGGTTCTGACTATTTAACTGCTATTGTGTTTCAATATTCTGTGTTGCTTGTTCTTTGGTTTTATTATCTAGAAAACAATGTAAGATAGTGTAATTATTATCTTATATATTTATATTAATCGATTTTAAACTTTCGCGATTTGTATACATCATACAATTTTACGAAAACTGGTCTTATTCGCGATATTTAATTAATTTAAGGTACAAATACCTTTGTTTTACCGACGTTTCGGCCGTCTTACAACAGCCTTGGTCGCGGCAGGACTGATGTCATCTCAGCGTCGTCCTTGTGAAGCGCTGGTTTCGGCAGCTACCCTCACTTGTTTTTTATTTTTATTTTTATCCGAACGGTCGGTACGTTGTTGACACACAACACTTATGACGTCTACACAATGATGAGCTGTGTTATTACGGCGGGGTTTACATTTGTTGATTACCGGATTCCGAGAAACGTAAACGTATTTATACCTTAAATTAATTAAATATCGCGAATAAGACCCGTTTTAGTAAAATTGTATGATATATTATATGATATATTATATTATATGATATATGATATATTGTAATGATTTTCACAATTAAATTGTATTTATGAAACATTTTTAAACGATTCAACTGCTACAAACAGATGGCGCTAGTAGTTATGCCCACATTAATCAAAAGTATAATTATTTCCAGCTAAAAATATATCTATAAACAAATCAGTAAATAATTGATTATATCTAAATATTTAGTTTAAATTGTTATTACTCGATTAATCAAGCAATTTTGTAAATAGGTTGTGATGGACGTTATTTGCTGCATTTCGGTTAGCTGTCGCTTATGAAGTTGTCATTTCCGTTTAGAGTGGGAGAATATTTAGCTTGTCAGATAAATTAGGCGACAGAGGGTCGTTTTGGGCACTTATAAAGAGTAAAGACGTCTAGCGCTAGTTATTTGGTGGTTGATAGTTGTAAATCAGTGCATACCTACATAGTGTAAAAGTGAACAAATAAAAGTTACTAAGTGATTTTACTGGCAGTGTTTAATTTCATAATAGTTCAGAAGTGGGCGTGGCACGCGTTCTAGGCCATCTAAACTCAGTGTTTATTGTGTGTGATTCGTGAAACTACATCTCAATGAGTGCCAACTTCTCGTTCGATGCGTGGGATTGGACTAAGTACCCGCGTGTTCAGAATGAAGACGCTAGAAACGAAAAATTGCTGGGTCTGTTGGACCTAAAGAACCGCAATTTTCTATCGCTGATAGAAGCCATGAAAATAACTACTGATCCTGAGAAACGAAATGTGGATGCGAGCGAAGGCAACTACTAACGCTGTTATAACCGTGGTGATCGTATTTTGTCTGATTTTTTGTGCTGTAAGTTTTAATGACGGTAGTTGCTAAAGATTCCTGGTTAGTAGAATACCTCTATACGTTTAGTAACCTTAGAAATATCATAATGGTTGTGGTGGCGATGTCGCCATCACATCATACTGAGGTTGTGGTTCGATTCCTACACGCAACACGGAGTTCTAGTTAAAACAAGCTTCTACTGTGAAACTGTTTGACCTTTGCGTTTTTCCTGTGACATGAAAGAAGAATGAAATAAAGAAAAATTTTTGTGGGTAGTACTAACGACTTAATTACGACCATTGCTGTATTTTATGTTAACAAACGGTTGGCTTGCTACCACCGTGTCTTAGCTATAGCGTAGATATCGAACCGAGGTTTCGGGTTTCATACTCGGGTTAAAAGAAAGCGAATGTTTTTATTTATTTTCTTAGTAAATCATGCGTAGTAGGCTCCCGATCATGAGCCTAGTGATCATATGCTTGCCTACGAATAGATCATCTTGTCTCGGTCTTACCTTATGGACTGTAAGACTGAGCGTACAGGTCAACTTGCACTATTCCAAGCAAGTGCGTTTGAGTGAAACGTGGTAGTTATTGTTCTAGTACAGTTGTGATATAGCAGACTCGCGTCTAAAGTTGTTAGACTAATCGAATCGTACATATTAACTTCATAATGTAAGACTGTGCTTCAGCTATTGTGACTGACCGTGCTGACTTAATGTGGAACACATTGTACCGTTTATATCTTAAGTAGACGTGTGACCTGCAGTGCTGGTTAGAACTTTAGACATGTAGTTGGTTGGTTCGAGTGTAGCCTGACCGCCCATAGTCGAAAGATATTACTAACGTCATTATTTTATCAAGTGATTACAGCTTAAGAAAAACGTAAGATTTTAACTCTTTATAGTTCTGTTTTATTGAATCTCGATGTTTATTGGTACCGTTATTTCAAGTTAAACCATTAAACCTGCGCATTATTGTGCGCAAATAGATATTGCTCCTTCACAAGCTTTTTTTTTAACATGTTAACAGATGGCACTAATAAAAATGTTTGATGTGTTACCTTATTATGGTTAATAGCTGGCATCACTTGTAAAGTTAAATTCAAGTAAAATTACCTACTAAGAGTTTCTAAATTCATGTGATGCTCTGGGTATGTTTATTAAATACCCCAATTTCTTTAGCCAGTTCCAAGTTATGTTTAGGACGTTTAGGAGTGATAAAGAAGAGTTTCTAGAAGAAGCTGTTGAACTCGATTATCAGTGTAGATGCGAGTGATTGAGTTATCATTGTGATGTGTTTTAATAATCAGTTTAAGCGATTTTCGTTTTCATTGTAGGTAGAACCAGGTTTGCTTATCTTTATTTCCATTAAGATGAGAACATTGTTAGTTGATGTTGTGATGGGCTTGTAGGACCCTAGTTTCCGTTATGCAGATTTGCAGAAACGGAATGAGCCGATAATGCGGCTGCATGTTTAAAACCATGCACTGTTATTGGTTGGACTAGCTTAATGCCTTATGGTTAGCCTAGCTAACGCTGGTGCTTTTGTGTAAGGCATAGCTTCGGTTAGCCGAGTGTAAAGACCGTAAGACTGCTACGCAGAAGGTTTCCGTGCGTGTTAAATTGTTAATTGTTGCTTGTTTACGATGAGGGAGAGCATCGTGGGGGCAGTGATTTCTCTATAATATTCTTGAAATATATGTGAAGACTGCCAACCCGCACTTGGCCGGTGTGGTGGATTATGGCCTTACCCTTATCATAGTGAGAGGGGGCCCGTGCCCGACAGTGGGGCGGTAGATGGGACTGATGATGATGATGATGATGATAGCTTCGGTTAGTACGCAAATAAGACAAAGCGTTAGTGCAGTTTCATAGTACCAAAAACATTATTCATTGTTTTGAACGAGAAAAGTCCATTGCTGATCGCTAATGATTGGGTTAGGATAAGTATTTCGTATTAAGACTAGCTATGACAAAAAAAAATTATAACGCTGAAAAGACTGTTTAATACTTGGATTAACAGAATAGTGAAATTATCTTAGTCTGTTTCAGATTACTTTGATAAAGGCTCGAAAAGATCATTATGGTAGGTGTTGTGGTCATATAAAGACTGTTTAATACTTTGAGTATCAGAATAGTGAGATTGTCTTAGTCTGTTTCAGATTACTTTGACAAAGGCTCGAAAAGATCATATGGGAGGTTTTGTGATCATGAAAAGACTGTTTAATACTTGGAGTATCAGAATAGTGAGATTATCTTAGTCTCTTTCAAATTACTTTGATAAAGGCTCGAAAAGATCATATGCGAGGTGTTGTGATCATGAAAAGACTGTTTAATACTTGGAGTATCAGCCTAGTGAGATTATCTTAGTCTGTTTCAGATTAATTTGATAAAGGCTCGAAAAGATCATCTTGGAGGTGTTGTGATCATACCGGATGGAAGTTACGTGTGGTGGAGACCGGGTGGAGGTTGCCTCCGCTATTGTGTAACCGGATAGAGGTTATGTGTGCCTCATGCTATTGGAGAGGTTATGTGTGCCTCGTGCTATTGGAGAGGTTATGTGTGCCTCGTACTATTGGAAGGATTATGTGTGCCTCGTACTATTGGAGAGATTATGTGTGCCTCGTACTATTGGAGAGGCTATGTGTGCCTCATGCTATTGGAGAGGTTATGTGTGCCTCATGCTATTGGAGAGGTTATGTGTGCCTCGTTCTATTGGAGAGGATATGAGAGGCACACATTAGTAGTATTGGAGAGGTTATGTGTGCCTCGTGCTATTAGAGAGGCTATGTATGCCTAGTTGAAATTAAGCCAAGTGTGCTTAAGATAAATTATTGGACCAAGCGTGTTCAATACTGACGGAGCTGTTCCTATACAGGTGCGTAAGTAGTTAAGTACAAGAATGACTTTGACTTTGAATGCAATTCAAGTATATTTTGTTATGAATTAGAATGCAGTAGACAGTACTATTTGCGAAATTATAATGTGACTTAGTACGTCACTAGATTCATAATAGCGTACCTATGTATTGTGGCCATGTGTGCCAGTAGTATGTGATAATCATTTGCAATAACAGACCTAACGTTTTTGTAAATATATTATTTATTATAGCTGTCATATGTCATAAAATACAGTATTTTACACTAAACTCCACAATATAATCTGATATTTGTAGATATGTATGTAATATAATTATTCAGAATATTATTCAAATGAGAGATTGATTTTAAACGAATATTACATACATACATATCGTCACGCCTTTTATCCCCTAAGGGGTAGGCAGAGGTGTATTTCTACACCCACTTTTCGCCAGATATACTTTAGTCCCACGTAATAAGGGGCGAGCCTATTGCCGTACCGGGCACATTTCCAGACTCCGTGCTGCTACTGAAAATTTCGTGACAGAAAAACCCAATAACATTGCCCGACCCAGGAATCGAACCCGGGACCTCCCGATCCCACGCGCACATTTATGCCGCGAGACCAACGAGGCAGTCGTATACGACTGAATTTGATTTGATGTCGAGTTTTCCGTCTCTACGCAAAGATGGTATTTGCATCGTGTTATCCCTTAGTCGCCTCTTACGACACCCACGGGAAGATAGGGGGTGGTGACACTTGTATTCTATGCCGTCAACCACACGGATAAACGAATATTGTTTTTTAAATATGCGATTTCAGTTTAACTGATCACTGACTAGTCAATTTATTTACTAAAATAACCGTAGGAATTTTTTTTGAGCATATGGAGCCGGAGGTTGCTAGTACTCCAGAAGAGGAACCTCTACCGCTGAACAAACGATCAAACGGAAACAGGAATACTTCAACCTCCGGAAATGCAGACACTAGATCCAAGCGTTCAAAGGCACAATCAAAGAGGAAGCGTAAAAAGTCTACATCAACCTCTTCATAAGCAAGCTCTTCATCACGCATTTCTAGTAACTTCTAGAAGAAATGTTGGCTCGTAATACAAAGAGTAATGAGAGTTTGCGTGAATATTTTTATGATAAGTTAATGCTGTTGAACAGATGTGAAATTAGTGGTAAGAAAGCAGTTGATTGTATAATCCATGGCATTAAGAACCATAGGAAGACTTCCAGCTGGTCCACTAAAGAGTTACTCGATCTTTTCAATGTTATTCATAGAGGAAGCCAGGATAAGTCTCGTAGCTTAAATAAAAATCATTTAAACAATGCTGTGCCGAGTTCGATCCCTCGAGCAAATCTCAAAATGTTGATAGTTGTATTATAAAAGTCAATGAGTGCGCTACAATGTACGAGTGGAACGAGAAGCAGACCATACATTTTGCTCTACAGAAACTCACTGGTCTCGCTAAAAAGTGGTTTGAAGCCCTTCCAAGCGTAGTCTTTAGTTGGTTAGAGTGGCAAACAAAGCTAAATAAAGCGTTCCGCAGAGCAGGGTTATGGTCGACTTCTAGAAGCAATGTTGGCTCGTACAACAAAGAGTAATGAAAGATTGCGTGAATATTTTTATGATAAGTTAATGCTGTTGAACAGATGTGAAATTAGTGGTAAGAAAGCAGTTGATTGTATAATCCATGGCATATACGATAAGTCCGTTAGGAATGGTGCTCAAGCGTTAAAAATTGTAACGAGCCTGAAGACTTATTGAATTTTCATAGCTCTCAACGTTCTATATCGGAGATTTTTTCTGATTCTAACTCTAACGATAGCTCATACACTTGTTTTAATTGTCGCGAGATAGGACCTATTTTTTATAAATGTCTTAAGCCTGTTGCCAGGTGTCCTAAATGTAATATAGTAGGCCATAGTAATGAAAATTATAAATTAGAACCTCTAGTTTTGCGCTCAGAAGCTTAGTAGTTTACCGAAGCGATATTAAGAAAATTATATTGTCAAAAACCAAAACGCCTTATAGGAAAGTTGGAGATGACATTAGTTAGAGTAGACTAGTTATTCCAAGAGCTGCTGGGGCTGGACATCAAGAACACGTAGTCCTGTATTTAGCGTGTCTGCTATAAAGACGAATAATCCAGACAAAAGACTGGACTACCTTATTCCATAGAGCAGTTCGTCTAATGGTAGCAGTAGTTCCTCATCGGAAAGCAATATTAATAGGAACCGCAATATTTTTTAAAGATAAGGATATATTTATTTGCTAAAACATGTGTAGGCACATAATAAAACATTGTTCAAATGCTTATTATAGATCTTAAATAATAAAAAGAATCGACATGTTTGACCATATATGGTGTACAAATATTTAAAAAAAAACATTAATAATAGGTAACAATACATTTTTCTTTTTGATCTTTAAATTAATAAATAACACATGATCAAAATAAAATTAAAGAAATGTCAGTCGGAATTATATCATACAGCAATCAATGGAGGCTTAGGTGTTAGTCATTAATCTCAATTTTCAAGTCTTAAGTAGGTACGTTACTAAATAAATGGCAATAGGTTGTGTGATAGCTATCATGTTAATTGAAAATTGTGATATTATTATTTTTATTAATATAATGTATAACTTCATATTTAACTATGCAGACAGTACTGTGTTGCTGGGGAGTTTGTTGCGCTGCTTCTTCTTCCTAGCGAAAACACATAGGAAGCAGTGAAGGGTTGGGCTTTTTGGGGCACTGTCTATTGTAAAATTTTACGTTCAGAAAGAGCTAGAGTTTACCAGCCAATTTTGAATAAAAGATTTTGACTTTGACTTTGAACAATTTAATTAACAATAAAAACCAAAATCTGCAGATATAATATGTAATGTGATAAACACCAATCTTAATCCGACGGCACTAATGGCCAAATGTAATGATTAATTAACTATATTTTATCGTAATTCATTTAGTATACATCTATACATTATACTTTATTTACTATAAATGATTGAGTAATAGTGTAAAAATGAATATAATACATAATTATAATTGTTACTCATTTAGTATTATATACAACTAATCACTTGATCTAATTATTTTGAATAATGTAATTAATTAATTATTTGAATGAATAGCCGTGCGTCAGGAGATCGCACGGTGCCGGATGGCCGAATGTAATGATTTTCACAATTAAATTGTATTTATGAAACATTTTTAAACGATTCAACTGCTACAAACAGATGGCGCTAGTAGTTATGCCCACATTAATCAAAAGTATAATTATTTCCAGCTAAAAATATATCTATAAACAAATCAGTAAATAATTGATTATATCTAAATATTTAGTTTAAATTGTTATTACTCGATTAATCAAGCAATTTTGTAAATAGGTTGTGATGGACGTTATTTGCTGCATTTCGGTTAGCTGTCGCTTATGAAGTTGTCATTTCCGTTTAGAGTGGGAGAATATTTAGCTTGTCAGATAAATTAGGCGACAGAGGATCGTTTTGGGCACTTCTAAAGAGTAAAGACGTCTAGCGCTAGTTATTTGGTGGTTGATATTTGTAAATCAGTGCATACCTACATAGTGTAAAAGTGACCAAATAAAAGTTACTAAGTGATTTTACTGGCAGTGTTTAATTTCATAATAATATGATATTGTGGGTAGTTTAGTCATCTAAGATACTAACGATTGTGATATACGTTAGAATAATATACTGCGGATCAAATTGTATCAATGAGATTCAGTATATACCTGTGAGAAACATTTAGTAGATTGTGTTGATGCTAAATAATGCTTATTGTGTTATTTTGTGAGACGGACCTTTCTTGTAATATAAAACTACCCACAATATTGATATTTGATATAAATTGACTGTACCACTATTTGTGATTTATATAATAACTATTGAAAATAATGGTCAAGCGTTTTATTGTCCGTTTTTTATCTTAGTTCTATGCCTTTGCCTTGCGAACTGAGCACTAAATGTAAATATAGATTCACGACTTTAACTGAATAAATTAAAGTATGATTTGATAGTTGTTTCTTTTATTTATCGTAACTGTCTCTATACTAGGGAGCTTTCCTGAATCTGACACGCCCAATAGTTTCGACAGATTTTCTTTCGCAAATCGAGTAAAAATGATATTTCATGACCTATTCTATTGCAATAAAATCTAGACTGAGGAAAATAAAGGCCCGACACGGCAAGCCACGTAATGACTCTACGCGCTTACACTTTATTGAAAAAATCTCTATCACATTGAGCTATATAGATCATTTTACTTAATGTTAGGTACGAACGGTCCGTGCGGTGACGGATTAAGAATACGGAATGTCACCACCCCATACGAGTCCCATGAGTGTCGTAAGAGCCGACAGAGGGAGCATATTATGCAGAAAACAGAAATGTAAGAGAAGGAAAACTTGATACAAACCCTATACCAACCAGTTGGGCCAGCGTGGTTTAGTAAGCCAATTCCTCCTTTCAAAGGAGAGGCCTAGTCCAGCAGTGGACTGTTAAAGGCTGAGGATGATGATGATAGGTACGAACGCTTGCATTTATTTGAAGTCTTACTTTTTTCAATACCCGCTTGACTAATATTTATACGCAATATTGGTCAAGCCCGATCTTTCTTTTTGGTCGTAATCTTAAATATATACAAATAAGATGTACAGCGGTAAAAAGAAGCAGCATTTTCTCATTAATCATCCATAGAAACTCTTTTCCAGACAGCAGCCATTCCGTCAAATTAAATACATAAGATCAAAGGAAAACAATTTCTAACGAAAGTTATAAATGAACAAAGCATATTCTAATACGACGGCCCGGGTGACATATGCCAAGAGTCGATAGTGATGACATAATATGAATAGAAATAGTTCCACTCATGTTTTTGTTCGAATACGCCTTCCTATTCTGCGTACCAAGAAGAATGATTTCGTTTGACTATGTCTATTTTCCAAAAATTGGCATTTAGCACCCGTCGAATAGTCAATCTAATTATTTAGAACCCATTAGTTCTTCAGTTTTAACGTCCAGCGCTAATCGTTGCAGTTTAAAATGTTTTTACGTCATTACATCTGCCATGGATGCAGCTAAAATACTGTTTATTTTTGGGAAAATCTCTTGAATAAATAGCTTTAAATTCGGTTTTATAGCCTTGAAAAAATGGGATCTAAATGCTTTTTTGGTCGCCTGATTCATTTGCCTGGCGAGAGCTAAACTGTTTGTAATGTCGCTTATCTGCTTATGATTATAGCTTTAGGGTGATGTTATTTAAAGTAATGGGCATGTATTCTAAGAGGAACTCGCGCAGATTACACAGCTATATTCATTTTCGAGGTTCAATAATGATGTATTTTCGTTGCCATGGGTAGGTGCCGATTCACAGGAAGTTTTCTTTACGAGTACTATGTTAAGCAGACATTCCTTATTTCCTATTAAATGACTGATCATTCTTATTTTCTGATTAGGTTAACACTTGTGTTTATTCCTCTTTGTTCACCTGGATGATATCACACTGGAAAACAAATTTGACATCTTGATGTACTAATTTCACATTAGAATGATTTCACACAGGTGAAACCACCCAGGTAAAATAATTCGACGACAGCTGAGGGCTTTGTTCACCTACGTGAATAAACTGACTTTTGTCTACTTCATACCATATTATTTCAGTAATAATACACTATGTTCTTAAAGATCTATTTTAAATTTGATTACTGTCAAACCAATATAATAGTTCTATTTCATTTGCATTTTCAAATGCACATACACACACGCGCAGCTATAGATCGGCATCGTGTTTGAGATAAATGTCACATCAATATGTGCGGTATCGCCTCATGCAACTGACTGTTTGGCGCATTAACGTTCTGTACCATGCTATCTTATACAGGCAGCCTAATGTGATCGGTGGTTATAGATACGTACGTACGTAATTACCAATACCTATACACAATAGTTTCCAAATGATTATGTAAAACAGAAATTGTGCCTGATAATATTATCCTATTTTGATTGCTTAAAGTGGAGGTACATAGCTCTAGTACTTCTACTATATATTGGATTAGATTAAGAAAAGAAACAAAGTAAGTTACAAGAGTAACTAATTATTATATCTTACGTAAAATAATAATTTAGATTATCCAGTAACATTGTGTGCCTACCTATTGTAGAAAGCTGTGTGAAACTACGTCTGAAACATTAGAAAGGGAGCTAAAGAAAAAGAACGCTAAGCGAGTGGTATCAATGGGTGCAATTTTGGAACTTCGTTATTTTGGTAAAAGTACGTGGTATCTTTTTCGATACTACATGTTTGAAAATATTCAACCGTACTGTTTTCCAGTCCAAGTAACGCATACAAACAAATACATGTAGGTAGGTATTTCGAATACAAGAAAACAAATTTGCTCACAACAAATCTATCCAGCACTCCTTCAGATGTAAATTACAAACACTCCTTGGCAGACGATATATCGCTGTATGCGTTCACAATATTCTTTCTCAGTTTTCCAATGGATATTGAGTTACTTTGTGAGAGCAATGCGTCGATGCAGTTTCGGTTCTCTGATGTAATTAATTATAAGAGGTTTGGCTTTATTCTTTCCATACACTTTGTAAAAAAATTACCACATAATATTTTTTGGTAACGGAACTTGTGTGTCTCATTAGTGGCTATTATTGTCTACAAAATGCTTTCTTTATCTATACATACTACCTTATATTCACACTTAACCCTTAATTACTCGCATGGGGTCAAAGCATTTTCGGATAAAAAAATGAAGCACTTGGCGCGGCCCGATTGCCCCCGCGCCCTCGGTAGCTTCATAACGCGTGTCTAAGTTTGTATTTTAGCAGCGACCAAGTCACGGGAGTGGAAGGACGTGTACCTGCGGTCTTGAGCGGTGACCCCGTGCGAGTAACTACGTTACTTTTTTGAAAGAGGTAAGTTTTTTTTATTTTGTGTATTATGAATTATATTTATATTATTGTATGTTCAATGAATAAATTATTGTTATAAATATGTTTTTTACAGCTTTATACAATGAAATTATATAAAAATTCCGTTTTACTAAGAGTTTTGTCTTTTTTTAGAATTAGTCATGGATAGGAGAGAACAGCATATTGAGCAATGGTTGGAAGAGGCTTCTGATGAAAAAGAAGTTGGAAGGTCAGGTTCTGAGCCAGATAGACGAGATTACACAAAGTGATCACGATCATGACGTCTCATATTGACCCAGCCTCCGCTGACCAGCAGAAACCTGAAATAATAACATATTACAACAGCACTAAAGGAGGAGTGGACACCAATGATCACTTATGTGGTACATTCAACGTAGGCGAGGCGAACCAAATGATGGCCGTTAGCCATTGTCTTCCATCTGATAAATGTTTCAGGCATAAATGCACTCATTGTACATTGAGTAAATACCGACAAATCACGTACTCACGTGAGGCGTAATTTCTTGCGGCATTTGTCTGTTGAACTTATTCATAATCACCAGAAACGACGACTTGAAGTCAGAGCAACTCTTAAGGAGGTACAAAAACATCTGATAGAAATGCATGAGTTGGAAAATCGCGTTCCACCAACCACTGCAAAACGTGAACGTTGCAATAGCTGCCCGCAGAAATGCGATCGCAAAGTACCAACAAAATGCAAGAAGTGTTCAAGATTTGTGTACAATGATCATACATACATACATATCGTCACGCCTTTTATCCCCGAAGGGGTAGACAGAAGTGTATTTCTACACCCACTTTTCGTCAGATATACTTTAGTCCCACGTAATAAGGGGCGAGCCTATTGCCGTACCGGGCACATTTCCAGACTCCGTGCTGCTACTGAGAATTTCGTGACAGAAAAACCCAATAACACTGTCCGACCCAGGAATCGAACCCGGAACCTCCCCATCCCACGTGCACATTTATACCGCGAGACCAACGAGGCAGTCGTATAGGGTTTGATGTCGAGTTTTCCGTCTCTACGCAAAGATGGTATTTGCATCGTGTTATCCCTTAGTCGCCTCTTACGACACCCACAGGAAGATAGGGGGTGGTGACACTTGTATTCTATGCCATCAATGATCACGGTGAAATATACTGTCAACAGTGTAACAAGAGTGATTCAGAGAGTGCGTAAAAAATACAAGTATTAACTATGATCTCAGTAGATCATAGTTAATACTCGTAATTTTTATGTAAATGATACCAAAGTATAAATTGTTAATTTTTGATAATTATTTCTCGTTTTTGTATAATTTATATAACAGAATAAACCAAACACTTTAATAATAAAATAGTTTCATTGTCTTATATATTTCAATATATTAAAAACTACTCATACTATTTGGGGTCATCTGTGACCCCATGCGAGCAGTTATGTAATGTTCTTTGTGCGAGTAACTAAGGGTTAATCATACTACTCACCTTGCATTATATCTTAATGTTACATTATCCTACACACAAGTCAATACACAATTGCTTTTCTATTTACACAAATCCAAGACATATCGCACCTTTAGAATTGAAGTGGCTTAACACAAAAATTTAGGAAAATGAGTTTAATACACCGAACGATTTGTAAACACGTATTCTATCGGTTTATTAAAATTAAACCGACGCTTTTGAGCCGGAAAAGGACAAACGTACTATTTCTGTCTCTTTTAAATCATGCCATACCCGCGCGTCCCGCGTCCCTCAGTATTAAAGAACGCGTTTCAGTGTTGCGACGATAGTGCTAAACGTTGTGTGTCGCGCGAGCGCTCCGTAAGCGACGTAAACCGTATTCCGCCGTTTTAATTCTAAACTTATGTTAAGTTATTTGATCAGTATTTAATTTTGTAATGACATTTTATTGGTTTAGGGCGTTTCAATACTAAATAAGATAATATTGTGGTGACGTATTTGTACTGCCGTCATTTTTTTATTAAACATTGCGTGAGTTGTGGAACCGAATTTTATATTATAGCATTACGTTACTAACAGATTTTGTGACTACGGAGACTTAAACGTAAATGTGTTTATTCTTTAATTAATTCTAACCCACTTTGTGAGTTTATAATTATATTGTCTTTTTATTTCAGATCAAGTTAGAGGTTAAAAGAAGAGCAGATCACATTTTTCAATTATTGAATATCCGTAATGAAAATACTAGCCTTAGTTGGCAACCTGTCTAGGAGAAGGAAAACGCCGAAATTTAACCAAACGTTCGGGGGTTGGGTCTCGTTAGCCTTGGTTGGCAACCTGTCTAATAGAAGGAAAACTCCGAAATTAAACCAACTTTAAGAGAGCATACGAGACACAAAACCCCGATCTAAGGTGTGAAGATGTGAACCGCCTCGTGCTGAGGGATTTGTGGCAATAGGGCAAGATCGTAAACGGAGGGTGCATGTGTTGGTGGTCCACGGCACAGCTGTGATTCCACCTTACCCCCGTAAAGGGCTCTGCGGGGAGGGACAGTCTAGATCCCTAAATCTTGTGGGAACGCTATGGGAACAAAAACTACTTCTCCATACGGCGGCAACGCGGTTTGTCGTCTCCCGCGAGGGCGAAAAGTGGCCTACGGAAAGTCGTTTTGCAACGTTGAATGCTGGAGGAGGGATGGACGGTAAATTGGATGAAGTATATCAGGTGATGGATGATAGAAAGATTGTTCTGTGTGTGAATAAAACAAAAAGGAAGGGTTGTGACACTACCAAGCACGGTGCATACACGGCGTATTGGTCTGGGGTAGACAGTACCACCAGAGCCTGCAAGGGAGTTGGTATAATACTGTCTGCGCGAATGAATGAGTGCGTAAAAGAGTTTGAATGTGTAATGCTAGGCTAATATGGATGAGAATGAAAGTAGGACCTACTCGTGTCCTTAGAGGTTTACGCCCCGGTCAATATAGTAAAGGGCATGTGACAACAAGAACAAGACGAAAGGCAGGAGTTTTAGGAGAGTTTAAGAGAGATTTTGAGGAACTGTAATATAACGAAAGACTAATCTTGTTAGGCGATTTCAATGGATGGGTGGGAGTATAGCGAGATGGGTTTGAAAGGGTTTTAGGTGAATTCGGTGGTGAGAGCGTGAATGAAAATGGCAAAGTGCTGCTTGAGGTTTGTTTGCAGTGGAACCTTTGTGTGACAAGCACCTTGTTTGATCACAAAAGGCTACATATGTGTACACGTGAGGCAAAAAATGTTAGAAGAAGTATGATTGATTTTGTAATAGTAGATGACCAATTGAGAAAGAATGTGATAGATACGAGGGTGTACCGGGGGATTGGCATCCATACAGACCACTTTTTGGTGTTAAGCCGGATAAGTGGGCTCTTTAAACGGTGGCGACACCGAAAATACAATCAAGAGAGTCTTGGAAACAATAAAAGTTGAAAACCTACAAGAGAAAATGTGAAAGATGAATATAAACGAAGATTGATAGCATGAAGATTGATAGGGTGCATAGGGTTCCCACCAAGAACTTAGGGTCCCAAGCCAACCTCACCGGCAAGTGGTGCACCTGCTGATCAACGGACGAGGCTCTGGCAAACAAAACATCTGGACAAGCGGCAATAGGCTCGCCACCTATTACGTGGGATGAAAACACTGGCGAAAAGTGGGCGTTTAATATGCCTCTGCCTACCCCTTCGGGGAAACAGGCGTGAGTTTATGTATGTATGTATGTATTGATAGCAAGATTTGAGAGGTTCGATTGCATCAATGATATGGAAGAATTATGGCAGCAGAAATATGTAGTGTAATCAAGAGAAGGAAAATACGAATGACTATGAATACATGGTGGGACAAGGATGTGCAATCATCAGTGTCGGAGAAGAAGAAAGCTTAGTTAGATTGGTTGGCTGCTAGAGCAAATGAAAGAATGGGAAAAGCAACGAGTGAGGACATAGATGAAGCTAGAAAAGAGTTCGTTCGATCAAAAAAAATTGTGAAAGAGATGGTTAAAAATAAGAAAGAGGAAAGAAATATGATTTTTTTCGAGGAAGAACACACTCTTCGGAATACACATCGATCAGAGACATGAATGGGAAGATACTGAATGGTTTATCGTGCGTGATGAAGAGATGGAAAGAGTATTTTGAAGGATTATTTGAAGGAACGGCGATAGAGACACCCACTACTGAAATGTATGGTAATGACAGCAATGGTGAAAGCGATATTGACATGGATGAGATTTTGAAGGCACTGGGAAGTATGGAATTAGGTAAGGCTGCAGGATATGATAAGATTACAGTCAAAATGCTGAAGACTGGACAGACACTATCAAAAGCTTATTGTAATAAAATAGAGCTGGCAGAAAATAAAAAAAGATTTGAATTACCCTATAGGAACTAAAGAAATTTCTAGTACATACGCCTGGTTTCATGACATGGTTTTGTAATTTGTTACTACCTATTATTCTATCTATTCTATTATTTATTGTTATATATAGTTATTTATTTGTAATAAGTATTAGTTAGGCTAAAATATATAATATTTTTAGTAAAGATGATTACCTGATGTTGGTAGGTGTTGATTGTGGTGAGTGTGTAATGATGATGATGCAAAATATCTAAATAAACGATTATGAAAGCATGATATGTTATTCACTTTCCTTTAATTTAGCAAATTATCAACAATTAAACTAGCATATTACTCAATTAGGCATATTGCATAAAACACAACTTTAGAAATTAATCGCCTCTTTTTTAAATGGTCTGTTTTTTATTGGTGTTCTTTAGAAATAAATAGACTTAAAGTAAAATAAGCCAAAAACAAATTAATAATTTTCGGTAAATAAGTGACACATTTTTTTTAATAATTAATTAACCATTATGTTTAATTAATTATAGCTAGAATTCAGCAAATAATCTTTAAAACAATTCCTACTCTAAGGTTTAAAAGTAAAATTATGACATCAAATTGGTTTCTGCAAGTATTATAATCCAATAACTAAAAAACGACCAATTCTTCGAATACATTTTTGGCGTTTACCAAAAAATACGAATTTGGAATTAGGTCAGTACAATTCTAAAGGTGCGATATATATAGTATTTACACAATATATTTAACAATTTATGTACATGTGCCTTCTACTATCGACTATAACACAAACACAGCTAATATGTATCAATTTTATACACAATACATTCAATACATTGATTTCCCATACACACAAAATGACAAATAGTAAGTGTTTAAAATTTGGCTTACTCAATGCCGGCTCCCTAGCAACCAATCAAGATGAATTTTTAATCTCAATGGACCGTCATGCCGTTGACATATTAGCTGTTAATGAGACATGGCTGCGACCGGGTGAAGAGGGACGCGCTCCCTGTGTGCCAGGCTACAGGCTCAAGCATATTCCGAGATCACCTAGCATAAAGTCTGGCCGAGGTGGAGGTGTAGCTTTTTACATCAAGACAGGCATTAATGCGCGAGTGAAACCCCATCCTGAACAGCCAGACATTGAGCAGTTGTGGCTGTTTACAACAGTTAACGGCCAGAAGGTACTTATTGGTATAGCATACCATCCACCTTGGTTTAATATTGATAGGTTTTTTGAAGGACTAACAGAGAGTATCAGCTCATTAGCCCCATATAATAGTCTGATACTTCTGGGAGATTTCAACATCAATATGTTAGATATTAGTAACGCCAAAACAAGAGCTTTTAACGAGTTTCTAGCTACTTTTAGTCTAAGGCAGGTTGGGTTGGTAGCAACACACTATGTGGGAGAGAGCAGTACACTAATAGACGTCATATGCACTGATTTAAGTGTACAAAACATTGTGGTAGACTCCAATAGCGACCTTGGTCATCACCCTTTTGTCACTTGTGAGTTTCTGTTTAGAAAATCAAAACCTTGCCCAAAATCTATTGTTTACCGCCCTATTAGGGACATATTGGAGGAGTATTTTCTGCTTGATCTAGCCTCAATCCCATGGTCCAGTATCAGTGGTATGTTTGATGTTGATAGTATGGTTGCCTCCTTTAATTACTGGATCAAGGTATTGTATGATTTACATGCTCCAACCAAAACATTGGTAGAAAAGGCCAGACCTACACCCTGGATTACACCTAATATCCGACTCTTGTTTAAACTGAGAGATGAAGCCAGAGAACAATTCCATAAGTTCAGGGATAATCAGAGCAAAAAGCAATACTACCTACTTGGATTTAAAACATCAGGCCACCTTTGCATTTTTCACAAAGCACATTAACAACAACTTGCAGAATCCAAAGCAGCTATGGAAGAACTTAAAGTGTGACATACTGCCAGACCACACCGAAAGATCCCTACCTAAGACTTTTGATGACCCTGATGCCATTAATATGTCTTTTATGGATGTGCCTGGCGAGGTTAAGTTAGATATCTCACAGTTGTCATACCTGGAACATCACAGGTATGGAACAGCCACCTTAAATTACAGCCAGTGGCAGAAGAGACTGTTCTGCAATATCTGAAAACCATAGGCACTAATGCGCAAGGTATTGATTGCATCAGTATAGAAATGATCTCCCTCACACTGCCAGCTACTCTGAAGACGATAACAGATATCATAAACAGGTCTATTCAAATCAACACATTCCCTGCGTTGTGACGCTGCGCAGTGGTGCGGCCCATTCCCAAGACCAGCAGCCCACAGTCTGTAAAAGATCTGTGCCCCATTAGTATACTGCCATGTCTATCCAAAGTACTGTAAAAAGTAGTATATTCTCAAGTAGTGTCATTTCTAGAGGACAACAACATCCTCCCTGACTTACAGTCAGGTTTTCGTAAGAAACGGGGAACTACTACAGCTTTGTGCGACGTTGTGGGCAATATACTGGAGGCTCGAGATAGGAAGGAGGGTACACTACTGATCATGTTGGACTACTCCAGGGCATTTGATTCAATTGACCCGACCGTGCTGCTGTCAAAACTCTCCTACTATGGGTTTTCGGTGGATGCGGTAAAGTGGTTTTGTCAGCTACCTAACAAACAGAACCCAAACTGTTGAGATTTCTGGTAGTAGGACGCCTTCGGAGCCGCGTATTGTTGATAGAGGAGTGCCTCAGGGATCAATTCTTGGGCCACTTTTATACTTAATTTATAGTGCTGATGTAGTACAGTCCTTCATACACTGTAAATACCACGTATATGCAGATGACTTGCAGGTGTATCTTTCTTTTGAACCAAACACAATATCGTCGGCTGTTCAAAAGATAAATCAAGACCTACAAAGAGTCACCGAATGGTCAAAACGAAATTATTTAACCCTAAACCCTCAAAAGTTTATGGTGCTAGGTAGCAAACGACAGGTCAAGAATATACTCTCAGCGAATCCTGAAGTGCTGGTGATGAACAAGGCAATTCAGAGAGTGCATAGTGTTTGTAATTTAGGACTAACTATGGGCCCTAAGCTGCATTTTGAGGCCCACATAGGCAGGATTGCAAGTAACTGCTTTTACCGACTTCGAATACTATATAACATAAGAAAATATCTCGATAGTAGAAGTTTTGTCCAGGCTGAACTACTGTGATGCTGTCTATGGGCCATGTTTATTATTATTATCACGTACTGCTCGGCTTACCCAACGCATACAAAACGCCTGTGCAAGATTTTGTGTAAATATCCCAAAGCGCAGCCATGTCACACCATTTCTGAATGAACTGAATATTCTTAACATGACAGCCAGAAGAAAGCTACCTTGCATCTCTACTCTTTGGAGTAATACAAACATAAACACCTAAATACATGTATGACAAGTTTTGCTGGAGAGATGCTCAGACCAAGTATATGGTGAGGTTAGTCAGTAATCCATTATCCATGCCCGAGCACAGGACTGCTGCCTTCAGAGGTAGTTTCAAATATGCTGCAACCCACTGCTGGAATGATCATCCACCATCAATCCGCAGCCTTAAATCCAAAAATAGCTTTGCTTTACATCTAAAAAAACATTTGCTAGAAACACAAAAAGCTAGTTAACTATATTTTACTTCATGTATATATATATATATTTATATAAACTACACTTGTTAATTTATACAATTATTAAAATACCTTAATCTATCTACACTATATTAATATATCTTCTTCTATTAATCTCATAACACTTGATAGCTACATGTAATACTCAAATACCTACTCACCTTATTGGATATGGCCGTCAGGTATTGGATCAGATCTCAAATTCCAGACAGTGTTGTAGCAGCATATATATTTTATCTAAACGTGGCATTGAAGGTTGGGGTTTTTTACTGGCAAAATGATCATCGGTTGTCTTCTGGTCTTCTATGGCAGAACAGTTTTATTGTAATTATTAGGTACTCTATTTACTTCAAGAATAACTGAATCTCAATGCATATTATAAAATACAATTACTTACCGATAAATGATGTATTTGGTCATAATTAATTGCTACAATCAGGGCGCAGACAAGCCGCAAAAGGTAGTCCTAAGTACCTAGTATATAGCACACTGACGCTTACTATTTAATTACACTATTACACGTAGTGTTCCACTTTTGACACCACATTCGACTCATTTTATTTAAATGTATTTATATTATATTATATATACTCGCATATTTTACACAACGATGTTATATATTTTAGTCTACATATAAACACTCCAGCGCCGACGCCAATAAAATGGATTGCGCAGAATACTACACAATTAAATAGTACCGGCTTGTCGCCCTTCTTTCCTGCTCCTTCGCATATACGAACTATTTACTAGCCGGCCGCGCAGCGGTCAAGACTGGCCAGTATAATCTATGGTGAAGAGAGATTTGAAAAAACCTTGACACAGAACGCATGTTTCTCACCTACTAAAAACGCTGATATTTTTCCCACATTCTATCTTTAATATCTATATCATATTCTGGTGCTGAGACTTCTAAGTGATTGTAAACTTTGAGTACATACTATCCAGTGCTTCTGCTTATCTGAATATCTACGCTACTCTTACATCTTCCGAATATTCTGTGTATGTTGAAGGGACATTATAAACAAGAAACCGTAAGTGATATTTTATTTACCACTATACACCAGCGGTACACCCGTACCAACATACCCCACACGTATATCCACTGGACATCGGCAGTTATTGCAATTACAAATATTTTTATAATTACTAGCAATAACTGTGAATCCAATTTATATTTCTTAGATCTTAGTTTTCTACTTAAGTATGTCTGGAGACTACTTGTAATAGCATAAGTTTTATCTGACGCTACTGGTAACGTTGTCTTATCTAGTTGGATGCGAAGTTTCTTTGTTAAAGTAATTTAATGATTTTTAAACTTGTTATCCTTTTAAAGATAAGTACCGCTGTCTTTTGTACTGGCTGGTTAATGATTAAGGCTTATTATTATACGGCGTACAAGTGACAGCAATATATGTTTTGAATTAAGCATGAATTATTGTCTCGCCTTTGACCTTTTTTTTTGTACTGGCGGTGGTAATCCTATAGCAGAACTCTTCTTTGATTTATTATTTTCTACGACAAATATTATTTCTTTTTTAACCTATTTGTGCTGGGATCTTTAAAGAAGGATTTTATATGTCCTTAGTGAGGTAAAATAAGAGTTAAAAATTTAGGCCATACCCGGCGAAACTGCTAATCAGAAATATAATTTTAAAACCTTTCCATTCTCAACCTTTTAATTCTCTTATTTAAAAAAACTAATTTAATAAACATTCATCTCCACAAATTAAGCTTATCGCTCCACTCTAAATTACCATTCTCTTGTAATAAAATATTCGCGTTAAATCATACAGTTTGCGAATACTAAGCACTGTTCGTTTAAGTACTACATTAGCAGAATATCTCCGGTCGCCGCGGCGAATGATAAACGCCATGCAGCCACGTTCCGACGAACTCATTAGAATATTCTCTCTGGTATAAGTAATTTACCGTAAACGTTTACGTTTATTGGACAGACATGTAAACTTACGCGTTTAGTTTTGGCTTTTTAAAGTATCAATAAAATTATGACCCACAAATATGTACCCGAAGAATAGACAAGTTAAGAAATGTCAACTTCTTTGACCCGAGTTTTTCATTTATTGTATTCAAGACATGTTGTGTTGTGGTGGAATAAATGTACAAAATACACGAAGCAAATATTCCACGATAATCTGGACATCAAACCCTATTCCAACCTGTCTTGCAATAGTGGTAGTCTATCTATAATCCTCCTTTTGCCTCACAATGCAATTGACTCATAAATTAGGAGAGGCCTTTGAAAGGTATACATGAAACACTGAGTGAAATTAAATTGTAGTAATAAAAGTTTTAGAAATTTTAGTTTAACTTTTTTTAGTATTAGTAGATAAAAATCTTCTTGCAGAGGCAGCGATAGCCGAGTGGATATACCAACAGACTGCCATGCAGAGGGTATCGGGTTCGAATCCACGGCGCGCACCAATGACTTTTCGGAGTTATGTGCGTATTGAATTGTTAATTATCGCTTGTCCCGTGCCTCGGAGAGCACGTTAAGCCGTCGGTCCCGGTTGTCATGAAGATCTTTGACAGTCGTTACAGGGCGTCAGTACCTTCTAAATAAACTGACACTAGTCTAAACCATGGAATATCGCTATCCCTTCGGGTTGCGGAGGTCAGACAGGCAGTCGCTCCGTGGAAAAGCTAATATTCAGCCAAATCCGGTTAGACTAGAAAGCGGACCCCAGATTGAAAACTGGGATAACGCTAAGAGGATGATGAGATAAAAATCTTCTTGCCTATATATTTCATATCAATTTCTTGTCCATACACTTATTTATACTTTTTAAACAGGATCTACAAAATAAGGTCGTACATTTATCCAGGTAACACGTAGATATACCAAAAATGCACAAAAAATTTTTGACTACGTTCAACGATCTCTAGAATATTGCTGTTCTTAGGCCGACCTCACATTGGGCGTCAGTGTTCCTCGGGGGTACACCCAGCGTGCGCTCGCTACTCTGTAGTACAAACGCCGAGCGCACGAACGGACACCGCGCGTACGCTCGAGGAACGCTCATGACCAATGTGAGGGAGGCCTTATTCTGTATTGGGGAGTCCGTATTAAAAGCTAGGCCTGTATTGCAAATGTTCTGCAGTTGGCGCTGAGCCTAATGTGATAGTGAAAACTACCTGCACTCTAAGACGCTGCAAGATTTAGCTTTGTGATGTTTCTACGTCTTGTATAAAATGCAGTTGTAGTTATTGTTCATATCTTCTTATGTAATGCGCTGTCAGAAAATAGAACGGGTCTTAATCCTTTACGAAACAACTTTTTCAACTGATTGATTGCGGTATAGTACAATAAATATGGCAAAAGTTATATTGTTCCCATACCTTATAGGTAGGTGGCAGGAAAACTATATATATATTAGATGAATAAGAATAAAGCAAAATTAACTAACAAAGGGTCACAAACGAAGTAACTAGATAGCTGATGATCTTGCGTTCATTACGCGCACTAAATTGTGCGTGCGTGGGTGGATACCGCCGGTGGGTGGGTACCGCCCACGCGTTGACTAGATAAACGAGCCGGTATTTTTGTCTCACTGAATCCTATTTCCTTTGAAAATACTCTAGTTTTAGCGATTCTGTATGATTAAAATGTTTCTTCTGTTTGAACCCCTGAACCTTTCAATTAAATGTTTTCATGAAGTTAATTAGCTAAGTAAATTAGTTGTCAAGTCATATAAAAGTTCATTAATCATTCAATAATATACATATCTACGTGTAAACACCACTATTTGGGGATCTTGGGATTTTTTGCCGAAGATGCTGCTTGGCCTGTCTATCTCCTATTGTAGCGTACGCAGGAATCTCCTTCATCTCTATGTCTTCCGTTCTCTTTCGAGTCTCTGTGATAGTTTGCCGTGTTGTATTGGTGTCAGTTCCTTTACGGGTGGCGAGGAACTTTCGTACTCTCCATGCTATAATAGCGAGGACGCTTCCTCCCACCAGGAAGGCGCTTATGGTGTAATTGCCGATCTCATGGACACTTCTGTCGTTAGGCAGACTCTCTCGTTCCTTTTGTGTATTTATCTGGGTGTCTAATAGTCTTTGTTTGGTGGATAGGTTTGGATTAGCTAGGCCAATCTTTGTATTTTGAGACGTTTGCCACATATCATTAGGACTGTCGATAGTCGGTACATCCACGGTCATAGCGATGTTGGTCTTGCTACTAAAAACGTTGTATGCGTATATCGACGTGTCCTTATGTTGTAAAATGCAATCCTGACCTTAGGCAAGAAGCCCCACCTTTGTTATAATTGTCGTTGTAATACGATTCTCGCATACTATACGGGTCGCGCATTCACTGACATAATTATATAACCATATGTTTAGCCTCTGTAGTTTTATCCATTGGTCGGAACATGGTTGTACTGTCCAATCGCAAGTGATATTATGAACTGATTGACTCAGCATTTTTGCTTCGCACGATGCTGTGGCTCCGTGTAAGTTTCTTATCGGCGTGAAGGCGTGGCATATGTAGCTATTCGTTTTCATTGTTGTGCATTGTTGTAAATCGACATCATCCAATTGTATGTATGTGTTCTTTGCAAAGTTTGCTCCTGTGTACTCTGAAGTTATCGCTATAGCTTGACATTGGTCGGCCGTCTGCTTTCTAAGTATAGGTATATTGCGGTATAATGTGTATTCATAGTCGCTTAGTAACGGGATATGTAGCTCAAAGAGTAGGTATTGTTCGGTGAGCCGCGCTCTCTGGTAGCGCCATCTACCTTTCCATCGAGAACTAATCACGTCAACGTCAATGGTTCGTCGCTGCTCGGCCAATCCGAGCGATCTTTTTCATAAATCCCCTCTCGAAACACCTCGCTATTGGCCGCCTTGCTCAACGGCGACGTCTGCGTGAGGAGTGGAACAAGAAGATTCGAGACGCTGAGATCGTGTCCGCCATACCGCACCGCACTGCTATAATTATTACCGCTTATACAAAACTCAACAAAACCGCCCGCAAGTGAAAGTGATTTGTGTAGTGGAGTGATTCAAACAGCTTCAGGATTCTCGAAAACACCAGGAGACTGCCCTTCTGAGAAGAAGAAGATTGCCGTGCAAGGTAAGAGGTTCCTTTCTACACCATACTTTCTCTCCCCTCTCCAATCCTAGGCGACCAGAACTCACCATCCTTTAGATACAGTCCATTCTTTCCCAAATCGCCTAGGAGCCATACGGTTTCGGTGTAACGCCGAACCATTTTTTTTATCCATATGAGTCGGATTCATTTACGTTTTATACGTAAAACCTCGTTATATCGCTATACCTAGGCAGTTATAGCACCTAGCTATACTCCTAGTCCATTCACATAACCGCCACATGGTTGTTTCCGCCCGCATCAGTAGGTAAACTTTTATGTAGCTACCTACTTACCCAATTATTATTTCTGGAACTATCATAGTTGTCTTTTAAATCTCATATTTCGAGCAAATTTTAATTTCACAGCTCTAAAGTGTTGCCTACTTAGCCTACTTAGGTAAAATAATAGGTACATTAGATATTCTTATTTTGTTTTGGTCTCATTAGCTTATACTTACGTAAGCATGTCACAGCAAAAGAAGTCACGCGTGTCGGAAGACAAAGAGATGACAATCTTAGAAGCAAAACGCAATATTTTATTTGAGCGTATTCAAAACATTTATGAGCGCTCAAAAAGCGCCGCTATTTCCGATAGTAATAGGGAATCATTCCTTAGTTATTGTATGACAGTAGATAGTATTCGAACAGATTTTCATAAGTTGTTAGACGATTATAACGCAAGATTGCTTTCTATCAATCCTGATGAAAAGTCGAATCAGGCGTTACAATACACCTCATTCGAAGATCTTTATTGTATTATTAAGCGTATACAATCGCAATTAGAGGGTAAATGTTCGGCACAGCCCGTTGCCGCGGCCCGCACGCCGAGATTACCGCCAATCGAGATTATGTCGTTTGATGGCGATATACGAAACTGTCCGTTATTCTATGCGAGTTTTAAGTCTACAGTGCACGATAATGGTTCTCTGACAGATGCTGACAGGTGGTACTATTTAATAGGTAAACTGTCACCGAAGGCCTAGTCCGTATTTGCAGGTGTCACACCCAGTGCTGAGAATTATCAGGTCATATTTCAGTCACTACTTGATAGATATCAAGACACGCGCGTCCTAGCGACTACCTACTTTGACCAAGCTTTAAATCTTAAACTGTCCGGAGCCGCATCTGTCTCGAATTTCCAGCTGTTTATTGATAACTTCGTAACTTAAAATTAGAAGATCTTTCCGACTTTATGTTGCTTCAACTCGCTTTAAAAAAGTTTGACACTGAAACAATTCGTGCTTTTGAGATGACGGAACGCAATAATAAAATACCTACACTAGATAGTTTTATTTCGTTCATCAAAGATCAGTGTCGAATATTTCATAATACGCAGTCTGGTTCACCTGGCCCGTCTAACACTGGCAGCAGCAAAAAAAGGTTGAATAAAGCGCGAAATAGTAATAATAACTCGGTCCCTAATCCACAATCTTATGTAACATGCTCGGAATCTAATAAAATTAATTCACAGAAGTGTTTGTGCAGTAATATAGTGCACGACCATTTCTATAAATGTCCCGCTTTTAATAATTTAAAACCGACCGCTCGATTCAAATGTGTAAAAGAAAACAAAGCATGCATTAATTGCTTAAGTATAAAGCATAAAACGAGTGATTGTTGAACGAGATGCCGCTCATGTAATCAACGACACCATTCACTGTTACATTTCGATAAAGGTTGCCCGTTGTCAAGCCAAGCCGCTAACCTTGACACACTTACGTCGCAGGTGCAGGCTACGATAACTGCGCCTCCCACCATCCAAAATGAAATATCGTTGTGTACGACATCCATTGCGCGGGCGGCGTGCACGCGCGGACGGCCTTCGCGCGCTTGTAGTCATCAGAGCAGTGCTAAGCCGCGGTGTATGACGTCTAAGACTGTTCTGTTAGCGACAGCGCAAGTTATCGTTTATGATGTTAATGGGTCGCCGCACATGGTACGTTGTCTACTCGATAGCGCGTCTCAGACCAATTTAATAACATTTGAGTTGTTCAAACGCCTCGGATTGTGGAATAACTTTAAAAAGACTAACTCTATAGTCAAAGAGATCGGCGGTTCAGAAAAATATTGCAAGGGTTCCGTAGATATTAAAATACATTCGCGTTTTGATAGGGACATTAATTTTAACATTTCTTCGCTTATCGTGGAGCGTATTACGGACACATTGCCAAACGCTAATGTGGACGTATCGCTACTTACACACCTCGAGTCATTGCCGCTGGCAGACTCGGAGTTTGCGAATCCGGCAGACATTGATGTTTTGATCGGAGCTGCAATATTCTCGCACTTGCTACTAACTAAAGTGGTACGTAGTGAGCAACATAACTTACCGCCCGCTATTGAGACGGTATTTGGGTATGTGATTATGGGTACCGTACCTACATTACATACTTCTCAATACGTTACGTCTTGCTGTTGTTCTGTTCTTCAAGAAAATAATATTGATTCTCTTCTCAAGTGATTTTGGGAGCTTGAAGAAGTTACCGCACCGCCCTCGATGAGCCGTAAATATCTCGAGTGTGAAGAACATTTCCACGCTACCACTGTGCGTGACGACAGTGGCAGATACGTTGTGGCGTTGCCATTCTGTGGTGACCCTTATTAGTTAGGTGACTCGTACGCTGCTCTGCTCAGACGTTTCCATTGTTAGGAACGTAAACTTGATGCATCACTTAAGTTACGCAGCGCCTATAATGACGCCATTCGTGACTACATAGATAAAAGTTTTTTGAGTGTAGTTGTAAACAACGAGGGTAACTCTCTACCCTCATATTATATCCCGCATCACGGCGTAGTTCGCGAAGATAAAACCTCTACTAAACTTCGCGTGGTTTTAGATGCTAGTTGTAAGACTACATCGGGTCAGTCGATTAATGACATTTTGCATGCCGGCCTCAATCTACAGGTTGATTTATTTAACATCATAATAAAGTTTCGTCTTTTCCAAATCGCTCTGTCAGCTGATTGCCGCCAAATGTTTCTCAATATCGGCGTTCGCGAATCTGACCGCAGATTTCAACGGATCTTTTATCGTTTTGACAAGAAAGAACCTTTATCTGTGTATCAGTTCAATCGTGTTTGTTTTGGACTCAAGTCTAGCCCATATCACGCGTTACGAGTTGTTCGCCAGTTGATCGCTGATGAAGGCGATCACTTTCCCGCCGCAGCGGCTGTTGCTACTTCCGCTTTGTATATGGATGACATTGCCTGTATTGGCATATCCGCTCCGCTAGAAATTTCGCTTTGTGAAGAGCTTATCCAGCTTTTCAAGCGAGGCCAGTTTGATCTTGTCAAATGGACAAGCAACTCTAAGGAGGTTCTCGCACGCATCTGGTATGCGTATTCTCATAAAGCTTCTCCAGACATTGAGTTTGAGAAGTCTGTACCGCATAAGGTTCTCGGTTTACGCTGGGACAAATCCTGCGATAGTTTTCGGTTTGACGTCTCACCACCAGATGATAAGTGCACCAAACGCACGATGCTGTCCACAGTGGCTCGACTATGAGACATAATGGGTTTTGTGGCTCCCACAATTTTGTACGCTAAGCTCTTGATCAAAGAGCTTTGGCTATCAAAGTGTGAGTGGGATGAAACACCTCCTGACCATATTGTCGCCGCTTGTGGCCAGTTTTGTATTGAGCTTACCGCGCTCAATCAAATTACTATTCCGCGTCATCTTGGGTTGGTAGATGGATGTACCATCAACTTAATAGGTTTCGCTGACGCCAGCGAGCGTGCTTACGGTGGAGTCGTATATCTGCAAGTCCGCATTGATTCTAACTACTCGGTGCAGTTAGTTTGTGCCAAGTCTAAGGTCTCGCCTGTTAAAACCATTTCGGTTGCGAGGCTGGAGTTGTGCGCGGCCCTTCTGCTGTCTCAGTTGCCCCGCAAGTTTCAAGACACAGTTTCGCCCCACTACCCCATTAATAAAATATACGCATTTTCCGACTCCAAAGTAGTGCTCGCTTGGATTCATTCTTCTCCTCATCGCTGGCAGACTTTTGTCGCCAACCGCGTTAGCAAATTGATTGAACTGGTTCCTGCTACTTGTTTCAATCACGTCGCGGGTATTGAGAACCCCGCTGATTGCTTGTCTCGTGGTGTCACTCCACTTAATCTTCTGCATCATCCATTGTGGCATCGTGGACCTTCTTGGATTTCCCATGATCCGTCAGAATGGCCCATGCAACCCTTTGACCACAGTGCAGAAGACGAAGATGTACCCGAACGGATGTCTGTTTCTTATCCCGTGATTGTTGAGGTTGCGGAGTCTCCCATCTATGCACTCGCACTACGCATGTCATCGTGGTCTTAGTTACTCCGCGCCATCGTTTATGTCTATAGGTTTCTTAGGCACCTACCTTATGAGACTTTTGTATCAAGTACTGATATCAAATTCGCAGAATGTAAGTTACTACGAGCTGTATAGGCTGTTCATTTTAGTAACGACATTCAAAATTTGAAAGACAATGTACCTTGTTCTCCCGCTATCCTTAGACTCAAGCCATTTCTCGATGAACACGGCGTCATACGCGTTGGGGGTCGTCTGTCAAATTCGGATGAACCTTATAACTACAAACATCCTTGCATTCTGCCGCGTCATGATCATGTTGTCGACCTTCTTGTTGATTTTTATCACAAGAAGCACCTCCATGCTGGTCCAGAGTTGTTTATGTCCTTACTTAGGCATAAGTATTGGATTTTAGCCACTTGACGAATAATTCGTCACAGAATACATAAATGTAACGTCTGTTTCAAATTTCGTCAGCGTCTGACTTTCCCTCCCATGGCCGATCTCCCTAGCCAGCGCGTCAACCAGGTTGCTAAAGCGTTTACACACACCAGTTGTGATTACGCAGGACCACTGCAGTATACGCTAGTGCGTGGTCGAGGTGTTAAAAGCCGTAAAGCCTGGCTATGTATTTACGCATATTGAAGTTGCGACAGATTTAAGCCCGGTGTCGTTCCTGGCAGCCCTTAAACGATTTCTCTTACGGCGCGGCCCTATACAGTGTTTGTACACGGATAACGGCATTTGTTTTGTGGGCGCAAGCTCTTATTTACGCGACCTTTATAATTTTCTCAGGGAAGAATATCGTACTCGTCTTCAGGAAGAACTTTCCATAAATCATATTGACTGGAAGTTTATTCCACCATCATCATCACATTTCAGTGGATGTTGGGAAAGCATGGTCAAAGTAATTAAAACGCATCTCTTCAAAGTTATAGGTCAACAGATCCTCTCTTAAGGCCCATTTAGACGGAGAGAGTTTTTCGACTCGAAGATGCGATTATCGAAAGAATATAAAAAAGTTTCTTCGTCTAAACATACACACTTCTCGCTCCTTCACTTTGGCGACAATTGCCTCGCAAGGAATATTGATTGCGGCCGTGTAAACAAAATTTCAAAGCAATAATCGTATTCAAGATTTTGTGCCAGTTGCTAACATGAGTGCAGTGATTTTTGTGTCATTTTTGATAACAAATACTCTCTAAACTCGAATGACGAATCTCGCACTGAAAACGGTTCAAACCGATTTGTACGATACTCGTATGAACTTGACAAAATGTCATACGAGATTGTGTTTATACAAGTCGAGCTTCTCGTAAGCCAGAATCTTCTTACTATAATTTTGCTGTGTAAACAGACGCAGGTAATTATCGCCTAGCGATAAGTCATATGCGAATCTCGTATGATATAATCGTAGGCGAGAATTTAGTTCTTGCCTGAATGTAAACATTTAGATACGATAATGTTTTGGCGATTATTGCTTGTGATAGTAGTATACGATTTCTCGTACGAAACGTGCGAGAAACTCTCTCCGTCTAAATGGCGCTTTACAAAGAGCTTTTAACTGTCCTTGCACAAGTCGAGGCACTGATCAACTCGCGTCCGCTCACGGCATTGAGTAGTGACCCTGCAGAACCATCCGCGTTAAGGCGAGGATTTCCCAAAATACAGTGTTACCTAGCGTGGCCAAACGCGTTTTATTTGTAAATAACAGAGATTTAAATTCGGAAAAAAATATATGTAATTCTACAGCATTAGACCTTTATATTTCGGCCATTCGAAACACGATTACTGTCATTTGATACGATAGAAAATAATCGCGAATATAGGTCTGTTTAAACAACTTTTCCCGTTTCATTTGAGTTGTATTGGGATTAGAATTTTCAAAAGTATACCAAAAGAAAGGTCATGTAAAAGCGGATGGTTTTCGGCAATCACATTATGAATTTTAATATATACAAAAATATAATACCGAAAATACGTAATTTCCTACTGCCGACGCGCTCTCTCCGGCGTCGTTCAGTCCCGAGCGGGATGTAATGGAGACAGGACGTATCGCTAGTTTGCAGAGCGCACCGCAGGATTACGAATTATTTTATCGTCAGTTACGAATGTCATCATCACTTATTGATAAATATATTACATCTAGGTTTAGTTTGTAAATAGGTATTGTCAATTTTTAGTAAGTAATAATAGTGTATATAAGTAAGAAGTATAGTTTTAAAAATATCGTTTTGATTATTGGACAAGATAACGACTTGATAACAACAGCATAGTTAGGTAACAGTAATTTAGAAAAATATTGATTTGTTGTATATTGTGGATGATTTATAGTATTATTGTTGTATTGGGTACCTACCTAATACAATAATTCACACTTTTATTCTGTGTACCTATATACGGAAATAAAATGTGAGATGTGCCTAAAAGCTATACAAGCGAATTTTATAGGTACCTACCTACCTAAATAAATACAAATATCCGCAGTTACCTACTTAGTGGTATTTATGGTTACTGCCCCACCCTCGTGGGTAGTAGCGTGATGTTATTTGGTATAACCTTCCTCAACAAATGGGCTAGACAAGCAAATAAATCTTAGAAATTGGCCTGCTAGTTCCTAAAACTAGCGCGATCAAAAACAAAAAAAAAATGAATTTCCGTCTATTCAATAATTCTATTGACTATTTCCACCAATAATATCATTGATTTCCACACTATTACCAAACACGGAACAATGGACACCTAATAATATTATAGTAATTATTTATCACGCCGAGGAAGTATGCACTGGTGTCACAGCTTAGAAAGGTAGGTAAGGTGTTCGGTAGGTAAGTATATCAATTTGAGCGACAAATAATAACGAAAACTAGAGTTTATTATTGGTTGGCGGAAAATAAGCGTTGTGGGTGTAGGAGTATCATTTCGTACGTATGTATGTATGTAAAATTTTAACTTTTTTCACTACTACTTGCCGATGGCAGCGCCTAAAGGAGATCACCCAAATAGGGCTAATTTTTATTTTGCCGGCCAATCAATAAATTGTGTTATTTTAATAGAACACACTGTTGTAAACATTTTAACTATTACACCAAACTTCTAAGTCAATACGCTTGTGTCCACTAAGAATAAATCGGTTTGATTGTAGTATCTATAGATCCATTATGATTTAAGATGTCAATAAAGTTTATTATTTATTATAAAAAGGATAAAGATTAATGTAATTTTTAGGATTCTAAAACTAAAAAATAATGTTTTTACTTATTCTTGTGACAGTGAACACCAATCAGAGAGCATTACGTCAAACAGTACGTCCACCATTCATGTTGTTGACGTTTTAGTAGTAAATACAACTAAAAAGTAAAAGTTTCAAACTGTCAAATCGAATATAACAAAATAAAAGTGGGTGCATCAGACCAGACTTCATTCACGGATTGTTTTGTTTTGTACTTTGTGATATCACTCAACCGCTATGATGGTTTACAGCGTTTTCGTGTCAAATTCAAAAAGTTTTTTAAAAAGCCGTAATTAGTAATATTGCTGATTGTTTTATGAAGAAAAATCAGGTATTTCAGTTTAACATCTAATAAAGGAACGAATCAATCGCTAATTACATTTTAGGATACAAGCGTATTCTCTGAGACAATATTTAGGTTTGAATGTATGTCTCAAAGTACCGTAGAGCATTTTTGTTTTGACAAAAGTGTTAAATCAAAGAGGTGTAACGGTAGTCAACTATACGTTTTCAGCCTAACGTGAAATACGTGAGCCTTAAAATGCAGTGGACTCATTAAAAAAGTAAAAAACATATTTTTAAATACTCCTGACCAAATATAAAAATATCGTCTAAACCTTTAGTAGAAATGTCTATGACCGGTCAGGTACAGATGTCTTGCATGATGTACATGGCATGGCACCATGTGATTGAAGAGATGTTGCGTCGCGACGTTCTCACTTTCCAATGTTTCGGCCGGTTCTTGTAGAGAAAAGGCCAGTTGGAAACACCTGGATATCACTATAGTGACAGCAGCCGCAACCCTGTCCAAGAAACGGCGCTACAAATGTTGGCGGAATGCCCCGCTTATGCATCCCAGCGCCGTGAACATCACCATCTTAAGCCTTTTCCGACCATTTTGGTGTAGACCTCTACAATAAATTCCTTTCCGTTCGTTTTGGGCAGTCTTCAACCAATTACTGCCTGCTATCTTTATGATGTCTTCTTTCCATCTCATTTGCCGTTCCAGCTAGTCATTTACAATCCCATGGTTGCCATTTTAATATTTGCTTGCACTATGTTTCGGGATTTCTGGCTACATGTCCGGCCGCTACTCTTTTGGCAACATCTGGTACTAGACTTTCTTTTCGGAGCTATTTATTCTTCTTTCTGTCTCTGAGTGTCACTCCTGCCAGTTTTCTCTCCATTGTTCTTTGAACAACATCAAGTTTCTGTGGCGCTGCCTCTGTAGTAACCCAAGTTTCGGCTTAGTAGGTGAGCACTGGCAGGACGCACTGGTTGAATATTCTTGCTTTTTGTTGCTTCGTAAAAGCAAATGCCAGTTTATCGAAAGCAGCCCAACCCAAATGGATACGTGTATCAATCCTGTTCACTTGGTTTGCTTTGCCCATCTTTATTTCTTGCCCTAGGTATAATATACTATTTATTGAAGAATTCTAATCGGGTACATCCTACTGCAATGGTTATTCCGCTGGAGTTTTCACTGGTCATGTTTCGAATTGGCCGTAAACTGATCGCGGCAATTGTTACATAGACTACAGGTCAATGTCCAAAATGGATGGGTCATATGAACCACCAGGTGACGTATACAGGACGATATAAGAGCATCAAATTATAATATTCAGCACTATGCCGTCACTTGTAAGCTGTCCAACTGAGTGCTGGTGAGAATTTGATTTTCTGGCCATTTCCAAAAAATTACCGACTTTGTAGCGCACCATTTTTTACGGCACTGCGCGCTTTCTTATTATTTATCATGGATCTATCGAAGGTCATAATGCTGTACAAAAATATATGACCAAAATGCGTACACACTCTACCTGCACTTTTGAATTCTCATCAGTACTCAGTTGGACAGCTTACAAGTGACGGCATAGTGCTGAATCTTATTATTTTATGCTCTTATATCGTCCTATATACGTCACCTGGTGGTTCATATGACCCATCCATTTTGGACATGGGCCTGGGGCCCAATTCCGCTAAATAAATACAGTCGCAATATCATGTCAGTGTCATACTTACGTCATAAAAAGTGTATTCTTCTAAATGACCTATATGATATTTGAATGAATTTGTAACGAGATCGTATGTGTCAACGACGAACTGTTTATTTTAAATTATACGATGACATATGGTTATCAGAATACCGCTTTTAAATCCATTCAAAATATGATATAAATGTCATATAAAAATAGCAGAATTGGCCCCCTGTAGTCTAACAGTCGTATCCTCGCTACCTGCCCTGCCCATAGTCTAGTGCGTGATGGCTTGGAACGTCAGCGTCTCTTTCTGTGAGGCAGTAATGCTTATCCATCAGATATTTCGCTCTTGGCTTACTACCTGTCATTACCTGATGCCATTTAAATTGCAACATGCACGTTATTTTAGGCAAAAAAATAACAGTAATTACTTAAGATTTATTTTAGGAACAGAATAGATTCTTTGAGCTGGAATATGATCTCACAGATTGCACTTAGAACCTTAGTGTAGTGATAAAAAATGTTTATTTCGTAATATTCTATAAGTTTATTTTAGTTGGCCGGCACCATTGACATATATTTAGTACATATATATCGATGGCCGGCACTTTTAGAATAGCCTAAATTTGTATGGGGCTGGGTGATCTCCTTTATTATGCATGCACGTGTGTTTGCATGAGTATATATTGCTATAACTATTGCCCTGTAATAAAAATCTTGTGTATTATTGATCTTTTTCCGGTACTTTTTTGACAGAGTAGTATCTTAGAGATTGCATAGTTAAAATAAATATAACAAAATGTAATTATTGGTGATTAAAAGTAGCTATGAGTATCTTACCCTTTATGTGTATTATTGGTTCTATGCCGTTGTTTTGCTGACAGTAGCAACGAATTAATTAATTTATATTAATCTAATCCTTTTCCCTAAGATTGATATCGAACAAGCGATACTTTCGCATTGCGAGCGATCATACGTTTTTTTTATAATTAACAACAAACATAATGTTCATAAATTATCTACTGATTACTATTGTCACTATAAACAAAAGCAATTTTGTAAAACTACTTTCGAATTTCATAAAGGTTTATTCAAAACAAAAACTTTGCAAATTATTTATACTCGATAAGTAAGTTTATATTTCAATTGATATACTGCTTCAATTTTCTATACTGTGGCGCGAAAGTGTTATACCTACATAATATGGCGGCAGGTGCGTCGCGTCTCGCGTCGCGATTGATCGTAATTATACTCGCGAACTGGGGAAGAGGGGAGCCTCAAAAGCTTTGAGCGCTCGGAAATCCTCGCCTTAAGCCCTGCACATTTTCTGAACACAGTGCCATTATCGTCATTTCCGGCTTCTGAAGCAGACTCTTCAAGCTTGCTCCAGAGACATACTCTGCTGGATAAACTCGTGCAGTCGTTCTGGCGGCGCTGGCGTGCGGAATATCTACACCAGCTTCAGGCTAGATCCAAGTGGAATAGTCCTGCATCCCCTATACAGGAAGGTACGTTGATCGTCATAATACATGATAATGCACCGCCGCTTTCATGGCCGTTAGCCATCGTAGAGAAATTGCATACTTCCAAGGACGGTACAACCCGCGTCGTTACCGTGAAAACCGCTAAGGGGAGTTACGTGCGCCCTGTTGTACGTCTCTGTCCGCTTCCAACTCAGTGAGATCTAGCCTGAAGTTGGATCTACCTCTTAGTTTAAGTATTTAGTATTCACTATTATTGCGTTTGTAGTTTTCGCTAAAGTTAATTTAGATTAATTTTATTATCATATCGCTGTCTTAGCCTGTTGATGGGTTATGCGGTAGTACACCCAACATAGCTAAGTTCAATTCTATTTCTTTTAAAGGCAACCCTTTAGGGCCGGGAGGATATGGTAGCGCCATCTACCTTTCCATCGAGAACTAATCACGTCAACGTCAATGGTTCGTCGCTGCTCGACCAATCCGAGCGATCTTTTTCATAAATCCCATCCCGAAACACCCTCGCTATTGGCCGCCTTGCTCAACGGCAACGCAGAAGATTCGAGACGCTGAGATCGTGTCCGCCATACCGCACCGCACTGCTATAATTATTACCGCTTATACAAAACTCAACAAAACCACCCGCGAGTGAAAGTGATTTGTGTAGTGGAGTGATTCAAACAGCTTCAGGATTCTCGAAAACACCAGGAGACTGCCCTTCTGAGAAGAAGAAGATTGCCGTGCAAGGTAAGAGGTTCCTTTCTACACCATACTTTCTCTCCCCTGTCCAATCCTAGGCGACCAGAACTCGCCATCCTTTAGATACAGTCCATTTTTTACCAAACCGCCTAGGAACCATACGGTTTCGGTGTAACGCCGAACCACACGTAAATAAGCTTGTAAATGCTCTGAATGTTTTCTACATTACTGTATCTAATTGGCAATGTTAATCTTTTCGATATAAAGCCGGCAATGTAATTGAGTTGTTCTGCTAGTTGTCTCGGCGTGAAAAGCTTCATGTCCAGATTTCCTCTATAGATATCTGTCAATGCATCTAAGAGAATTTGTTGGTTTCTTCGCAATATAGAGAGAAGGGAACTGGAAGTTAACGCTCCAGCGTTAACATCATTCATCGTTTTCATTATCTGAAATCTGTTTTCTAATATTGTTCTTCTATATTCCGTTGTGTCTATAAATTTTTGCAGAACTTGCAGTTGTGACTTTACAAAGTGCTCATTTTTCTTAATGATGTTGTTTTCGGACTCGATAATAAGTGTCTGATTTTTGATGAGATGCAGTAAATACTGTTCGTTTGTTTTGATTCTTTGTATGTCTTGAGCGTATTTTTCTGCAAATTCGCTATCCAGTACACCAAATAGGGTCCTTGCAAGGTTTCCTACGCCGTCCACGTAGCCGCAACGCTTCCTTTGTTGATGTTGAGACAATAATAACATGTTGTATTCGTTCACCTGATTCATTTCGAATTTCAGCTGTTTTATTGTAGATTGACAGGGTTCGTTGGGCATAGTCTCACATAATTGAGCTAAACTGTTGATGAATGTCTCGACCTTTGTTGTACTTTGCCAGAAAGTTGTTAGATTATAATAAACAACTAGTTTTCATTCGTCGTGGATAAGTTGAACATTTCCAATGGGGTCAAAGTAAACTGGTTGGTCGTCAGATAATCTTGTTATTTTAAAATGTTCTTGAGGTGCTGCTAGCGTACTTGAGAACGTTGTAAACACGACTATTAACACCAAAAGTAAACTGTTCATGCCAAATTCCTTTTTTGGTGGTTTTCTAAGATTTTGATCCTCTTTGCGTTTCTCGGGGTCAGTTAACGGGGTGAGTTTCGTTATGGGCCTTTTCAGTACTCCATTTTGTGTCTTGAGTGTGACCATTCGTACTAACTTGTCACTTCCGGGATGCAATTCAACCAAGCGTCACGTATCTTCCTTCACGAGTACAAGTTGTCCTTTCTCTAAGTCTTCTCTTGTTTGTCGCCATTTATTCCTGTTCTGTAATAAATGCAGATATTCTTTCGACCAGCGATCCCAATAATGTCTGCGCATGAGTTCGATGAGTTTCCGATGTCTATAGACTTCATTCCTAGTTGTTTCTGATGTCTATAGACTTCATTCCTCTGGGTTCATTAAGTGGTAGAGAGAGCGTTGGGCTCTCTGTAAGAAAATGTCCGGGTGTAAGATAGTCAAGGTCTTCTACATCCTCAGATAACGGGCTCAGCGGATTGCTGTTCATGCACGCTTCGATTTGAGTGAGCAGTGTTGTAAACTACTCATAAGTTAGCTTCTGTTCACCGATTACTCGTTTCAAGTGAGCCTTCATGGAGCGTACGCGGCTTTCCATAACTCTCCGGCAGATGGCCAAGAGGGAGCGTTCAAGTGCCATTCTATTTGAAGTTTGTTGATCTCCTTGAAAAATTCTGAAGATAACATTGTCTTGTATATTTGAAACTCTTCATTTAATACTCTGGCAGCTCCGACAAAGTTTGTTCCGTTCTTGGAATAAATGTGTTTCGGAGTGCCTCGTCTCGCACACATTCTCTTCAGTGCTGCGATAAAAGTTTGGGTCGATAAATCCGAGACAAGTTCGATATGTACTGCTTTTGTGCACATACACACGAATATGGCTATGTAGCCTTTGCAGGTTTTGACTCCACGGCCTTTGTTAATTTTTATATTGACATGGCCCGTGAAATCAATCCCCCAGTGTGAGAATGGTCTTGACGGAGTGATCCTCTCTTTAGGAAGATTGCCCATCAGCTGGTTAGTTCTGGTCGTCGCGTAGCGACGGCATCGTATACACTGTCTCAGCATTTTCTTGACGGTTCGATTTCCGCTAATGATCCAGTATTTGTTCCTAGTGTAAGCTAGCGTTAATCTTGCTCCACCGTGTAATGTTCGTTGAAGCGCGCGTTCGATGACTAATCGGGTCAGTTTTCCTCCTCCTGGAAGTAGTACTGGATGCTTGGTTTCTTCTGGCAAGTTGGAGTAGCTTAGTCGTCCACCGACGCGTAAGATTCCGTCCTTGTCCAAAAATGGGTTGAGTTTTAAAATCGCGCTCCTGTTGGAAAGTTTTCCGTTTTTCTTGATAGAAATAATTTCGTCTTCAAAATAACTTTCTTGTACTGATCGAATAATTAAACATAATGCGTTGTCTATTTCGGATACGTGCAGTTCATTGCGCTCGTTCGACCTTTTGTTTTGTGAAGCATCAGCAAAACGTATCACCCAGGCGATTATCCTTGTAATGCAATCGATGTTGCTATGTCGCTCAAGTAATGAATTAATTAATTCATTTTTAATCGACACGGGTTCCGTAGTCATTGTAATGTAACAATTCGTTTCAATACTCTCATTTGTCGTATACGTTTCCTTGGGGATAAGATCTTGTATTTCTTTCTCCTTAAGCCATTGAGGCCCTTCCCACCACAGGGAAAAGTTAACTAACCCTAGATAACTAACCTTATTTTTCGACCCTTATTACTTACCTTCGTACTTTTGACTACGGTATTTAATAAAGGGGATAATGGGTTTTATTTGAATTTAACATGCATATTTTTTATTTTTATTATAAATTTATTATATTCTTCTTATTAATTAATAAATTTACATAAACCAAAACGGCATATTTATTAAAAAATCAGCCTCTCAAATGAGATCGTAGGTTTTATGACAAATTAACAATGGTAACATTCTAAAAGATTTTTTAAAGTATTATTTTAAAGTAAATGTGAAAAATAATTTTCAAATATTAGAAATAACGAATGAAATAAAGTAATTAAATAAAAATTTTGGTAAGAATCTATCAAGTTATACATTTGTGACAAACGTCAAGTTTGTGCTCCCCGCACTACGATTTATTGCTCTGGGTGCAACTACTTTTAGTCATCCTTCGCTTTGCGGAGGGACACAAGGCTTATATTTTCCTTTTTTAGGTAGGAGGTACATCAGTCACATTATTTTCGCAAAGAAAATAAATAAACAAACCAAAAAAAACGCAAGAGTTCACCAACTAAATAAGACAAAATGTTACGTTAATACTAACCTTCGTCAATCTGACGACCCATGGTTGCTGGAACGGCGCTCACGGTGCCCCCCCACTCAAAACACTACCGTCAGTCGGGGGGCAACGGGTCGACTGAGATTATCTTAAGTGTGGAAGCAGTGCGATCGCGCGCGCAAAAGTTAGCACGATTTAAACAAACCCGCGTAGTCAAATTGACGAAGGTTAGTAATCTAGGGCTAATTTTGATGGCAGCAGTCCTCTTGTTGCGCAGTCGGCGGGATTATCTTTACTTTTTACGTAACCCCAGTTTATCGCAGGCACGATGTTTATAATTTGTGTTGTTCTATTTATAATATATTTCTCGTATTTGGTTTGACTGCCTTGAAGCCAAGCGAGGACCACTTTAAAATCGCTCCAGCAGCAAATCGTTATGTCGTAATCTGCAAGAATCTTTGCTATTTTCTCTAGAAGTTTTGCTAGTAAGACTGCGGCACACAGTTCCAACCTGGGAATCGAAGTTTTCTTTTTGAGTGGTGCGACTTTAGTTTTTGCGGCCAATAATGTAGTTACGTAGGCACCAGTAAGCAATACAGTTCGACTGTAGATGACGCATGCATAGGCCTGCTCACTTGCGTCACAAAAGCCTTGCAATTCTATAGTTGCATTGTTTTCGTTTTTAATCCATCTCGGAATACTAATGTTATTTATATTTGGTAGTTCTGATTGGATACGAATCCAGTCTTTTGCAATGGTATCGAGTACATGTTCATCCCAGTCCATGTTACTGCAGTCCTCATTCCATAACCTTTGGAAAATGAGTTTTGCTTGAATGGTCAATGGAGCTAACCAACCGAGCGGATCGTAGATCTTGCTTATCTCTGATAACAACTTGCGTTTTGTGTATGTTGTTTGCTTAGCGTTGTACGGCAATTCGGTAGTGAAATGGAAAGTGTCGCTTGCGTCATTCCATGCAATCCCAAGTGTCTTGCTGATTTCCTGTTGTTTGAAGTTGAAATTGGCAGTGCGTTTCTTGTCTTCTAATGCTACGTCGCTCAGAATACAAGGTTCGTTGGTAGCCCATTTTCGTAAAATGGTACCGCCTTTCTATAGTAGCTCGTAAAGCTCTTTCTGTAGTAACTTGGTGTTTTCTATGATGGCCCGTAGTGACGTCATCCATATAGCACTCGTTCAATAGCACCCTTTTGGATAAGAGGAAAGCCATTGCTGCAGGTTTTGAGTTCCCGAGCTTTTGTTGATAATGAGCTTTCATTGGCATGTTTACCACGTATCTCCCATTGCTCAAACGGTTCGTTGTTTCTATGTAATATTTTTCACAGTATTTGTCTTCCTTCGTTGGTTCTGGTTCACATGAAATTTCTTCAGTCTCCCAAAATTTCGTTATGCTGTCTAGCTCTGTTAGAGTAACGAAACAGTTAAATTGCCTTGTGGCACCGCTAAGAATCCAGCCCAGTTTGGTTTGCTGCGCTACAGGTGAGCCGTTGCTGGGCTTGAGTATGCCTTCTAGAATTACGTCAGAGTAAATATCCGCTCCTAGTAGTAAATCGATGGGCCAAGAGATGTTAAAGTCTGGGTCCGCCAGCTTGATGTTCTCCAGATGTGTCCAGTTTTTTGCGTTAATCGTTGAGTTAGGAAGGTTGTTTATAAGTTTGCTCATTACTAGTGCTTCGGTTTGGAATGTATAATCCGAGTGTATAGATTTACATTCTAGTTGTATAATTCCTCTGCTCTTGACTATTATAGTACCGACGCCGGTGATCGCGGCATTCAGTTTGTTTCGGGGTAAGTTCAAGCGTTGAGCTGCATTTTCTGTAGTCAAGGTCACTTGAGATCCCTGATCCAATAATGCGTGAAGGATGACGTAATCTCCCTCCTTGTTTTTGACCTTCAACTGTAAAGTCGTTAAAAGTATTTCTTGATTGCCATTTATATGATTCGAGGTTCGCTCAGCCACCGTTGAGGTGGATGGCTTGGTTTGTTGACACTTCAGATTATCATCATGAAGAAGAGAATGATGTTTAAAATTGCAGGTGCGGCATCTTTTCGTTGAGGTACATTTATTGCTGGCATGGCTAAACAAACAATTCTGACATAAATTCAATTTATTTGTCGTTTGATTACGCGATGACACATCCATGTTCAAAAATGTAGGGCACTGTCGCAGTGCGTGATCGTTTTTGCAGAGCGGGCATTTTCGTAGCGTTGCATGCAAGGTTTTTGTCGCCTTTTCTGCGTCTTTAAAGATCATTGACTTAGTGTTGTTATAATTATTATAATTAGTTTTATATTGGCTGTTCTTTTTTGAACGAAATGTTTCCAAAGTCATGAACTTCAATTCTAGGAACTCCATGAACTTCTTGAGGTCCGGGAGCTCTCTTGAATGTTTCATTTTCTCTATGTAATCGCCGTAAGAGACATCATCGAGTTTCGAAGACAGCAGGTGCACGATAAGTGGACCCCATACAGGAATATCGGTATCGATGTTCTTCAGCGCATTCAAACATTCTTTCGTGGTTTCATGGAACCTTTTCAGGTTCGCCGAGTTTGGTTTGTCGGTAGATGCTTGATTGAGAAGTGTATCAATGTATGACGTGAAAAGCAATCGCCTGTTATTGTAACGATGCTGGATGATTTCTAAGCACGAGTCGTAATTTTCGGCACTCACAGGAAGATGTGTGATCAATTTTTCAGCTTCGCCTTTTAATTTCGACTTCAAATACTTCATTTTCTGTGTTTTGTTTAGCGTTGGGTTGTTATGGATCATCTCAAAGAATAAATCCCTAAAAGAAATCCAGTTGTTATAAGCTCCGTTAAACTCTGGTAATTCTATTCGAGGCATAGTCTTCTCGTAATGAGATGATTCAAATATTCTTCTATTCAAATCTTCCTTCAGTTTGTCGTAGACTTGCTCCCAATGGTCGAATTTTGATTCATAATCTTCGTCGTCTCCTTGCAACAAGTAACTTATCTCCCAGTGGATCTTATCGATAGCTTCCCACTTCGATTGTAAGATGTTAAGTTGATCTTGAAGCTGCCACTTCTCTTTCATCTCCTCCAGTTTTGTTTTGGCAACCGCACGCTGCAAAGCGTTGACATTGCACATTTGATTGCGCAATAATGTCGATAAGTGTTTATCCGACTCATCTCTAGTGGTGTCTTGCGTTATGCTGAAAAATGAGGCAGATTTGGGTTTGGAAATATCCGAAAAAGTCGGTTCCTCTAATAACTTGGTTCTCAACTGAGTCATACATTGCATTTTTTCGTCAACTATGCATTTTGATACAACAAAAACCGTCTTCTTAAAGTAATCATGATCTGTGTTGGACGATTCATACTTCTTGATGATCTCGTGATTCGTTCGAAATTCATCCCAGAGCGATCGTAAAACTTCGATGCGCTTGTTGAGGTAATCTACGGTTTTTCTACTCCTAGAATCCTTTTTGTAGTTGGATTGAAAAGCTTTGATTTTCTCATAACTAGCCTGTTGTTTAGTAACGAGTTCCACAAACTGGGCGCAACCTTCTTCCGACATTGTTACTGCTGGTAATAGGTAACCCTGTGTACTCACGCAATTGGTTGTAAGTTAAGATGTTGACGTAAACATTAGACGTTATCTCTGCTCCGTCGGTTGATACGTAAGGTCTTAGTCGCAGTGGATGTTATCCTCGCTGATAAAACCTAAAGATGCTGTATTTCCTACTGGTTTGTTACTGGTCGTTCTCAGTGTAGCCTTCCCTCCCCTACGTTATGTGCAACGTCTCAACGCTGCCGGTGAGACCCGCTTGTGGGAAGCCAACAACGCCGATTTGCTTACGTAGCCGGGATATACCACGCTGAGATCCTGCCAATAAGATACACGACAGTATAAGACTTACCAATCGTGTCTATCGAAGGACCAGACGATGTTGAGGATATCGCGTCGTTGACGATTCCTCAGGTTGTAGTTGTGTTGAAAGGTTGTTGAAAATGATGCACTGTGTGCAGTGCATCATTGGTTATAAGTTCAAAGGTTTATTTCACTAGAAAAGTTCCTTACTACGGCTATGTTCAGTTGCTGAGTCGCACGTTACGTTAAATTGTTATTGTTTTATTAAACTCACATTAGTACGTTACGGATGTTTTTGTACGACTGAAGTTAATAAATTGTTTTATTGCTTGCGTTGTTACAAATGTGCTGTACGAGCAATATTGGCTCGTACAGTTATAATATTTACAAATAATAATATTTAATTATTTATTATTTATGTTACATATTTCAATTCCATTATTTTACAACTTTATACTTATTTACATTTAAAACTATTATTTACAACTAAAATTATACGTATAATCCTACAACTAAATAAAAAAAAACAAACTAATATATACATAAAAAGGCAAAGCGTCTAGGCGTCGTAGTATTCCTCCGCATCACTGTCATCGGGTAACGTGCCCAGAAGGCTGGCAGCATTGCCACGTTAAATGGCAATGCTGATTCTTTAAGCAAAGAATAAACCAGCCTTCTGGTCACGTGAGACGTCGATCAAGCGTTTGGAGATGTCTCGGTACAAAATACGAGCGCTCGGACCCCATGAGCTCTGCGTTTCTACCCCGAACGGCTCAAATACGTAATTGCCAACTAAATTACCGTATTTGCGCCGTTTGAGGGTTTCCGCCGTTGCAGCAGCAGCGCCAGGTTGACATGCTGTGCTTGGAATATGTGATGGCGCAAGGGTGCCTACGCATGTTGCGTCCCACACCAAAGGCCTACCCATTTTCCATGGCAACAACGACATACCGTCAGGTCTCGTCCCGTCGTCTCGTACCAAACCATTTGGTTTGAGTACAGCTGGTACGCCAGACGCGACGAGAGTACGACGAATTATGTCGTTCAAATGTGCATGTCGTGGAATTCTACCCGCGCTTCTACTGCAAGAAAGCCTATGATGTCCGACGCTATCGACGTCTTCTCCACAATGACATTGATGCGGAGAAACACATGGAGCACCCAAACGTAGGCAAGTGGCAGTACGGAAGGTCTCATCGTCGAACATGGTTCCAATGTTGGAAGATGTTAGTGCTTGTAGCCAAAGACCAGATTCCCACTCCCCCACAGCCAGTAAGCGAGCACGCTCTGCACTCACACAGCACTTCCGAATTAACTAGTGTAGTTGTTAAAATTTTCCTAGTTAACTCTTCCGTGCTGTGAACCGAAAATAAAAACGCCGGTAAACTGACACTGGAAATTTTGCGAAAGATAATTTTATTATACAAAGACAAGATTTTTTTAAGAGGCATCTGACGTCTTTGTAATCTTTGCACTTATTAAAATTATGGAATGAATAATGATTAAAATATTTTTTTATTGTTTGTACAGTCGAACAACTTCCCGCTGGACCACCACAAGGGTGAAAATCGCTCAGCAAGTCATCGTCGCTGTCAGTGCTACGAGTACTTTACACGCACATAGACATTCGTATACAAAACGAGTTTCTAGTGTGCCTCGACTCTATGAGCGAGTTAAGGGATTTTTTCCAAACTGGTCCAGCACCGACTTGTTTTATTTTACATAAACAACAAACATTTAAGTAGTTATATGATAGTAGATAATGTGTGGCTACGCCAGCACATGTTTTTAATTTCACCTTTTCTGCCCTATTTCGTGGTAATTTCGGGCTATCCCTTTTTAGTGCACCCCTGTGACCCTCAAATAAAATACATGCCAAATTCCAACTTCGTAAGCCAAGCAGTTTTGACCGTACGTTGTCTGTCAGTCACTCAGTAACGCAAGGATTTTATATACAGAAGATAGAGTCTTAGCTAAAACACATACCTGAATACTATACTAGAATCATCTAATTAACAAGGTGCCTCTGCCAAGCATTGTATCTATCTTAGAACTAAAGAGGATATAACTCAGGATGTGGACGAGTGCCATCTGTACTTAAACTTCGTAGTAAATTATTGCTTAACCATGGGGTTAAGCTGTGATTTGCAGCAGATTTCGCAAATATTTACAGAACAGTATTACAGAAATACATTTAGGTTTTTGTACGAAATTAAAATAAAATGTGGTGATTATAATGGGAGACTTCAAACCACACAGCCATAGAGTGTTTCTATGTATGGTGTTATTGTATTTACAAATATAATTGTATACGTATGTTTATCCATTATCTACCCATAGTACAAGCTCTGCTTGGTTTGGGATTAGATGGTGTTGTGTTTACCTATGTGGTAGAATATTATTATGGCAGAATATGTCCCTGAATGTAGAATTTCGCTACTCGAGCTGATTCCGAATGACGAAATCCTAGAGTCAGGCCTAGACATAGCAGACGACTTCAAGGGAGCTAGCCTGTCAGTTGCCAATTTAGATTCGCGAATCTCTTCCCTTAAGGAACTATACGACCACAACTTGGCGAAGCGAACTACAGCTTTGCACAACCAGGTCTACCACAGATTGGGCAGATTAGACAAATCCGAACCTAAATACGGCAAGAAAATATTCGACCTGACTGAACGCTTTCGGATGCTGTCGGCAGAGCTATCTAAGATAGAACACTTGAATGTTCCGTCGGCGGAAGTCGGAGTCACGATGACTTGCACGGATTCAACCCCTGCACAGGCAGCGTCGACTCCGGTAACACATTGACTGCTGGAAACGTATATGGTGTGTCCCAAGTGTCGGATCCTGCGATGCAGCTAGCCCACAATAGTCGTGTTTAGGGAAAAAATATACAAGCGTGCTGCCGAAACACGCGACGCGTGAATCATACCCATACCACACATGTGCTGACGACCACTCATGTGTGTTTTTTTTGTATAGCTACTCGTACGTCGCGTTTCGCGTTAGCACATACACACGCTCGACCTGCACGCGCGTTGCGTGTCGTTAAGCACGAGAGGCTGGGCACGCTCGGCGGGTACGGATACACGCAGGATATGCGTACTGGCCGCATAGCAAAAGGCCGTCTACAAATCTTAGGCCAGCAGTCAATGTGGTAACTGTCCACTGTGAGCATTTGAGGGTTGGCGAACTATCGAAACTCAAATTCGACGGAACAGGCTGCGTTCGCGAATTTCTACAACGCGTGACGGAATTTAGGACGGTTAGAAATCTACATGCCAATAGATTATTCGATTACGCGTCCGAAATTTTTACGGGTAATGTGTTACACTGGTTTCGCGGTGTTAAATATTCCATTTCTACATGGGACGAACTAGCTAGTAAACTCACAGCTGATTTTACACCGTACGACTATGATTATAAACTTTTAGCCGAGATTCGTAATCGTACTCAAGGGCAAAATGAGGGTATAATCATCTACTTATCAATTATGTTCCAACTTTTTGCGCGATTGTCACCGAACACGGTACTAACCGAACATGAAAAATTAAATATATTGCTTCACAATATTAGACCGTGTTATTCTACAGTACTAGCTTCATGTACTACGGCTATAGACACTATAGACACTCTAAAAACTCTATGTCTAAACTATGAGAGGTTCCAGTGTTTAAGTGCACAATTTCACGAACCTAGTTACCCTACGTCTAACACAGTAGCACCTGATTTAGCTTACATAAATAAAAAGGACACGCACGGTCACTATAATAATTCACAGTACTATAAACCGTCTAAACTAAAAAACTACGCTTCTGTCGCATCTATAAATGTCGAACCAAACGATACACCTGTGCCTAGCCTACAACACTATAATGTCAACATGATATCTAAATCAGCTGTTCCTACAAAAATAACTAATAAAAGGTGTGTGTTTTGCCCGCGATGTCGTTCAACTGATCACTCACTAGGGACGTGCAAGCGAGAACGTTATCCGATATGTTTTAAGTGCCTTAGGGATGTCACGTTCGTAAATTGTCCTAACTGTAAAAATAAATCTTTTTCAAAAAACTAATTTACTCGGATCGTAGTTCGTCAAATAAGATGACAAACCCTACCGTTTGTACATCTTCTAAACCTAAATATTTTGACATAGAAGACTGGAAAAATTGGCTGAACACTCTAAAAGTGTATTTTTCCAGTTATTCTGTGGCTGCGATCCGTGATCAAAAACCTAATACTGATTTTCGACCCTACGTTAATGAATCTACCCCTTACTGGGTTACTTGACTCAGGTTCTGCCGTGACTATATTGGGCAATAATTCTCATGAAGAAATTATTTCTAAAAAGAATCTCCCTTTGAATAAGTGTGACAACCCTACTATATTTTTTCGATCGGCGGGTGGTCATCGTTTGACACCGATCGGCTATATCAACCTACCCACCACTTTTGAAAATAAAACTTATAACTTAAAAGCGTACGTAATTCCAGAAGTCACTAGTTCGTTAATTTTAGGTATTGACTTCTGGAAAAGATTTAAATTGTTACCAAATTATATTTACTCTGTCTCTTTAGCTAATAATGACCCTTGTAGTAATTCCTTACCTAATAAACCTAATGCTGCCTTACAATCCTACAATGAGCTTAATGACTACCAAAAACCTTTAGCGGATAAGATGATTAAGCAATTCGAATGTATATCTTCCGAGAAGAAAGGCCTTGGACGTACCCATTTAGTCGAGCATCGTATTGATACAGGTGACTCACCGCCAATACGTCAGCGATACTATCGTCTGCCGCCAGAAAAATTGCGTGTTATTATTGAGGGACTAGACGAGATGCTTAAACTCGGAGTCGTACAACCGTGTGAAAGCCCATGGTCTTCGCCTATCCTATTAACGCCTAAGAAAGATGGTAAATTAAGGTTTTGTTTAGACAGCCGAAAACTAAACTCGGTTACATGTAAGGATGCGTACAAACTACTGTATGTTTCAGAAATCCTAGATAACCTAAAAATGCTAGATTCCTAAGTAGTATTGATCTATCTAAATCTTTTTGGCAGACGCCTATTCGGAGTAGCGATCGGGACAAGACCGCGTTCTACGTACCTACCCGCGGAACATTCCGATTTGTTACTATGCCGTTCGGCTTAACTAATGCGCCGGCTACGCAACAAAGATTGGTCGATCAATTATTTACAAATAGTCCAGAGTTCGAAAACGCGGTGTTCGTATTCTTAGACGATATTTGTATTATAGGAAAAGATTTTGATCATCACATTCAGCTGTTATCTAAAGTATACGCGAAACTAAAATCAGCTAACTTATCTATTAATTTAGAAAAGTCACATTTCTTTACAAACGAATTAAAATACTTGGGTTACGTAGTCAATTCTAAAGGACTTCACGTAGATCCTAGTAAGGTGGAAGCACTAATGAACTATCCTGTACCTACAAATAAAAAGGAGGTAAAACGGTTTTTGGGTACCGCGTCTTGGTACCGTAGATTTATACCTAATTTTAGTTCAATTGCAGGGCCTCTAAATAAACTTACTTCTACCAGTAAAAAGGCTGCTCCTTTTGTGTGGTCGGAGGAAGCTAACAGCCGCGCCAATTCTATCTTGTCCGGACTATAACAAACCGTTCGAAGTGCACACGGATGCTAGCGACTATGGCGTAGGGGCTTTACTCACACAAACTACTGACGGTGTGGAGTATCCTATAGCTATATATAGCTTATATGAGCAAATCCTTGTCTACATAGGAACGTAATTATAGTATTACGGAACGGGAGGCGCTAGCTGTTTTAGTCGCGGTAGAACATTGGCGATGTTACTTAGATAACGGTTTGAAATTCACTGTCTACACAGATCACTCAGCCTTAAAATGGTTTTTAAATTCAAGTAACCCTACGGGTCGCTTAGCGAGATGGGGGGTGCACCTGTCTTCTTTTAATTTTGATGTGAAACATCGCCGCGGCGCGGATAACGTCATACCCGACGCACTATCGCGGGCAAGTGCCGTGTCGGCTATTGATACTAACACTGATAATGATACTACCGTAACCTCGGATCAGTGGTATACTACTATCTACAATGGCTGTAAAAACTCACCTACATCTTTTCCTAACTATTCCATCAAAAATGATAAGTTATATCGATATATGGTATCGAAATGTGCACTGCGGAAAGAATTCGAATGGAAAGAGGTTCTACCTACCTCGGATAGATCTACAGCTATTAAAGAAAACCATTCGGAACTCGCTGCGGGTCATTTAGGTATTTTTAAAACGTATAAACGTTTAGCACAGCGTTATTATTGGCCCGGTATGCACGCCGACGTTGTTAAATTTATATCTTCGTGTGATACTTGTGTCGCACATAAACACCAAAACCATGCTACTTTAGGTGTTATGGGACGACCAAAGGTGTGCTCTCGTCCCTTCCAAACAATTAGTATCGACCTTGTTGGACCCCTTCCCTCAACTAGAAAACAAAATAGCTATATTTTTGTTGTTACTTGTTGCTTCAGTAAATATTGTCTTCTCTTTCCCATCAAGCGGGCTACCGCCGAGATTATAACTGACATTCTCGAGGAAAAAGTTTTCTTAATACATGGCATACCTTCAACCGTTATTCTAGACAATGGTAAACAATTTGTAAGTGCAACTCTAAAGTCTATGATTAGAAAATATAAAATACCTAACTTGCACTTTACACCGAAATACACTCCGGACGTAAATTCTGTTGAGAGATACAACAAAACCATCGTGACTACTATATCTTCGTTTATCGAAAACGACCATAGAATATGGGATACTTTAATTCCCAAAATTCAATTCGCGCTAAATACTGCGGTTAATGAGGTAACTGGTTATACTCCGAGTTTTTTAGTGTACGGCAGAGAACTAGTAACTTGCGGTTCACACTATATTGATGCCGAGTCAGATGATGTTATTTATATACCTAGGGATTCTTATGCTGAAAATATAGGCTGTCTATCAAGTATTTTCGATAAGGTCCAGACTCTTTTAATCCAAGTTCACGCTAGAAACTCACACACATACAACTTACGTCGTAAACCGGCTGAGTTTAACATAGGTGATACCGTATGGAAAAGAACCTTCTATCTAAGTGATAAGGACAAATCATTTAGCAAAAAACTGGCTCCTAAGTTTACCAAGTGTACTATTATTGCTAAAAAGTCACCACTTGTATACGAATTAGCGGATTCGTCGGGTAAATCTATTGGCAGTTGGCACATTAAAGATTTAAAACTAATTAACTACACTGATTCCTAACCTAACTAGATTCTTTCATTGTACCTACCGCAGTTTGAGTTTCATAGTCACTGTCTACTTAGCACTGTCTACAGAAGTTCGGAGGACTTAGTTAGACGGATTTTTCTTGTCTAGACACGAAAAATCCTGCTGTACAGAGCGGGGTATTGTAACGTAATACTACACGTATTGCGTTATAATATCTCGCAGGCGCTTAACGCCAGCTTAGCCAGACATCGTTCGCAATATTACCAAATATGGTCATATTCACTAGCCAAAGGCAGTTGTGAGTCATAGGCCTACATCTATATAAGATGGGTGCGCGATCTAAGTCGGTCACTTGCCCTACACACCGTCTCGCTGATGGTTGTAGTGACTATTACTACTATTATTACTATCCTACTTCTCTGTCCCGCTGGGGGTAAGCATATTCTAGTTGTCTGTGTGCCTTTATGTTCTGTCTGTAGTATCTGGGTCTCCTAAGCATAACAGCCGATCTAGGGACCGCCTGTTCCTGACCGGTTGTTGTGTATTCTCTATGCTGTTTCCAGTTCTTCCTACGGGCTACGTTCTTCCTACGGGCTACGTTCTTCCTAAGGGCTACAAGCCACGAGCTGCTGGCGCCGTGCCGCTACTAGCCAGCTGCCACCCAAGCCTCCGTTCCTGCCTACGAGCTCCTACAGCCAGGCCACGGACGCCTGAGCCTGACCGCTCGGCCCACATCGGCTGCACCGCCTGAGACCCCGCTCAGCCTGAACCTCGACCACAGAGCTGCCTGCGCAGCGCACCTTGGCCAGCTCATCGGCGACCCTACAAGCAGCTACCCTGCGAGCGTCGGAGAGCAGCAGGAGTCTACGCTCCAGCCAGCTCAGGCCAGTGCTTACCTAGTTCGGTCATACTGTATGTAAGCGTTAGTGAGACATAATAAAGAACCTGTTCAGCCTAGCAGTGTTTCTCTTGAACCCCGACATCCTACCTGAGTTCCTCCGTCTCAGCTGATATAGGTAATAACAACAATTAACAAAATAATTTCGTGTTCCAAAATAGTATGCATTCTTTGTATGTTTGGGAAACGAACCCAAAATGTTTAAAATCACATTGTAAGACTTCTATTAAATCAATGCCAATCATTAGGTACAATGAGTATAATCTCCAAATTGAAAAATTGTATATCTGCCAAATTTCACCAATGCTCAGGAATCGAACCTAGAGGATTTATCAAGTATACCTAATATACCAAAATACTGCAGTGGATCAATGTTACCCTGATCTACTTGCTAACATGTTAGAAAACTATTTATACTGATATATGACCTAAGAATAATCCTTTTCTCAATTAAAGCTTATGTACACTTCATCAATAAAAACCCATATGCATTCTGTAAGAATCTAAACTCAACCAATATAATAAACTAATAGACGCTTGTCCAAAGAACGGGTATGCGTAAGATAGATATTATTACTACACTTCGTAATTTAATACGTTTGTTGACACCATTTTTATAATATCGTAGTAACAGGAGTCGAACCCGCTATTTCAGTAAGTTTGTTGAAACCATTTCAAAATATCGTAGCAACAGGAATCGAACCCGCTATTTCAGTAAGTTTGTTGAAAACACTTCAAAATATCATAGCAACAGGAATCGAACCCGCTATGTCAGTAAGTTTGTTGAAACCATTTCAAAATATCGTAGCAACAGGAGTCGAACCCGCTATTTCAGTAAGTTTGTTGAAAACACTTCAAAATATCATATCAACAGGAGTCGAAACTGCTATTTCAGTACGTTAGTGTAATAAATTTCTGTCCCGCAACTCCAACAAAGTATTAAACATTATTTATCCTTAAATAATTCCCTCTTATTATATAGAGTTATTGAACACGCTATTAATAATTCAGCGACTAGTTTGTTGACGTTGCACATCAATATAGTTATCGTCACAGACATTACTCAGGAGTCTAACCTGATTTAACTACACCTAGGTGTTCCACGGAATATTCTGGTGTGCATTATACATTAATCTCAAGTCATGTTAATGTCCTACACCAGATATCCTATAAAAATAATCTATATTATATAAAATCCTTCTCTTTCCTTATCTAAAATTAGTTCTAACCATCGCTAGTCCGCATCACGAATCGGACTCAAACAGCGAACCTGATACGCAAGTGTTTGTAACCAATAATATGCTTATTATCGAGAGTCGAACCCGATATATTCAAACGTTAAGCATTTTCTGTAGCCAATAATATGACACGCATGAGCTTTATGTAAAGCGGTGGATCTATGTAGCTAATTATATGATTACTTTCGAAATGCAGCGATGTTATAAGAGGAACCAAAGTGCTATTAAAATAAATAACACGTGCGAGAGAGCCCTCCTCCGATTATTAAATTATTTTAAGATGATTGCCGCGCTTTATGGAAAGCATTTCTATGTACCCAATAATATAACCACTGTCGAGACTCGAACTCAACATACAGTATAAATGACACGCATGAGCAGCATTTATGTAAAGCGTTTCAACATATGTAGTCAGTTATATGTTTACTTGCAAGATACAGCGATATTATGAGAGGAACCACAGTGCCATAAAAATAAATAACACATGGGAAAGTGTGGCACTTAGGCGCAATATCGCCCCCCTCGGACTATTAAATATTGAGATAATTGCCGTGACTTAGATATCATTTCGTCTTTCTGAAATGAACATGATCGTCTATTGATTAATGAATGGCACGTTGTGTCTAATTAATTTGATATTTTCCTACGCTGTGTATGGTTATTTCTCTACGTTGTGTTTGTAATTTTCTACGTTGTGTTTGTGTAGTAACTTTTAAGTTCTTCCTCGTTGTTCTGAAGTGAATCAGAACATTTTATGACGAGGATCCTGATCACGGCACCAAATGTAACGGAATCCTATGGACCCCAGGCTGATTAAAATTTTAGTTTTCTTACTAACTGGGTTTAAAATGCCAGCCCCGCCCAGTCGCACTGTGGTTCGTCTAGAACATGCTAGCTGGACAAAATTATTTATTGAGGTTTTTTAATTCGTACGGCTTTATTATGATATTCTAATGGGGTACTAGCGCATATAACACCAAAAAACAGGAGGTAGGGTCACGTGTGTCAACAAAAAAAAATATAATAGCGATTAATCTTTTATTGTCAGACAGGTAAAATATAACAATGAAAAAAAATAACAATAGTCATAAAATATTGTGCTACTAAGGACTTGGCTTCTAATTACATAATAGGGTATTATTACTACCTACTCAATAACAATACTTTTTACTTAAAAAATATGCAGTTAAAAAACAATATGATGACAACTAATAATAAAGTTAGATAAGGTACACAGCTTAAAAAAGCATTAGTAAAATATTATTTACAACTTCTATTTATTCTGCATCACTAAATTCTTCTTCTGAAGAATCATCTACCATATAATCTGACATATCTTGATGAGAACTACAATGACTTACACTAGACCTTACATTTACAGGAGGGGGTATAATTAATTCTAAAACCTCTGAAGGAAGTTTACTCGTCGGTTTTTTCGGCACTTCCCTAAGGCCATTTATTACAGGATCAGATGTAATTAGCAACATATTAAGTAAATCCCTATTCGTGGCAATACGTGAATATTTTCGAGTATTGTGCTCCCGGAACCTCCTATAATCCTTATTACGCGCTTCCTGAGCTTCTTCAGAAAGCTGCCCAATAGGTAAAAGAGCCGATCTCACAATTTCCACACTGTGCACAAGAATTTTGTGCACAGTAACAGGCATTTTACACCACGAATAGAGACTAAGATACAATTTTTTTGTGTCCTGTGTAAAAGAATTAAATTTAACAACATCAATATCGTAACCCGAAGCTAAAGTTCTAAGGATAGTGCCAAAGTTCTTAATTAGTGTCACATCTACACCTGTAATATCTGAAGCCTGTTCAGGATTCTCAAAAAACCGACGAGCAGTATTCCCATCATTCGTATTACCAAATCCTGGTTTTGGTTTATCTACAATTAAACCCATTTCAACCTTAAACCTTTCTTGGATACGAGCCGAACGTTGCTTCACATTTTCTTTGTCACTTTGACCTCGAAGTTGCCATTTCTTAACTTCAAGACGATAGCTTATGTGAAGCAAACATTCAAAAGACCGGATCCAAGCGTGAAGGGGAGATATACCAAAACCAAGAGATTCCTTATTTACAACAAATTCCCTAGACTCATCATTCATAAATTTAGGAGTAGCTCCACAAATGTAACATTTAAGTGCTGACGAAGTTTCAGTCATAGCTTTGCACACTTTACCATCAATCATCGTGAACAGTAATTCGTGTTTGACCGATATCTCTTTACCATCTATATTACCTATTGTTGGCACCAATTGGTTTATTTCCTCCAAAATCTTATTGGTTTCTATTACAGTAAAATCTGTTGTTTCTTTGGAGAAAATAAACTTAATCGGTCGACAATACATGGTAGAAGATGGTCGAGGATTCTGCCAAGCAACTCTACCACTATTGTCACGTAACTGAAGTGGCACGAATGAGAACATAAACAAAAACTCATCTGTGTCTTCACTGTTTGAGAATTTTTGTTTGTAAGTGCTATGACCGGAACTTCCATCACACCCCCACTTGCTAACAAGGGAGAGTGATGAGCCAGAATCTACAGATTTTAAAACTTCACGCTGTGCACAAATTAGACGTTCAGCTGTTTTATTTAAAACCGCCTGAAATTTAATTTCTGCACGCGTTTCGCTTACAAAAATCTGTTCCTCGGGAGGGTAGCATTCAATTTTTGCCTGCCTAACACTATAAAATGATGGGAATACCTGGTGTCCTGCCTTGATGCTTCATTTCCTCGTTTGTTTATAAGAGTGGCTCGTGGATTTGGGATCCACATAATATGCCAAAGCCTCCTCTTTGGACAAACATATTGGTTGTTCGCGTACCTTTTCACCCACATATCTTTTCATTTCTTGGCACTTTTCCGGACTATGGCTTGCTTCTTTAATCACAGTAGCCAAATTCCGATGTCCGGATAATCGTGCCGATATTTCAGCAGCGGTTTCTAGCTGGTTTACATCTCGCGTGTGTAGTAGGTCAGGGTGCTTCAGGAAAATCTATTGATGGACGTCCACGAATCGAACTCTTACTTGATGATGATGGTGTTGAGAGGTGGACAGATGATTTGAATGTAAAATCCCCAGACAACCACTCAGAATTCTTAGTCAGGAAGCGATTACGGCATTTTCCACATTTTTCCCATTTTTCTGTGTATTTAGATGACAATCTTCCAATTGTCATTTTAATTTCCCGCTCAGATGCTTCCGTGATATTAACAAGATCATGTTTCATCACTATAAACTCATACAGTCTACTGTTGCGGTTCTCTTTAGCATGTTTCTGCCATTCATCAAATAACTCTATTTTCGAGACTGAGAATTCGTATTCTAGAAAACAGACAAAATGACAAAGTTGTACTCAAGTGTGCAGGCTAAGATGACTAAAGTTTAAAAGCTAACAGATATGGCTATGCTATATATAAAATCTAGCCCGGGTACAAGAGGGTACAAGTAGTTTCTAGTCCAATGAATTCAGAAAATCATCAAAATTTGACAAAATTCTTTAAACTCGAGCTATTTAAAAAAAATGGGGAAATGTAAACCTATTTTCTTATTAGAAATAAAAAGAACATACCTTTAACTTGAAGATCCATCACTAACACTTTTGAAAAAACTTAAACTCACTGACATAGGATGTTACTTCCGTACACGCAAAAATGCAATTAATAAGTGGTTTTCTTACCCTTTCCTTATATACTAACCTCATTACCTTATCAGTAGTTGACACGTGTCCAAAACAATTCTCAGAATTGGGGCACCTGGGTATCTGGTAAAAGGCTCAGGTAATAAATTTCAGGTAATTAGACAATGACTTTTGTCCAGCTAGCATGTTCTAGACGAAACACAGTGAGTCGGGGAGAAATTCAGCGCTCCTTCCCCGCGCAGTTCTTGTGATCTTCGTCCCTGACGTGGGCGGACTCCCTACTGGCGTATTTACAAAGTGTAAATACAAATATAATGAAAAGAGGACATCAAAATAATATATGTCTTTAGTGGGATTGCCTAGCTTCTAACTAGATTACGATGCCTAGCAGTACCCTGAATACCACATAGTTAACTATCCAGCATTCATAACCACACACCCACAAGCGAGGTATGTGAAACCTCTCCGCTCTCAATCTCAGACGCTGGGTGCCGAGGCAGAGCCGAGGTAACTCATACCAGACCATGGTCACAAATCAAGCATGTGAAACCCCTCCGCTCTCAATCTCCGGTAGCTGTGTACCGGGGCAAAGCCGAGGTAACTCATACCAGACCTGCGTACACTCTTACTTCTCCACAAGCCTAATATCCTAAGCTAATCACACATACGCAGATCCACTGGCAGGATACTTGTATTCTCTCCGCTCTCAATCTCCGCACGCTGGGTCCCGGGGCAGAGCCGAGAACACAACCATCAAACCGTGGCTTACATATATCACACTCTCTCGGTCATACAGGACCTACACTAAGCCAGGCGCACCCAGTCAGTCAGTCTGTAATCGTTATTATATAACTAACTATTATAAACTGATATATTATAACAAATTCTACCAAACATAAAATAACATTGTTTATAGTAATTTATTCAGCCTGGGATATCAGTCTATACATATTTGTAATGTGTAATTCAATAAAACTTATACAATGACCTTTAGTGATTAAATTTAAGTATCAGGCACTCACCGGGATCAACAGCGTCATACCTCGTTAGGACTTCTCACCCGGTAACCGATACTCTGCCACTCGTCGCCCTATATCTTTTCTTGAAGCCCGCTCGTCTTGTTCCTTGTTAGTAATTAGCACTTATTCTCAATACTTGCCTAATACTCTTTCCGCGCCTAGATCTAGGTACGATACGTTTCGTGCCTCCAAGCCAACTCTTCTCCACCCCTACGCATACTTCCCAACCTAACACGCCGCGTCTCCACGTCAACCACCGGGATCCGCCTAGCTTCGCGTACTCACATCGACCATCTCCAAACACCACAAAACCGTATTTCCTAAACTACCACGCCACGCTTTCCGGAGATCTGTCAACCTCCGCGTCCTAAGACCCACTGCTCCGTACTTTCTCCACTCCCACGCCGCGCTGTCCTGGGACCCGACTCGCTCCGCCTCCTAAGATCGACTGTTAACCACCCTCAACGCAACGCCTCTCGAATCCTTACTACCTGACAAAGGTCCGTTTCTTATCGTTGATCCCTTTTTTTATAATCCTCAACTATACCGTATGTAAACACTACAGTGCCAATATTTTCTCATATTTCATGGCTATTTCTTTACTCATATGCCTGTCACATAATTCTTATAAATTTGTCAAACGCTTAGAATTTGTGAGTTTACTAATTGCATAACGTTGGCGCCATCGTAACCATAAGACAAACACATGTGGAAACAAGTATACGACCTAAGGACTATATATATTATTATTTAATTTGGTGTAGTCAGTAACGCCATTACACTACCAAAAACCAACAAAAACAAATATTAGTATCGATGTTATAGATCGGCCGCTCTGTCAATGGACGCTTTTTACGAGGCCCCGTAAAATTGGGGAGCTGGCCAGAAAGAATACATTTATTTATTTTTATACCAAGGGACCGGTCACGTAGTGACTTGAGTTGTGGGACGTTAGAAAGGTAACATTGTAAAAAACGCAACTGACTTCTCGTATATTATATATTTCTAGTATACTAGCCATGCGTGATCTAGATTTATTCATAAACTTTGTGCTTTGTTCGCCGGATTTGAGGCGTAGAATTGGTACATCCACCCCGTTCCGTCCCTCTGAGGGCGCAAACAACTGTCCTTTCTTATACCATGTGGGTACAACTAGGTGAATAAAGAATTAGGTAACTTGCACATGTTCTGAATAGCACCTCCGTACTTTTTCAATTTACTGAGATAATCAATCCGTTTCTTAAGCTTGGGGAGTTTCGTAAACTCTCCCTTGCGAACGACCCACATCTAGAACCTATGCTGGAGTACTTCACACTAAGTTTGAATACATAGATCAGTAAGTTTTATTAGTTTAGTTATCAGTCACTTAATATATACTACGTAAACAGCGTCAAATCCCGAGGGTAAAGTAATTTCTACGAAATATTATCTAAAAAGGGTTAATAAGCCAGGCCTAGACTCGATTCTTTCGATAGCGCAAACAAAATTTGTGTCTTCATTACAAAAGTACACAATGTTCGAAGGACAGAAATTTTTTTTGTGTCTACCGCGCCCTAGGCCGGATTGTTGTGATATAGTGTATTTGAAACTGAAAATGGCCTTTCCAAAAATACTTCATTCTCTAAACCTTTGAGAATAGAGACGAAATTTGCTTGTCGTGTTTGACCGCAACTGTAAAAGTATTTATGCTTGTAAGTTAGTTCATACATCAAACTTAACTATGGGTCAGTTTGTTTTTCAACTTTGTATCCGAACATAGCACTATCTTTATAGGCATAGAGCCATGAAATGCAGCAATTTACGCATTGTCTCGGGGGAACACTTCATTGCACAATGCTGGTGATAGTGACACATATTTGTCAAAATAAATACACACTGATATAGCTTTAAATAGGTCACGATAAGGGCGAGAGTCGTGGACATAAGTTACGTGAAACTAGTCGAACTATCGAGCTTGGTCGAAGTAAATCATTTTGGTCGACAAAATGATTTATAGAGTGGCACCATACCTACATCAATCTTTAGTTATGTTTTACGTTGGATTCACAACTTGGGTAGGAATTTGAATGATTTTTGGACGACCTTTTCTGTACATTCCTTATAATCACTAGTTGATAGTACAGTAAGTTTTGAGAATATTTCGATCAGAATAATAATACATACACGTAACGAGATTAAATATACAAAATAAAATACCATTATACATCAATATTTGCAGTATTCATGATTAAATTAGTTCTCATTCGAGAGATTTTCTTAAAATATTACATATTACACATTGTTTCCTCCTCATTCATTTAAATTAGTAGTAGTTAGTACAACAATATTCTTGTAAGTAGAAAATGTTAACATTTCAAAATAAGAGCATCCTGCGTACAAGTGCCTACTACCATGTAGTCAACAGACGTATAGAGCTTAAACAAATAATTAACATACACCAAGAAGCTACTTTACCTAACCCAACAAAGGCAAACTACATAGGACAATGCCATTCTTTGTACCGTCACAAGATCCCGTACTCATTCAACCCACAAGCCGTCTCTACACAAATATAGAAAGGTTACACAGAAAAAACAAATAGCAAGGGTCAGCAGAAGAAACAGAGATCGAACACAGTGAGGGTTCTGTAAACAAATTGTCATCGGATATATCTGCTAGCGTCTTTCTATTTACCTGTGTGCCTCAAACACTCAAACTTTGCCCAAGTACCCACGTTTAGGGCTCATACCCACTAAAAAAGAGTAGCAATCAATACTAATTTTAAGTCTTTCTAATTTTACGCCCAATGACGTCATGAGATGGCATTGTCAATGTGTGCGGGTCATCCCGTGCTGCAACATGTCATAACTTCGGGGCTAATAGAAACGTCAAATAATCGTCTCGTCTAAAAAGCATCCACTGCTAAACCAAGACCTCCTGCAAGCTGGAACCCAGCTTCCAACTACGTCCAGTAATTTCAAAAAGATTACTGGGCGTAGCTTTATAGCCGCTGACCAATGTATTCTCTCCACAGGAGCTATAGCACCTTTATTTCGAAATAATTTCGTAATTAAAACCCGTCAATGTAATTATAATGTGTAAAACCAAGTAGTGATCATTTGAAAATATTTATCTTGCATCTTCTACTTCTATTAGATCTGTAGCTAGATCTATACTAGATAGATCTAGATCCGAATGGTATCTGTAGCTGTACTAGGATGCGGTTTTTTTTTTGCGTAGAGTACATATCAATATCAATTATAATAGAGCACAGATACTGCTTATAAAACCAGAGCTGACTGGTACAATCAAAAGAAACAAAAAGAAATATTTTTACGTCGAGCGAACGTTTCTAAATTTAAATTGTTAGCGTCATTTGTTTCAGAGGTATATTTGCTAATGTATACATTGCTGTACTGTTTCTTGAAAACTTTATACATATTTGAAAGGAGTTTGGAGGCTTCAGCAGACTCACAAAGTATCAATTATTTTTACGTCATGATTGGATTTCAATTAAATAGTACCAATATTGATGTATATTTCATAACTTTATTATGATTATTGTAATTTATGCGATAAAGCTGAAGAGCTTCTTTATGATTAGTTTTAACTCACTTATTTCTTATTTTGTTTACAATTATGTTGTTTATGCAATAATTAATATTGATACATTTAAATATTAATTATATTGTATTCATATTATTATGTGGGGTAATGTATAAATTAAATACAAACTGGTTCATATTTTATTTATTGTAAAAAAAAAACTTTAGTTATTTTTGTCGTTGGGACCGGTAAAAAATATAGAGAATATTACTGTAAAAAAAAAAATTAGAAATAACAATGTTTTTATTAAGCTTGTACCAAGACATAAATTATGATCGCCAAAACCTGAAGGCTATATAACACATACTTAATTTCTCTTATCAAAGAAATTTAATAATCATAATAATTAAGTTTAATCCGGAATCAAACTTATTCTAGTTAGAACAACACTATTTAAAATAATTAAATAAAAATTAAGTAAGCCTTATTGCTGTTAAATTTAACTTAATTAACAAAGCGTTTCTTAAAATATAATTATAGAGGTAAGAAACCAAAAAATAAAAAATAACTTAATCTATGCTAAATCTATAAAACTTATGCTCGGCATTCGGTTTATCTTCCCTCTTAACAGCTTGTCGTTCGACAAAGGCCTCCTCTAAGGATTTCCACTTAATTCTGTCCTTTGTTGTACGTAACCATTCTGGTCCAGCCATTTGCTTCAAATATCGTCTTCTCATCACTTTGACTGTCTTCCTCCACTTCTTTTGCTCTCTTTAGGGTACCGTTCCGTTATTATTCTAGTCCATTTCTCTCAATATCTGTCCTGTCCAACGCCAGTTAAGACACGGCAATATGCAAGCGTTGAAGACTTTTCGTTTCTCCACCAAAGGCATTTCTTTATTCTTCATTACTTCGCTTAGCGACCAGAATCTTTTCCAAGTGTTTGCTATTCTTCTTTCGATTTCTTTCTGCATGCTTTCTATCGGTGATACTAATTTTCCTAAATAGATGTATTCATGCTTACATATTCTAACTGCTGATTATTTAATGTAATAGCACTCTTTTTTGACGAATTGCTCATTACTTTTGTCTTTGTAATATTCATCGTGAGCCCTGCATTTGCACTTTCGTCTGATAATTGTTGTAGCATTTTTTCTAAGGTCATCGGGCATTCCGAAAAAGGCACTTAATCATCAGCGAATCTCAAATGACTCAATTTCTCTCCATTCACGTTATGTTCGAAATTATCCCAATACAGCCTCCTAAAGATCGATTCTAACACAGCAGAGAATATCTTCGGCGATATAGGGTCACCTTGACGGACGCCTCTTTCTATCGGAAACTCTTCCCTTGACCTTTCCAGTTTTATTTGTGCTGTACTTTTCCCATAAATGATTTTTAGCATGCGTAAGTACTTTGTATGGACCCCTTGTTGTTCTAATGATTCCCATATAATATAGTGGTGTTCCAGGGAATCAAACGCTTTATTGAAGTCTACAAACCCAAATAATATATTTTGTTGTATTCTCTGTATTTCTGCAATATCTGGCGTAGGACATGTATGTGATTAATTGTCAAGAAGTTGCTCCTAAATCCAGCTTGCTCTTTTGCCTGGTTTTCATCGAAGGTATTAGTTACTCTAAATAATAGTATTTTAGAAAAGACCTTATATATGTTAGACATTAAGCTTATTGGCCTATAATTGTTAATGTCTCCTTTATCCCTTTTTTGTGCAAAAAAACTATCACCGATTTCTGTTATCTGTTATTATTTCAATAAACAAATTGGTTAAATTGGGGATGATCACCGGCATGGATATTTTAAGTAGTTCATTAGTGATCTGGTCACAATCGGGTGCTTTCCCCATGCGAAGTAATAGCTCTTTCTGTTTCTTCTTCGAGAATTCTTCGCTGGTCATTATCGTAGCAATTTTATTATTTTTGCCTTTATACAGCTCTAGCAATATTTAGTATATCTGATCTTTTTGTAGTACATCCTACTTTTTATCTTTCACATTTGGCATCCAATTTTTTTCCAATTCTAATTCTTTGAACGCTTTCTTACTCCCCCTGTGCCTTAACATGGTATTGGAAAGTGATTGCCCTTTTTTATTTTCTGTCTTTCCTTATATTATTGTTGATTTCTGCGATTTATTTTCACGTTTCTTTATTTGTATGGCCTTTTAAAAGCAATTTCCTTTCTTTGAGTAATATAATTGTCTCGGTGGATAGTATGGCTTTATCTTTTATAGATACTTTTAGGGCCTCGGTCTTGAGAGTATTTACAAAATCGCAGTAAGTCGCCTCAATTGGTTTATTGCAATATTTTTCTTCTCTTCTCTTTAGAATTTCTTTTAAGCTGTTTATTATCTCTGCGTTAATTTTAATATTGACATAAGGTACCGATTAAGTGTACAGCCGTCGACTTTTCTTTGAATTATATTCCTCGTAACGTAGCCCGAATCATTTTATGGTCCGAGCTAAAATTAAAGTTATGTTAAATTGACAGATCTCTAAAAACTTTCGGATTATTTGTCATAATGAAATCAATTTCATTTTAAGAGATTCCATTTGGCGAAGTTCATTTCATTTTCTTTTTGAAAAATCTGTTCAGGATACTAAGTTTGTTTTCTAAAACAAAATTAATCAATCTTTCTCCGTTTTCGCTTCTGTTGCCATTGCCGTATCTTCCTATAGTGTACTCTGCACCATTTTGACATTTCCCAATTTGTCCATTAAAATCACCCATTATTACGATATTTTTGTGAGCAGTATCAACAGTACTTTGTAATTTTTGGTAGAATTCTTAAATTTTTTTCGTATCTTTTTTTGACAGCTTTAGTTCGCGAGTTAGCCTTCAGGCGAGACGAATTATGGTCATTTATTCATAATTGACCATGATTCGTCTCTGCCATTTTCTACGGGAAGTTTGATGTAGAGTATTGCTATTCTTTGGGATATTCCTTTCAATTCTTTGATTCAGTCAGTATATTTCCTTTTTATCAAAAATCCAACACCGTATTGCCCCGGCGTTTCTCCTTTGTATTGTAGTATATACTTCCCGTGATCTTCTATTCCTCCTCCTAGTTTTCTTACTTCGCTTATTCCTATTATGTCCCAATTAATTTCGTCGAGAACAACACTATTTATTAAGCGACAAACATTAGTGATGTAGCTTTACGAGCAGAATAGGTATTATACCATCCTGTATTTCGTTCTGAAACTCGTTATTAATGCTACCGTTTCACAGAATTCTGTGAAACGGCAGCATTAAGGATGAAGCTAGCTGTTTTCTTTAATAGCTCAGAAAAAAGTATAAATCATAGTGCTGTTGGAGGATTTTATAATTTTTTTTTGTAGACTCACGCCTGTATCCCCGAAGGGGTAGGCAGAGGTATAATATTACACCCACATTTCGCCATGAATTTTTAGGTCCCATTTGAATTTGAATTTTGAATATGAACACTTTTGCCCCAACCGGGAATCGAACCCGGGACCTCCGATCAGCAGTCGCATACGCTATCCACTGAACCACGGAAGCAGTATATATAGTTTTCTATTAAGCTTTCATATCGAAAATTGGGCTCAGTGGTGTGCTATTAGAGAAGCCTACCTAAATTTAGCAGTGGATTATGACAGCTTGATGATGATGATTTAACTTACAACTCGTAAAATGCAAAGGTGCAAAATTCTTCATGAACTCTCTCGCACTCACGAACTGATTTTCAATGTCATTAATATTTTCTGGCGACCAAGGAGACTAACACACTTAGTGTAAAAATTCGGTTACATTTTATTTTTATTTTATCGCAATATAGAAAAGAGGGCCACGGAATAACAAATTTTTGCTTTTCTAACATATACAGAAAAAATAGCAAAAGAGAGCCGTTAATCTAAGCAGATTTCTTTAAACAGCTTGGCTGACAACATCTTACGTATAAAATCTGAAATGAAATGAAAAATGATTTATTGCTGCCACACCCAGACACAAGTACATACATATTAAAATAAAAGAAGGTAATAACATTAACAAAATAAAATAAAATATATATATCTATACAATACATGGTAAGACCAGGTCGTGGCAGTAATAGGACCCCGTTCAGCATAATACCAGACTTGCTGGCACTGATATTGTACGGAGCCCTACTAGTGAATCACGAAAGGACAAAACAGTGGGTACAAAACACAAGCCAAACATCAATAAGTATATTAAACATGTTTACCAGTTACCTACCTAATGATAACTGATAACAAAACAAACAACAAAAATACACATAGCACGGGTGCGGGCGGCGCGGGCGGAATGGGCGGAGTCTTCGTCGCGTCAACCGACAACAAGAAAGAGACAACCGAACAGAACGCTCACCGCACGCACAGCGCGCACACGCACTGCGCTGCAAACTCACGACATAGTAGTGCAATATTTACGTTACATGGCTAGTTTTTATTACGTTACGTTACATGGCTAGATGGGGATTTATAGACCACTCACTGGTCCACTGCGACTGTGGAGCTCCATCCCAGTCTATGGCACATTTGCTTTCTTGCCCTCTTTGCCCATCTACCTGCAGCAAAAAAGACCTTAAAGTGGCTTCAGACAATGCCGTCACCGTGGCAAGATTTTGGGAACAGAAAATTTAATGTGAACTATTGATACGAAGAAGAAGAAGAAGTTACTGATAGTGCGACAGTTACAAATTTGTAACAGCATTACTGATAAATAACGTGGTACACTATCGTCTTGAAGCTAATGTCACCTCTCATTGACTAGCACTTTCGACCGGTGTGCGGCGTAGTAATCAAGTATGACAAGTTTAGTTAGTACCTATGACAAATATACAAGGGAATACACACTCGACACAGAGCATGATGGCCGCACTCCATAGGTAAGTGTTTATAAAAGTTAACAGTAACTACAAAATTATACCAAATAAGAATAGAGAGAAAATAATTATAAATATCGTGTCAGTTACAAACTTTCCTTAAAAAATAAGTGAAACATTTAACATTAATGAACTAACTACTACTATTACACCTATCCATACGGAAAACGAATGTACATATTTGTTATACTTACAGGTCACCCCACCCGCCTGCTTTGTGATGGGAAAGGTACACTCCCACGCCGCGCTGTCCTGGGACCCGACTCGCTCCGCCTCCTAAGATCGACTGTTAACCACCCTCAACGCAATGCCTCTCGAATCCTTACTACCTGACAAAGGTCCGTTTCTTATCGTTGATCCCTTTTTTTATAATCCTCAACTATACCGTATGTAAACACTACAGTGCCAATATTTTCTCATATTTCATGGCTATTTCTTTACTCATATGCCTGTCACATAATTCTTATAAATTTGTCAAACGCTTAGAATTTATGAGTTTACTAATTGCATAACGTTGGCGCCATCGTAACCATAAGACAAACACATGTGGAAACAAGTATACGACCTAAGGACTATGTATATTATTATTTAATTTGGTGTAGTCAGTAACGCCATTACACTACCAAAAACCAACAAAAACAAATATTAGTATCGATGTTATAGATCGGCCGCTCTGTCAATGGACGCTTTTTACGAGGCCCCGTAAAATTGGGGAGCTGGCCAGAAAGAATACATTTATTTATTTTTATACCAAGGGACCGGTCACGTAGTGACTTGAGTTGTGGGACGTTAGAAAGGTAACATTGTAAAAAACGCAACTGACTTCTCGTATATTATATATTTCTAGTATACTAGCCATGCGTGATCTAGATTTATTCATAAACTTTGTGCTTTGTTCGCCGGATTTGAGGCGTAGAATTGGTACATCCACCCCGTTCCGTCCCTCTGAGGGCGCAAACAACTGTCCTTTCTTATACCATGTGGGTACAACTAGGTGAATAAAGAATTAGGTAACTTGCACATGTTCTGAATAGCACCTCCGTACTTTTTCAATTTACTGAGATAATCAATCCGTTTCTTAAGCTTGGGGAGTTTCGTAAACTCTCCCTTGCGAACGACCCACATCTAGAACCTATGCTGGAGTACTTCACACTAAGTTTGAATACATAGATCAGTAAGTTTTATTAGTTTAGTTATCAGTCACTTAATATATACTACGTAAACAGCGTCAAATCCCGAGGGTAAAGTAATTTCTACGAAATATTATCTAAAAAGGGTTAATAAGCCAGGCCTAGACTCGATTCTTTCGATAGCGCAAACAAAATTTGTGTCTTCATTACAAAAGTACACAATGTTCGAAGGACAGAAATTTTTTTTGTGTCTACCGCGCCCTAGGCCGGATTGTTGTGATATAGTGTATTTGAAACTGAAAATGGCCTTTCCAAAAATACTTCATTCTCTAAACCTTTGAGAATAGAGACGAAATTTGCTTGTCGTGTTTGACCGCAACTGTAAAAGTATTTATGCTTGTAAGTTAGTTCATACATCAAACTTAACTATGGGTCAGTTTGTTTTTCAACTTTGTATCCGAACATAGCACTATCTTTATAGGCATAGAGCCATGAAATGCAGCAATTTACGCATTGTCTCGGGGGAACACTTCATTGCACAATGCTGGTGATAGTGACACATATTTGTCAAAATAAATACACACTGATATAGCTTTAAATAGGTCACGATAAGGGCGAGAGTCGTGGACATAAGTTACGTGAAACTAGTCGAACTATCGAGCTTGGTCGAAGTAAATCATTTTGGTCGACAAAATGATTTATAGAGTGGCACCATACCTACATCAATCTTTAGTTATGTTTTACGTTGGATTCACAACTTGGGTAGGAATTTGAATGATTTTTGGACGACCTTTTCTGTACATTCCTTATAATCACTAGTTGATAGTACAGTAAGTTTTGAGAATATTTCGATCAGAATAATAATACATACACGTAACGAGATTAAATATACAAAATAAAATACCATTATACATCAATATTTGCAGTATTCATGATTAAATTAGTTCTCATTCGAGAGATTTTCTTAAAATATTACATATTACACATTGTTTCCTCCTCATTCATTTAAATTAGTAGTAGTTAGTACAACAATATTCTTGTAAGTAGAAAATGTTAACATTTCAAAATAAGAGCATCCTGCGTACAAGTGCCTACTACCATGTAGTCAACAGACGTATAGAGCTTAAACAAATAATTAACATACACCAAGAAGCTACTTTACCTAACCCAACAAAGGCAAACTACATAGGACAATGCCATTCTTTGTACCGTCACAAGATCCCGTACTCATTCAACCCACAAGCCGTCTCTACACAAATATAGAAAGGTTACACAGAAAAAACAAATAGCAAGGGTCAGCAGAAGAAACAGAGATCGAACACAGTGAGGGTTCTGTAAACAAATTGTCATCGGATATATCTGCTAGCGTCTTTCTATTTACCTGTGTGCCTCAAACACTCAAACTTTGCCCAAGTACCCACGTTTAGGGCTCATACCCACTAAAAAAGAGTAGCAATCAATACTAATTTTAAGTCTTTCTAATTTTACGCCCAATGACGTCATGAGATGGCATTGTCAATGTGTGCGGGTCATCCCGTGCTGCAACATGTCATAACTTCGGGGCTAATAGAAACGTCAAATAATCGTCTCGTCTAAAAAGCATCCACTGCTAAACCAAGACCTCCTGCAAGCTGGAACCCAGCTTCCAACTACGTCCAGTAATTTCAAAAAGATTACTGGGCGTAGCTTTATAGCCGCTGACCAATGTATTCTCTCCACAGGAGCTATAGCACCTTTATTTCGAAATAATTTCGTAATTAAAACCCGTCAATGTAATTATAATGTGTAAAACCAAGTAGTGATCATTTGAAAATATTTATCTTGCATCTTCTACTTCTATTAGATCTGTAGCTAGATCTATACTAGATAGATCTAGATCCGAATGGTATCTGTAGCTGTACTAGGATGCGGTTTTTTTTTTGCGTAGAGTACATATCAATATCAATTATAATAGAGCACAGATACTGCTTATAAAACCAGAGCTGACTGGTACAATCAAAAGAAACAAAAAGAAATATTTTTACGTCGAGCGAACGTTTCTAAATTTAAATTGTTAGCGTCATTTGTTTCAGAGGTATATTTGCTAATGTATACATTGCTGTACTGTTTCTTGAAAACTTTATACATATTTGAAAGGAGTTTGGAGGCTTCAGCAGACTCACAAAGTATCAATTATTTTTACGTCATGATTGGATTTCAATTAAATAGTACCAATATTGATGTATATTTCATAACTTTATTATGATTATTGTAATTTATGCGATAAAGCTGAAGAGCTTCTTTATGATTAGTTTTAACTCACTTATTTCTTATTTTGTTTACAATTATGTTGTTTATGCAATAATTAATATTGATACATTTAAATATTAATTATATTGTATTCATATTATTATGTGGGGTAATGTATAAATTAAATACAAACTGGTTCATATTTTATTTATTGTAAAAAAAAAACTTTAGTTATTTTTGTCGTTGGGACCGGTAAAAAATATAGAGAATATTACTGTAAAAAAAAAAATTAGAAATAGCAATGTTTTTATTAAGCTTGTACCAAGACATAAATTATGATCGCCAAAACCTGAAGGCTATATAACACATACTTAATTTCTCTTATCAAAGAAATTTAATAATCATAATAATTAAGTTTAATCCGGAATCAAACTTATTCTAGTTAGAACAACACTATTTAAAATAATTAAATAAAAATTAAGTAAGCCTTATTGCTGTTAAATTTAACTTAATTAACAAAGCGTTTCTTAAAATATAATTATAGAGGTAAGAAACCAAAAAATAAAAAATAACTTAATCTATGCTAAATCTATAAAACTTATGCTCGGCATTCGGTTTATCTTCCCTCTTAACAGCTTGTCGTTCGACAAAGGCCTCCTCTAAGGATTTCCACTTAATTCTGTCCTTTGTTGTACGTAACCATTCTGGTCCAGCCATTTGCTTCAAATCGTCTTCTCATCACTTTGACTGTCTTCCTCCACTTCTTTTGCTCTCTTTAGGGTACCGTTCCGTTATTATTCTAGTCCATTTCTCTCAATATCTGTCCTGTCCAACGCCAGTTAAGACACGGCAATATGCAAGCGTTGAAGACTTTTCGTTTCTCCACCAAAGGCATTTCTTTATTCTTCATTACTTCGCTTAGCGACCAGAATCTTTTCCAAGTGTTTGCTATTCTTCTTTCGATTTCTTTCTGCATGCTTTCTATCGGTGATACTAATTTTCCTAAATAGATGTATTCATGCTTACATATTCTAACTGCTGATTATTTAATGTAATAGCACTCTTTTTTGACGAATTGCTCATTACTTTTGTCTTTGTAATATTCATCGTGAGCCCTGCATTTGCACTTTCGTCTGATAATTGTTGTAGCATTTTTTCTAAGGTCATCGGGCATTCCGAAAAAGGCACTTAATCATCAGCGAATCTCAAATGACTCAATTTCTCTCCATTCACGTTATGTTCGAAATTATCCCAATACAGCCTCCTAAAGATCGATTCTAACACAGCAAAGAATATCTTCGGCGATATAGGGTCACCTTGACGGACGCCTCTTTCTATCGGAAACTCTTCCCTTGACCTTTCCAGTTTTATTTGTGCTGTACTTTTCCCATAAATGATTTTTAGCATGCGTAAGTACTTTGTATGGACCCCTTGTTGTTCTAATGATTCCCATATAATATAGTGGTGTTCCAGGGAATCAAACGCTTTATTGAAGTCTACAAACCCAAATAATATATTTTGTTGTATTCTCTGTATTTCTGCAATATCTGGCGTAGGACATGTATGTGATTAATTGTCAAGAAGTTGCTCCTAAATCCAGCTTGCTTTTTGCCTGGTTTTCATCGAAGGTATTAGTTACTCTAAATAATAGTATTTTAGAAAAGACCTTATATATGTTAGACATTAAGCTTATTGGCCTATAATTGTTAATGTCTCCTTTATCCCTTTTTTGTGCAAAAAAACTATCACCGATTTCTGTTATCTGTTATTATTTCAATAAACAAATTGGTTAATTTGGGGATGATCACCGGCATGGATATTTTAAGTAGTTCATTAGTGATCTGGTCACAATCGGGTGCTTTCCCCATGCCAAGTAATAGCTCTTTCTGTTTCTTCTTCGAGAATTCTTCGTTGGTCATTATCGTAGCAATTTTATTATTTTTGCCTTTATACAGCTCTAGCAATATTTAGTATATCTGATCTTTTTGTAGTACATCCTCCTTTTTATCTTTCACATTTGGCATCCAATTTTTTTCCAATTCTAATTCTTTGAACGCTTTCTTACTCCCCCTGTGCCTTAACATGATATTGGAAAGTGATTGCCCTTTTTTATTTTCTGTCTTTCCTTATATTATTGTTGATTTCTGCGATTTAGTTTCGCGTTTCTTTATTTGTATGGCCTTTTAAAAGCAATTTCCTTTCTTTGAGTAATATAATTGTCTCGGTGGATAGTATGGCTTTATCTTTTATAGATAATTTTAGGGCCTCGGTCTTGAGAGTATTTACAAAATCGCAGTAAGTCGCCTCAATTGGTTTATTGCAATATTTTTCTTCTCTTCTCTTTAGAATTTCTTTTAAGCTGTTTATTATCTCTACGTTAATTGTAATATTGACATAAGGTACCGATTAAGTGTACAGCCGTCGACTTTTCTTTGAATTATATTCCTCGTAACGTAGCCCGAATCATTTTATGGTCCGAGCTAAAATTAAAGTTATGTTAAATTGACAGATCTCTAAAAACTTTCGGATTATTTGTCATAATGAAATCAATTTCATTTTAAGAGATTCCATTTGGCGAAGTTCATTTCATTTTCTTTTTGAAAAATCTGTTCAGGATACTAAGTTTGTTTTCTAAAACAAAATTAATCAATCTTTCTCCGTTTTCGCTTCTGTTGCCATTGCCGTATCTTCCTATAGTGTACTCTGCACCATTTTGACATTTCCCAATTTGTCCATTAAAATCACCCATTATTACGATATTTTTGTGAGCAGTATCAACAGTACTTTGTAATTTTTGGTAGAATTCTTAAATTTTTTTCGTATCTTTTTTTGACAGCTTTAGTTCGCGAGTTAGCCTTCAGGCGAGACGAATTATGGTCATTTATTCATAATTGACCATGATTTGTCTCTGCCATTTTCTACGGGAAGTTTGATGTAGAGTATTGCTATTCTTTGGGATATTCCTTTCAATTCTTTGATTCAGTCAGTATATTTCCTTTTTATCAAAAATCCAACACCGTATTGCCCCGGCGTTTCTCCTTTGTATTGTAGTATATACTTCCCGTGATCTTCTATTCCTCCTCCTAGTTTTCTTACTTCGCTTATTCCTATTATAAATTGTCCCGAATTGTTAGGCAAGCTAAATCTTAATGCGCCAACTAAGCAATTAAGAGCTATGAAACCCTTGCATATGCCTATAGCGTCTTCTAATTATAGGCAAAAGTGCTTCCTTAACCGAGCGAGCAATAGCTTTAACCTAGCAGCCAAAGATCTAGATATAGATTTATTTTGTACAAGTGTTCCAGTAGCAAGGCGAAGAATGAGTGAGACCTTCTTTTCATAAACAACATTTGGCTACGGCTGACCGAACTGTACTGTAACTCAATGGAGATTGTAGTTAAGTTAAGCATGTTAGTGTTTTATTGATTTTCTATTTGAAAAATGTGTGTTAATTATATTTTAATGTTATACGTGAGGACCTGTAATTGGCTATCTGTTACTTATATAATATTTTTGTCAAATTAGAATAAGCTGTTGGACCTCCATATATAAATAAATAAATAAATAAAATAAATTATGTCCCAATTAATTTCGTCGAGAACAACACTATTTATTAAGCGACAAACATTAGTGATGTAGCTTTACGAGCAGAATAGGTATTATACCATCCTGTATTTCGTTCTGAAACTCGTTATTAATGCTACCGTTTCACAGAATTCTGTGAAACGGCAGCATTAAGGATGAAGCTAGCTGTTTTCTTTAATAGCTCAGAAAAAAGTATTAATCATAGTGCTGTTGGAGGATTTTATAATTTTTTTTTGTAGACTCACGCCTGTATCCCCGAAGGGGTAGGCAGAGGTATAATATTACACCCACATTTCGCCATGAATTTTTAGGTCCCATTTGAATTTGAATTTTGAATATGAACACTTTTGCCCCAACCGAGAATCGAACCCGGGACCTCCGATCAGCAGTCGCATACGCTATCCACTGAACCACGGAAGCAGTATATATAGTTTTCTATTAAGCTTTCATATCGAAAATTGGGCTCAGTGGTGTGCTATTAGAGAAGCCTACCTAAATTTAGCAGTGGATTATGACAGCTTGATGACCACGGAATAACAAATTTTTGCTTTTTTAACATATACAGAAAAAATAGCAAAAGAGAGCCGTAAATCTAAGCAGATTTCTTTAAACAGCTTGGCTGACAACATCTTACGTATAAAATCTGAAATGAAATGAAAAATGATTTATTGCTGCCACACCCAGACACAAGTACATACATATTAAAATAAAAGAAGGTAATAACATTAACAAAATAAAATAAAATATATATATCTATACAATACATGGTAAGACCAGGTCGTGGCAGTAATAGGACCCCGTTCAGCATAATACCAGACTTGCTGGCACTGATATTGTACGGAGCCCTACTAGTGAATCACGAAAGGACAAAACAGTGGGTACAAAACACAAGCCAAACATCAATAAGTATATTAAACATGTTTACCAGTTACCTACCTAATGATAACTGATAACAAAACAAACAACAAAAATACACATAGCACGGGTGCGGGCGGCGCGGGCGGAATGGGCGGAGTCTTCGTCGCGTCAACCGACAACAAGAAAGAGACAACCGAACAGAACGCTCACCGCACGCACAGCGCGCACACGCACTGCGCTGCAAACTCACGACATAGTAGTGCAATATTTACGTTACATGGATAGTTTTTATTACGTTACGTTACATGGCTAGATGGGGATTTATAGACCACTCACTGGTCCACTGCGACTGTGGAGCTCCATCCCAGTCTATGGCACATTTGCTTTCTTGCCCTCTTTGCCCATCTACCTGCAGCAAAAAAGACCTTAAAGTGGCTTCAGACAATGCCGTCACCGTGGCAAGATTTTGGGATCAGAAAATTTAATGTGAACTATTGATACGAAGAAGAAGAAGAAGTTACTGATAGTGCGACAGTTACAAATTTGTAACAGCATTACTGATAAATAACGTGGTACACTATCGTCTTGAAGCTAATGTCACCTCTCATTGACTAGCACTTTCGACCGGTGTGCGGCGTAGTAATCAAGTATGACAAGTTTAGTTAGTACCTATGACAAATATACAAGGGAATACACACTCGACACAGAGCATGATGGCCGCACTCCATAGGTAAGTGTTTATAAAAGTTAACAGTAACTACAAAATTATACCAAATAAGAATAGAGAGAAAATAATTATAAATATCGTGTCAGTTACAAAAATTTCCTTAAAAAAATAATAATAAGTGAAACATTTAACATTAATGAACTAACTACTACTATTACACCTATCCATACCGAAAACGAATGTACATATTTGTTATACTTACAGGTCACCCCACCCGCCTGCTTTGTGATGGGAAAGGTAACCAACGCTCCGAGTAAAGAAGAAATAGGTCAGTCAGCACAGCCACAAACAACACGGACGTCCGACAACCAGCCATCATCATACATCAGCGGCGCAATGCTATGTAGTAGTAATATTTTTTTATTTATTTTTTGTTTCTGAGTGGTCAGGACATAATCAATCGAACTGCCTCGCTTGCGCAACACACACACACACACCATACATACACACATGTAGACACAAGCAGTAATTATACACGACGCAACGACGCGCGACGCGACTATATAAGTGACGTGTTCAAATTTACCATATCTAGCTTCCGTTGTGCATTAATAAGATACCTTCGCAGATGAATTTTGAAGGTGCTAATTGTTTTTAGGGAACGTATAGGTAGGGGTAAATTATTCCATATTTTTGCAGCGGCATAACGGAAGCTACCTCTAAATGCCGCTGTTTTATGAGGTAATATAGAAAGTTGTTGTGAACACTGTCTGCTAGCACAGTCGCGTCTGCTAGTAACCCAGCTGATCTTGTTAAAAAGATACACTGGCTGCCGGCAATTAACAACACCAAACATAAGGGATGCCAAGTGTAGCTTGCGCCGTGATTTAATTTTCAGTATCAACCTATCATTAAAAAAAGTGTAACGTGACTTATACGTCCTATTGTGAAGCAGTAACGAGCTGTGGCATTCTGGACTCTCTGGATCAACCGATCCGTACGAGCTAGCAGACGTGGTCCATACACAGTGTCCGCGTAGTTCAGTTTGGAGAGAACTAACGATTCCACCAATCGTATTCGCAATTTTTCGAATAAATATGGTCGCATTTTGTAAAGGATACGTAACCTGTAAAAACAGTTACGCACTAATTCAGCGACATGTTTCTCATACCTTAGATTCGAGTCAATATTCAGACCTAGGTTACGTGCTTCACTCACCCTCTCTACTAACTCTCCCATGAGCGTAATGTTAAAGTTTGGTAATGAACGAAGTTTGTTTTGTGTACCAAACACCATATATTTAGTTTTTTTTGGGTTCAGTACCAGGGAGTTACTTTCAGCCCACTCCACAATTCTATCGAGGTCCTGCTCCAAACTCTCTATAGCCATAGCATACTCATTAGGCTTAAATGACACATACACTTGAATGTCATCAGCGTAGATGTGATACTGCGAATTAATTAAACAGTTAGTAATGTCAGCACAGTACAGGATAAAGAGTAAAGGTCCCAGGATTGATCCCTGTGGGACTCCTATCACGACCGGACTGAATTCAGACACCACCCTTTCCCCATCAGACAGACGCACCTCCACAGCTTGCCCGCGGTGTGACAGATAACTGTTGAACCAATTGACCGTTCTGTTGTCATAGCCATAGTATTTTAATTTGGAAAGAAGCAAAGAAATGTTTATGCTTTCAAAAGCACGTGAAAAGTCCAGAAGAACTAGTAAGGTGCACATACTCTGATCCTGTGCAGCAAGAATATTATCTGTCACGTCAAGCAACGCGGTGGCGGTACCCCGGCCCTTCCTAAAGCCCGATTGAAGCGTCGTTAATATATTATTATCTTCCAAGTATTAAGAGAGTTTCCCACTTACTACTTTCTCAATTACCTTGGAAAAGCAAGGAAGAATACTTATAGGCCGAAGGTCTTTAACATCATTAGGATTATGATTTTTTGGCAGTGGCCTCACTATAGCCAATTTCCGGGTGTCAGGGAAAGTTGCCGTCTGTATTGAGGAATTAATAATATGAGTAATTGCTGATAGCGAATAAGGCTGAGATAGCATCAACTCTCTAAGCTAACACCGTCAAAACCCTCTGCATTAGATTTTAGTACCGATAGATAATAACCTCATCTTTTTGCTAGTATTTAAACCATAAAAACCTTTTGTTCTACGATTTGAAGTACATAATTCAATATTAAAACAAACTTGAGAACAAAATAAGCAGTAGCGTTTCCAATTTTATTCCAGCACTTAAGTGCTTTGACCGGCATAATAGGTATTTCTTTAAAATAGTGCGGTAAATAAGTACTGTTTCATAACTTAACATTACATAACATAACTAGTTATTACCTGCTTTTTATCCCTGAAGGGATAGGCAGAGGTGTATTACACACCCACATTTTGCCAGTTATGTTTAGGTCCCAATGCAAAAGGGGGCGAGCCTATTGCCATCTACCGGCACATTATTCAGCGAGCGATAATTAACACTTTTAATACACAGATAACTTCGAAAAGTCAGAGGTGTGTGACCGGGGTACCTGGGGATCGAACCCGAGACCATCGTCTCGGCAGTCCGTTACGTACACCACTAGGCTATCGCCGCTTTATATAACTTTCATAACTTCTACCTTATAAATATGTTTGTTCAGTGTAGCCTATCTCTATTATATTTTATATTTATTTAACCGTTTCTGCTTTATTGCGTGGGAATTTTGGGAAATGTCTTCTTAGTGCACCAAATTTCAACTTGAATATCAAATGAAGGTTCTCAGTCAGTCAGTCAGTTAGTAACGTAAGATTTTGCGCTCATACTATGTGGTTTTATATTATTCATTTAATATAGTGAACCTAATTAATACGTTAGAAAATGGCAAGATCATCTGGTGACAGATAAACTAACCCGTACACAGCATCGCAGACACTTTTGTATAAAGATACTAGCTTAACTACTAAAGTAGCACATACTTGTACATCATGCATGTGCATGTGTGTGTAGGTACTTATCATAGGGAGTAAGGTCCATCTGCATTTGATGCAGTGCGTGATTATGTATAGTACATGTCTTCCTTTGTTTTAGATATCTCTTCACTAATAAAAGTCTTGCTATATCTTACTTACTGGACTGCCTCCGCAGTCCAGTAGATAGTAGGTGCGTTAGCCGATCGGGACGCAATAGGCTCGCTCCCTATAACGTGATCGTGATAAAAAATGATCTTGCTTTTTATGTTATCTGATATGAGGCTGTAAATATTTTCAGATGAGATTCGTGCATTCAAACTATTATATACATAATTATATTCGATATAAGTACCTATAAAACACCAAAACTAAAAGATGTATATCAAAGCTTTTTTATTTCTGGAGTTTTTTCGCCGTCGGTCAATCGATCCAGTAGCGATGAGAGCTCTCTAAGCGTGGAACGGTCGAGCAACATCACAGCCAATATATCGCGATCTGGGTCATTTTGGGTCATGCCTACATATTTACTGAACGCTTTATGATATTGGTAGATTGACGATAATTTTACGAATGGAAAAAAAAAATAAAATGATATTTAAAAAATAGCAGTGCGATGCTACTTGCGTGTCTGGCTATTCGCACTGTTTTTAGTCCATAAAGTTAGATCAGAAAACATTGAATGCTGCAATACCAGAAACAATTAAACAAAAAAAAAAAAAAAAAACGATTATCTCGCACTGACCAGGGCATCGACCATCAGCATTCAACGAGTTAAGCACGCACACACGCAAGTACGCCCGCAACAGCTAATAAATATTGTGCATCTAAAACTAATATGGATGAAATTCCTTTTACTATAAATAATACTACTTGGAATTATGCATGTATATGTATTGCGGGCAAGCTTACAAACATTTAATCAACGGACACAAAGAACACTTCGATTCAAAACAGCAACGTGTATCACGTGCATGGCGGCTTCATAAATAACTTTCCTGTCCAAAATCTCATTTAGAGTCAAAATTTGTCAGGCTTTATATAGAAAAACTGGAGTATGCAGCTACTAGTTTGCGGTCGCAAACTTTATTTTAATTCAATCGTTTCTGCCCGATCCCGTAGAAATTTCGGGATCCCTTATTTCCTTTCTTAGCCTTACGGTCCGTAAGGAACATACATGCCAAATTCAGCGTCTTGCGTCCAAAAATTTTGGTTGTGCGTTTTCTGTCAATCAGTTAGTAACGCAAGAACTGTAAACAAACAAATAAATTTGAAATTTCATATACGACATGAACGAAATGTTCATACAGTTTTACTGCACAGTATACGATTAGACTAAAAGCGCAAAGCACTAAAAAAATAACATATGTTCCAAACATAACGAACTTGTCGAAGTAACGACGCTTTTCGAAATACTATCATATCAATATTATTTATAACCGATACTCTATTGCATCGTTCCCTCATGCCAAGGGCTTAGGGTAGCGACCCACTCAGGTGTAGGTATCATTAGGCTAATGCACCGAGAATTGAAGTCAAAGACTACAGTTTATGGTACGTAGATGCATAATTATATGTACAGACAATATATACGATTTACTTGTAATACTTACAATTCAAATTGCAGAACAAAGGCAACTACTATGATAATCAGTGTTTTGTTAAACAATAAAACAGGCTTAAGTCTAATAACTCAAAAGAAAGTAACGCAAAGTCAACCAGTTCAATAATTTTAAAGGGATCGTAAATTAACGCTGTATTTATCGTTATGACGATTTAAATAACTAGTCTTCGGCAACACATACATATTACAATATTAGTTAGAATAGCCATTCACTACCATCAAAGGTGACTGCAAGTTATAACAGTCTATTAATATTTTTTTAATACAACGTGCTTTCCGTCTTAATGGTATACGCTTATTTACATTTTCATTATAATAGACATGTCTCGTCCGTGCCACAATGTTTTACAAGAGCCAACGGCTAGGACAGACGGTAGTATGTCCATTAAGTGCGTGTACCATCCTGTGAGATATTCCACGATAGGATTGGTATTACACGCTAGTTGGTGCCCGCCTTTACTTCGTGAACAAACGTGCCTCAACGATGCAATCGTTACCCTTAGGGATTACCATTACCTAGTCTGCCGAAGTTCAACTGTTCCTGATTTGAAATTACCTATTTGAAATTACCTATTAGCCTCGAGCCTTTGGCCTTAGTACTTACGCTATTGAGTTATGAACTTTATCAACATGTTCCAATTACCGAATGTCTAATGTTTGTCTTGGTCTGGGTGTTTCTATGTATAATATGTATGTATTTACAAAAAAAAAGTGTATATTTATGTTTATCCATTATCTAATACCCATAGTACAAGCTCTGCTTAGTTTGGTACTAGATGGTGATGTGTGGAAGTGCTAGAAAAAAAAAATGTCTGAGTGACACTTCTGTCGGGTTATACGAGGGTCAAACTGAAAGTTCTTAGAAAATCAAAAACTGATTACATTAGCCAGTTATTAGTTTTATTATATCTTTTCAAAATATTGTCCATTGACGTCAATACACCGCTGCATGCGATGGAACCACTGGGAAAAGCACTTTGCCCACTCGTCCTTAGGGGTCTCTTCAATGGCATCGCGATACGCAGCCACCGCTTCTTCAGCATTCATAAACCGCTTTCCTTTAAGTTTTTCTTTAATTTTTGGAAATAAATAAAAATCACAAGGCGCGAGGTCGGGGCTATACGGCGGGTGACCCAGTAATTCAACGTTTGATGTCGCCAAATAGTCGATCGTTCGCTTGGCGGTGTGCGACGAGGCGTTGTCGTGGTGAAGGAGGATCCTACTGCGAGGTCGTTTCTCTCGAACTTTTTCCAAGACAAGTGGCAAACAATTGGTAGTGTACCATTCTGCAGAAACTGTTTTTTGATCCTCTAACACAATTGTTGCGAAATGACCTATCCTTCCAAAGAACGAGGCCACCATTTTTTTTCCCGCACTTCGATCTCTCTTCACTTTAGTTGGCAACTCCTCGAAAGGAAACACCCACTGAGCAGATTGTCTTTTGGTTTCAGGATCATAACAGTAAATCCAGCTTTCGTCACCTGTTAGTATGTCGAACACAGCATTTGAGTCACCTCCGTTAAATCTTTCAATCATTTTACGGCACCAATCCACACGATGGAGTTTTTGAGCCTTAGTCAAATTATGAGGTATCCACCGGGCGCAAAGCTTCCTGACCGCTAAATGTTCGTGGAGGATTTTGTGCACTTGACTCATACCGATGCCTAAGCTTGTCCGAATCTGCTGATAGGTCATTCTTTTGTCAGTCTCTATCATACGCCGCACAACACAGATGTTATTTTCAGTCGTCGCCGTAGAAGGCCGTCCCTCACGTACATCATCAGTGAGATTAGTGCGACCACGTTTAAACTCATTAAACCAATTGTAAACAGTCGCACGAGATGGGGCTTCATCGTGAAAGGCCAATCGTAGTCTATCATAACTTTCTTGTTGACTTAAATGACATCGAAAGTCATAAAAAATCATTGCACGAAAATTTTCTCGTGTTAAATTCATGTTGACGTGACACAGACAATTTTCAATTTGCCGTCAAATCGTAAAACAAATGACAAATGAATTAAATATATACTCAGTAATATTGGCAAAGAGTTCTATTTTCAAATTTTAGAATATTTTTTTTATTATATTGTTTATAAGTGGCCAGTTCTAAGAACTTTCAGTTCGACCCTCGTAGTAGCTCTATTGCAGTTATGGCAGCCTAGTACCTAGCGCAAGTTTGTTCAACGAGTTTCCTTGATATTTGGGAGGGATCGTGCTTTATCTTAAGAAGGAATTGCATTTGGTTGATAATTTTATGCGTGATAATAGATTTTTTAAGGTGAGGCATTTGTGAGGCAACATAAGATAAGTGCATTAAGGCGCTGTCCTAAGCGACTAGTATGGTAAATGAGGGGGTGAAGCAGAGGAGGTGAAGGGCGCTTAGCTCCGTCTACTGCGGGGCGCCCCCCTTCATTCTCGTCGCGTGCGGCCGTATTCTGGCGAAATCCGTATTCCGATATTTCAAAATCGCAAGCAAAACGTTTTAACACTGAATTGAGTTACTGATATTAAAATTTATTTTACATAAATCAATCTATTTGTACAATATAGGCATAGCGCAAGTTTTGTTCTCAGTGGAACCATAAGCAAAACTGGTTCACTTTAGACGTTATAGGTATTAATAATTGACGAATGTAGGTAAAAACTTACGTGCCGTAAGATGATAAAAATAATTAAGACAGTTCCATGTATGGAGAAACCCTAAATTTTGTTTTGTATTTGTATAAAAATGGTGAAGCGGTTCATAGAATACCTACATCTAATTCCATTCCTGCCAGTTTTCAAATCTGTTTTGCAATAAATTGGCTGTGACATACGGGCGGACAGACAGGCAGACATGGCGAATCTATAAGGGTTCCGTTTTTACCATTTTTGGCTACGGTACCCACAAAAGCCACAATACTGGCCTACTAAGCGCAAAAGCCGTATCTCAACTAAAGCGAGTTACGCGATGATTGAAGTTTAGTAAAAGATGATTTATTTTATTTATTTATGGATGTTTTATTGTTATTATAGGTATAATTATCATGATAAAGGTTTCAAAATACGTCGCCGTTTTTAGGGGTTGTGAGTGAGTAGGGGAGGGGAGGAGGAAAGGTCTCGGAACCCCTCCTTACCATTTTCACTTGCCGAAATTACTTGGATTCCTCTGAAAAAAAACTCCAAACATCGGTGTGTATGACACTGCCAACTTCCACATTCTTCACACTAGTTTAATAAACTAAGGTTGACGGAGCCGTGCTTCGCAGGATTTTCAGATGAAGGGTCAAAACAGAACCTAACATAACCTATTTAGTTACTTATTACAGTCGCACCTAACCCACGGCACTCGAAAGTTATGACGCACAAATTTGACATTAGCTGTCAATAAGATCATTCCAAGATGGCGGGTTTGCGTTTCGTTTCACGTTTTTCACGTAAAACCTTATAATGACATTTGTAAAAGTGTACTAAAGTATAAAAACTACGTTCCGTTTTGCATTGAAATTTTGCAGAAACGTTTTGCAGAAATTGTTTAAAAATATTTAGATGCAACTCCGGCAGCCAAAATTACTTTTAGGGGATTAAAACTAACTCCCTTCAGCCCCCTACACTACCAATACCCTCAAATTCAGGCGACTCGTTTCGAAACCCAACCCATTATTATTTTTCAAAATAGATGAAATATCAAAAATATAATCAATAATATCATAGCAACAGGAATCGAACCCGCTATGTCAGTAAGTTTGTTGAAACCATTTCAAAATATCGTAGCAACAGGAGTCGAACCCGCTATTTCAGTAAGTTTGTTGAAAACACTTCAAAATATCATATCAACAGGAGTCGAAACTGCTATTTCAGTACGTTAGTGTAATAAATTTCTGTCCCGCAACTCCAACAAAGTATTAAACATTATTTATCCTTAAATAATTCCCTCTTATTATATAGAGTTATTGAACACGCTATTAATAATTCAGCGACTAGTTTGTTGACGTTGCACATCAATATAGTTATCGTCACAGACATTACTCAGGAGTCTAACCTGATTTAACTACACCTAGGTGTTCCACGGAATATTCTGGTGTGCATTATACATTAATCTCAAGTCATGTTAATGTTCTACACCAGATATCCTATAAAAATAATCTATATTATATAAAATCCTTCTCTTTCCTTATCTAAAATTAGTTCTAACCATCGCTAGTCCGCATCACGAATCGGACTCAAACAGCGAACCTGATACGCAAGTGTTTGTAACCAATAATATGCTTATTATCGAGAGTCGAACCCGATATATTCAAACGTTAAGCATTTTCTGTAGCCAATAATATAACCACTGTCGAGACTTGAACTCGACATACAGTATAAATGACACGCATGAGCTTTATGTAAAGCGGTGGATCTATGTAGCTAATTATATGATTACTTTCGAAATGCAGCGATGTTATAAGAGGAACCAAAGTGCTATTAAAATAAATAACACGTGCGAGAGAGCCCTCCTCCGATTATTAAATTATTTTAAGATGATTGCCGCGCTTTATGGAAAGCATTTCTATCATTGACATACATTCTAACGATAGACTTAACATTCCTTAGGAAAACATTGTCCAAGCTGTCTTAGGTTTGACGTCTAATCGCACATGCGCAACACGCAAATGCACGTAGCACCAATGGCATACAGCGCTTATTTATCATATTATAGCCAATCAGCTACGGCTGACCGGGCATCTTACCAATGAGCAGCCAGCAGTACTCTAATGCTACTGGGTACTTATTGACATTTGTATAGATTATTTTCACAGAAGGTCGGAAAATAGATAAGTTTTGTGCCTATTTATGAAAATAAAAGTAATTAATTGTCGTGGTTTTATTTCAGTAAAATAATAAAAACTATAATCATATTTAGTTACTTTTATAAAAAAGTAGAAAATGTATTCGTTGGCGTAAGTTCAAGACATGTGTCAGGAACGAACAATTATAAATTTAAATTTATCTTGGCATGAGGCTAGCTCAGAAATTTCTTATTATACATATAAGGCAGCATTGTTTTGACAATCTGTTATAATGTCCTTTCTGACCACATAGTTCTATACACACACACATTTGGCAAATGGGACTATGCGCTACTATAAGTGAACCAACCATTAGGAAAAATCTTTTTATGGTGAAGTGGCCCAAATAGCTTAGTCGATACAGCATTGACACGGTTCGTCTTGGTCGCAGGTTCAAGTCTTGCCCCAGGAATTTATTTTTATAGCTTTAAATAAATTGCAATTCAATCTACCCTAGCATAAGAAATGCTCAAAAATATATTTTAATACCTATTCCATTACCATCAAACACAATTAATTTCGTAGGTTTTTGTCTCTTGGTCAGATAATAAAGATCAGGATGTTTGGCCTTATTTTTAATGGCCTTATTGATTCAGTATATTTTTTACGTATTTTTCTATAACTGCAAATTTATGTGTACTATGGTGAAGTGTAAGTGTAGGTACATACTGTTTTTAAAGTACCTAGGCATGTGTCACAATTATTTTATTTGAAATATTCATTAATACTCGTATAGTAATAACGATCAATATACTAAAAAGAAAAACACAAATTAGTGTTATACAAAATCAAATTGGTCTTAGAACATGAATCAAACTAAAACACTTTTAAAACCAATGCCTTCATCAAGTCTGTTCTTAGTCATAATTATATTTATACCTACAATCACTTGCAATCGATGTCTGCATAGTAGTTAGTCTATGGTGGTAAATGACGTCACATAAAAATAAATAAATACATTGTTATGTGGTACTACGATATAATTAACTCTTTTTATTACTTAAATAATAAATAATATTAACTAGCGCTACAACAGATTCCAGTTCTGATTCGAATTAAGCGATTTCTCGCCGGTACACAATTAATAAACGAAGCGGACCCACGCCGCAGGCAAGTCAAAGTGACACTAGATTGCTTTGCTGGTATATTCATGCAAAGCATTTGAACAAAGTCAATGTTCTGAATGCTACATCTAGTACTTTAGTACATATATATCGATGATTTCTATGTACCCAATAATATAACCACTGTCGAGACTCGAACTCAACATACAGTATAAATGACACGCATGAGCAGCATTTATGTAAAGCGTTTCAACATATGTAGTCAGTTATATGTTTACTTGCAAGATACAACGATATTATGAGAGGAACCACAGTGCCATAAAAATAAATAACACATGGGAAAGTGTGGCACTTAGGCGCAATATCGCCCCCCTCGGACTATTAAATATTGAGATAATTGCCGTGACTTAGATATCATTTCGTCTTTCTGAAATGAACATGATCGTCTATTGATTAATGAATGGCACGTTGTGTCTAATTAATTTGATATTTTCCTACGCTGTGTATGGTTATTTCTCTACGTTGTGTTTGTAATTTTCTACGTTGTGTTTGTGTAGTAACTTTTAAGTTCTTCCTCGTTGTTCTGAAGTGAATCAGAACATTTTATGACGAGGATCCTGATCACGGCACCAAATGTAACGGAATCCTATGGACCCCAGGCTGATTAAAATTTTAGTTTTCTTACTAACTGGGTTTAAAATGCCAGCCCCGCCCAGTCGCACTGTGGTTCGTCTAGAACATGCTAGCTGGACAAAATTATTTATTGAGTTTTTTTAGTTCGTACGGCTTTATTATGATATTCTAATGGGGTATTAGCGCATATAACACCAAAAAACAGGAGGTAGGGTCACGTGTGTCAACAAAAAAAAATATAATAGCGATTAATCTTTTATTGTCAGACAGGTAAAAAATAACAATGAAAAAAAATAACAATAGTCATAAAATATTGTGCTACTAAGGACTTGGCTTCTAATTACATAATAGGGCATTATTACTACCTACTCAATAACAATACTTTTTACTTAAAAAATATGCAGTTAAAAAACAATATGTTGACAACTAATAATAAAGTTAGATAAGGTACACAGCTTAAAAAAGCATTAGTAAAATATTATTTACAACTTCTATTTATTCTGCATCACTAAATTCTTCTTCTGAAGAATCATCTACCATATAATCTGACATATTTTGATGAGAACTACAATGACTTACACTAGACCTTACATTTACAGGAGGGGGTATAATTAATTCTAAAACCTCAGAAGGAAGTTTACTCGTCGGTTTTTTCGGCACTTCCCTAAGGCCATTTATTACAGGATCAGATGTAATTAGCAACATATTAAGTAAATCCCTATTCGTGGCAATACGTGAATATTTTCGAGTATTGTGCTCCCGGAACCTCCTATAATCCTTATTACGCGCTTCCTGAGCTTCTTCAGAAAGCTGCCCAATAGGTAAAAGAGCCGATCTCACAATTTCCACACTGTGCACAAGAATTTTGTGCACAGTAACAGGCATTTTATACCACGAATAGAGACTAAGATACAATTTTTTTGTGTCCTGTGTAAAAGAATTAAATTTAACAACGTCAATATCGTAACCCGAAGCTAAAGTTCTAAGGATAGTGCCAAAGTTCTTAATTAGTGTCACATCTACACCTGTAATATCTGAAGCCTGTTCAGGATTCTCAAAAAACCGACGAGCAGTATTCCCATCATTCGTATTACCAAATCCTGGTTTTGGTTTATCTACAATTAAACCCATTTCAACCTTAAACCTTTCTTGGATACGAGCCGAACGTTGCTTCACATTTTCTTTGTCACTTTGACCTCGAAGTTGCCATTTCTTAACTTCAAGACGATAGCTTATGTGAAGCAAACATTCAAAAGACCGGATCCAAGCGTGAAGGGGAGATATACCAAAACCAAGAGATTCCTTATTTACAACAAATTCCCTAGACTCATCATTCATAAATTTAGGAGTAGCTCCACAAATGTAACATTTAAGTGCTGACGAAGTTTCAGTCATAGCTTTGCACACTTTACCATCAATCATCGTGAACAGTAATTCGTGTTTGACCGATATCTCTTTACCATCTATATTACCTATTGTTGGCACCAATTGGTTTATTTCCTCCAAAATCTTATTGGTTTCTATTACAGTAAAATCTGTTGTTTCTTTGGAGAAAATAAACTTAATCGGTCGACAATACATGGTAGAAGATGGTCGAGGATTCTGCCAAGCAACTCTACCACTATTGTCACGTAACTGAAGTGGCACGAATGAGAACATAAACAAAAACTCATCTGTGTCTTCACTGTTTGAGAATTTTTGTTTGTAAGTGCTATGACCGGAACTTCCATCACACCCCCACTTGCTAACAAGGGAGAGTGATGAGCCAGAATCTACAGATTTTAAAACTTCACGCTGTGCACAAATTAGACGTTCAGCTGTTTTATTTAAAACCGCCTGAAATTTAATTTCTGCACGCGTTTCGCTTACAAAAATCTGTTCCTCGGGAGGGTAGCATTCAATTTTTGCCTGCCTAACACTATAAAATGATGGGAATACCTGGTGTCCTGCCTTGATGCTTCATTTCCTCGTTTGTTTATAAGAGTGGCTCGTGGATTTGGGATCCACATAATATGCCAAAGCCTCCTCTTTGGACAAACATATTGGTTGTTCGCGTACCTTTTCACCCACATATCTTTTCATTTCTTGGCACTTTTCCGGACTATGGCTTGCTTCTTTAATCACAGTAGCCAAATTCCGATGTCCGGATAATCGTGCCGATATTTCAGCAGCGGTTTCTAGCTGGTTTACATCTCGCGTGTGTAGTAGGTCAGGGTGCTTCAGGAAAATCTATTGATGGACGTCCACGAATCGAACTCTTACTTGATGATGATGATGTAAATACAAATATAATGAAAAGAGGACATCAAAATAATATATGTCTTTAGTGGGATTGCCTAGCTTCTAACTAGATTACGATGCCTAGCAGTACCCTGAATACCACATAGTTAACTATCCAGCATTCATAACCACACACCCACAAGCGAGGTATGTGAAACCTCTCCGCTCTCAATCTCAGACGCTGGGTGCCGAGGCAGAGCCGAGGTAACTCATACCAGACCATGGTCACAAATCAAGCATGTGAAACCCCTCCGCTCTCAATCTCCGGTAGCTGTGTACCGGGGCAAAGCCGAAGTAACTCATACCAGACCTGCGTACACTCTTACTTCTCCACAAGCCTAATATCCTAAGCTAATCACACATACGCAGATCCACTGGCAGGATACTTGTATTCTCTCCGCTCTCAATCTCCGCACGCTGGGTCCCGGGGCAGAGCCGAGAACACAACCATCAAACCGTGGCTTACATATATCACACTCTCTCGGTCATACAGGACCTACACTAAGCCAGGCGCACCCGGTCAGTCAGTCTGTAATCGTTATTATATAACTAACTATTATAAACTGATATATTATAACAAATTCTACCAAACATAAAATAACATTGTTTATAGTAATTTATTCAGCCTGGGATATCAGTCTATACATATTTGTAATGTGTAATTAAATAAAACTTATACAATGACCTTTAGTGATTAAATTTAAGTATCAGGCACTCACCAGGATCAACAGCGTCATACCTCGTTAGGACTTCTCACCCGGTAACCGATACTCTGCCACTCGTCGCCCTATATCTTTTCTTGAAGCCCGCTCGTCTCGTTCCTTGTTAGTAATTAGCACTTATTCTCAATACTTGCCTAATACTCTTTCCGCGCCTAGATCTAGGTACGATACGTTTCGTGCCTCCAAGCCAACTCTTCTCCACCCCTACGCATACTTCCCAACCTAACACGCCGCGTCTCCACGTCAACCACCGGGATCCGCCTAGCTTCGCGTACTCACATCGACCATCTCCAAACACCACAAAACCGTATTTCCTAAACTACCACGCCACGCTTTCCGGAGATCTGTCAACCTCCGCGTCCTAAGACCCACTGCTCCGTACTTTCTCCACTCCCACGCCGCGCTGTCCTGGGACCCGACTCGCTCCGCCTCCTAAGATCGACTGTTAACCACCCTCAACGCAACGCCTCTCGAATCCTTACTACCTGACAAAGGTCCGTTTCTTATCGTTGATCCCTTTTTTTATAATCCTCAACTATACCGTATGTAAACACTACAGTGCCAATATTTTCTCATATTTCATGGCTATTTCTTTACTCATATGCCTGTCACATAATTCTTATAAATTTGTCAAACGCTTAGAATTTATGAGTTTACTAATTGCATAACGTTGGCGCCATCGTAACCATAAGACAAACACATGTGGAAACAAGTATACGACCTAAGGACTATATATATTATTATTTAATTTGGTGTAGTCAGTAACGCCATTACACTACCAAAAACCAACAAAAACAAATATTAGTATCGATGTTATAGATCGGCCGCTCTGTCAATGGACGCTTTTTACGAGGCCCCGTAAAATTGGGGAGCTGGCCAGAAAGAATACATTTATTTATTTTTATACCAAGGGACCGGTCACGTAGTGACTTGAGTTGTGGGACGTTAGAAAGGTAACATTGTAAAAAATGCAACTGACTTCTCGTATATTATATATTTCTAGTATACTAGCCATGCGTGATCTAGATTTATTCATAAACTTTGTGCTTTGTTCGCCGGATTTGAGGCGTAGAATTGGTACATCCACCCCGTTCCGTCCCTCTGAGGGCGCAAACAACTGTCCTTTCTTATACCATGTGGGTACAACTAGGTGAATAAAGAATTAGGTAACTTGCACATGTTCTGAATAGCACCTCCGTACTTTTTCAATTTACTGAGATAATCAATCCGTTTCTTAAGCTTGGGGAGTTTCGTAAACTCTCCCTTGCGAACGACCCACATCTAGAACCTATGCTGGAGTACTTCACACTAAGTTTGAATACATAGATCAGTAAGTTTTATTAGTTTAGTTATCAGTCACTTAATATACTACGTAAACAGCGTCAAATCCCGAGGGTAAAGTAATTTCTACGAAATATTATCTAAAAAGGGTTAATAAACCAGGCCTAGACTCGATTCTTTCGATAGCGCAAACAAAATTTGTGTCTTCATTACAAAAGTACACAATGTTTGAAGGACAGAAATTTTTTTTGTGTCTACCGCGCCCTAGGCCGGATTGTTGTGATATCGTGTATTTGAAACTGAAAATGGCCTTTCCAAAAATACTTCATTCTCTAAACCTTTGAGAATAGAGACGAAATTTGCTTGTCGTGTTTGACCGCAACTGTAAAAGTATTTATGCTTGTAAGTTAGTTCATACATCAAACTTAACTATGGGTCAGTTTGTTTTTCAACTTTGTATCCGAACATAGCACTATCTTTATGGGCATAGAGCCATGAAATGCAGCAATTTACGCATTGTCTCGGGGGAACACTTCATTGCACAATGCTGGTGATAGTGACACATATTTGTCAAAATAAATACACACTGATATAGCTTTAAATAGGTCACGATAAGGGCGAGAGTCGTGGACATAAGTTACGTGAAACTAGTCGAACTATCGAGCTTGGTCGAAGTAAATCATTTTGGTCGACAAAATGATTTATAGAGTGGCACCATACCTTCATCAATCTTTAGTTATGTTTTACGTTGGATTCACAACTTGGGTAGGAATTTGAATGATTTTTGGACGACCTTTTCTGTACATTCCTTATAATCACTAGTTGATAGTACAGTAAGTTTTGAGAATATTTCGATCAGAATAATAATACATACACGTAACGAGATTAAATATACAAAATGAAATACCATTATACATTAATATTTGCAGTATTTGGTTCGGCTTACACCGAAACCGTGGGGGTTCTAGGCGACTTGGGAAGGATTAATGGACTGTATTAGGGCGAGTTCTGGGTCGCCTAGAAAGGGAATAAGGGCGAGGAGATGGATACGGGAGGAGGTGATTGAGTAGGTATAGGCTATTTTAAGGATGGAAGGCACTTACCTTATACAGCCTTGGTGGTTTCGTGATACAGCTGCTTGTTTTCACTTCACTCACGAGCGGGTTTTCCTTGGTGGAAGCGGTGATAAACACATACGGGAGCGGCGCGGTACGAACGAGACGGCGATACAGCGGTGCGGCGCGGAGCGGTATCGAGACGGCGTTCTTAGCGAGCGGAATGTTCGAGACTGTCACTCGCGTCGACGTTCGCGGCGACGAATCAGGCGCAAGGCAGTGCCTCTTCCAGGGAGAGGGAAAGAGAGGGACGGAAATATGATATCGCTCGCACTAGACAAGCGTGGAACGATTCATGTTGATGCGATTAGTTATATATAGGAAGGTAGATGGCGCTACCATATCCCCCCGGCCCTAAAGGGTTGCCTTTAAAAAAAATAGAATTGAACTTAGCTATGTTGGGTGTACTACCGCATAACCCATCAATAGGCTAAGACAGCGATATGACAATAAATTAATCTAAATTAACTTTAGCGAAAGCTACAAACGCAATAATAGCGAAAACTACTAACTAAATACTTAAACTAAGAGGTAGGTCCAACTTCAGGCTAGATCTCACTGAGTTGGAAGCGGACGCGAGTTGATCAGTGCCTCGACTTGTGCAAGGACGGTTAAAGGCTCTTCGTAAGAGAGGATCTGTTGACCTATAACTTTGAAGAGATGCGTTTAATTACTTTGACCATGCTTGCCCAACATCCACCGAAATGTGGTGATGCTGGTGGAATAAACTTCCAGTCAATATAATATAAAATGGAGAGTTCTTTCTGAAGACGAGTACGATAACTCGCGACGTGATTGAGACAAGTAGCGGAAACAAGTTCAATCAATTTACTAACGCGGTTGGCGACAAAGTCTGCCAGCGGTGAGGAGAAGAATAAATCTAAGCGAGCACTACCTTGGAGTCGGAAAATGCGTATATTTATTAATAGAGTAGTGGGGCCAAACTGTGTCTTGAACCTTGTGGAGCAACTGAGACAGCAGAAGGGCCGCGCACAACTCCAGTCTCGCAACCGAAATGGTTTAACAGGCGAGACCTTAGACTTGGCACAAACTAACTGCACCGAGTAGTTAGAACCAATGCGGACTTGCAGATATACGACTCCGCCGTAAGCACGCTCGCTGGCGTCAGCGAAACCTATTAAGTTGATGGTACATCCATCTACCAACCCAAGATGACGCGGAATAGTAATTTTATTGAGCGCGGTAAGCTCAATACAAAACTGGCCCCAAGCGGCGACAATATGGTCAGGGGGTGTTTCATCCCACTCACACTTTGATAGCTAAAGCTCTTTGATCAAGAGCTTGGCGTACAAAATTGTGGGAGCCACAAAACCCATTATGTCCCATAGTCGAGCCACTGTGGACAGCATAGTGCGTTTGGTGCACTTATCATCTGGTGGTGAGACGTCAAACCGAAAACTATCGCAGGATTTGTCCCAGCGTAAACCGAGAATCTTATGCGGTACAGACTTCTCAAACTCAATGTCTGGAGAAGCTTTATGAGAATCTGGTATGCGTGCGAGAACCTCCTTAGAGTTGCTTGTCCATTTGACAAGATCAAACTGGCCTCGCTTCAAAAACTGAATAAGCTCTTCACAAGCAAGGAGCGGATATGACACTACAGGCAATGTCATCCATGTACAAAGCGGAAGTGTAGTATAGTATAGTGTAGCGTAGCATAGCGCAGCATAGCGCAGCATGACGCAGCATAGCGCAGCATGGCGCAGCATAGCGCAGCATGGCGCAGCATAGCGCAGCATAGCGCTGCATGGCGCAGCTTGGCGCAGCATAGCGCAGCATGGCGCAGCATATCGCAGCATGGCGCAGCATGACGCAGCATGGCGAAGCATGGCGCAGCATGGCGCAGCATAGCGCAGCATAGCGCAGCATGGCGCAGCATAGCGCAGCATGGCGCAGCAAAGCGCAGCATGGCGCAGCATGGCGCAGCATATCGCAGCATGGCGCAGCATGGCGCAGCATGGCGCAGCATGGCGAAGCATGGCGCAGCATGGCGCAGCATAGCGCAGCATAGCGCAGCATGGCGCAGCATAGCGCAGCATGGCGCAGCAAAGCGCAGCATGGCGCAGCATGGCGCAGCATATCGCAGCATGGCGCAGCATGGCGCAGCATAGCGCAGCATAGCATAGCATAGCTAATTAGTGCTTTATCTTACACACAGTTTTAGCAACCACCTTGATCTCTTGAAGAGCAGAACAACAACAAGACGTAATACAATGAGAAGTATGTAACGTAGGTACGGTACCCATAATCACATACCCAAGTACCGTCTCAATAGCGGGCGGTAAATCATATCGCTCACTACGAACTATGTTAGTTAGTAGCAAGTGCGGAAATATTGAAGCTCCGATCAAAAGATCAATGCGTGCCGGATTCGCAAACTCCGCGTCGGCTAACGGCAATGATTCGAGATGAGTGAGTGATGCTACGTCTACATTAGCGTTTGGCAACGTGTCTGTAATACGTTCCACGATAAGCGAAGAGATGTTAAAATTAATGTCCCTATTAAAACGCGAATGTATTTTAACATCTACGGAACCCCTGCAATGCCTTTCTGATCCGCCTATCCCTTTGACGGTTGAGTTAGTATTTTTAAAATTATTCCATAATCCGAGGCGTTTGAAGCATTCCGATGTTATTAGATTGGTCTGAGATGCGCTATCTAGCAGACAACGTACCATGTGCGGCGACCCATTAACATCGTATACGATAACTTGCGCTGTCGCCAACAGTACCGTGTTAGACGCCGTACACTGCGTTTTTGCCCTGCGCGGATCATTATAGATGCGCGAGTGCCGTCCTCGCGTGCGCGTCGCCCGCGCAATGGATGTCATACACAACGATACTTCGTCCTCAGACGCGGAAGGCGCAGCTACCGTGGTCTGCTGCACCTGCGGCGCGAGTGTGTCAAGGTTAGCGGATTGGCTTGACAACCGGTTATTTTTATCATAATGTAACAGTGTATGATGTTTTTGTTTACACGTGCGACATCTCGTTCTACTGGAACAATTACTCGTTTTATGTTTTATGCTTAAGCAATTAATGCAAGCTTTGTTATCTTTTACGCATTTAAAACGAGCAATTGGATTTAAATCATTAAAGGTGGGACACGTATAGTAATGGTCGTGCACTATATTACTGCACAGACACTTCTGTGAATTATTACTATTAGATTCCGAACATGTTACGTAAGATTGTGGATTAGGGACTGAGTTATTATTACTATTTCGCGATTTATTCATCCTTTGTTTGTTGTTGTTAGTGTTAGACGGGCCAGGTGAACCAGACTGCGTATTATGAAATATTCGACACTGATCTTTGATGAACGAAATAAAACTATCTAGTGTAGGTATTTTATTATTGCGTTCCGTCATCTCGAATGCGCGAATTGTATCAGTGTCAAACTTTTTTAAAGCGAGTTGAAGCAACATAAAGTCGGAAAGATCTTCTAATTTTAAATTCCTAAGAGAATTAACCGCGGTTACGAAGTTATCAATAAACAGCTGGAAATTCGAGACAGACGCGTTGCCGGACAGCTTGAGATTTAAAGCTTGGTCAAAGTAAGTAGACGCTAGGACGCGCGTGTCTTGATATCTGTCAAGTAGTGACTGAAATATGACCTGATAATTCTCAGCACTGGGTGTGACACCTGCAAATACGGACTGGGCTTTCGGTGACAGTTTACCTATTAAATAGTACAACCTGTCAGCATCTGTCAGAGAACCATTATCGTGCACTGTAGACTTAAAACTTGCATAGAATAACGGCCAATTTCGTATATCTCCGTCAAACGACATAATCTCGATTGGCGGTAATCTCGGTTTGCGGGCAACGGGCTCTGCTGAACATTTACCCTCCAATTGCGATTGTATACGCTTAATAATACAATAAAGATCTTCGAATGCGGTATACGCCTGATAGTTCGGTTTTTCATCAGGATTGATAGAAAGTAATCTTGCGTTATAATCGTCTAACAACTTATGAAAATCTGTTCGAATACTATCTACTGTTGTACAATAACTGAGAAATGCTTCGCTATTACTGTCAGACATCGATGCGGTTTTTGATCTTTCATAGATATTTTGAATGCACTCAAATAAAATATTGCGTTTTGCTTCTAAGATTGTCATCTCTTTGTCTTCCGACACGCGTGACTTCTTTTGTTGTGACATGCTTACGTAAGTATATGCTAATGAGAACGAAACAAAATAAGAATATCTAATGTATCTATTATTTTACCTAAGTAGGCAACACTTTAGAGCTGAGGAAATAAAAGTTGATTGAAATATGAGATTTATAAGACAACTATGATAGTTGCAGAAATAATAATTTAATAAGTAGGTAGCTACATAAAAGTTTACCTACTGATGCGGGCGGAAATAACCATGTGACGGTTATATGAATATATTAGGAGTATAGCTAGGTGCTATAACTGCCTAGGTATAGCGGTATAACGTATAAAACGTAAATGAATCCGACTCGTATGGATAAAAAAATGGTATGGCGGGGTGCCGAAACCGATTAGGTTCTAGGCGACTTGGAGAAGGAAATGGACTGTATACAAAGGATAGCGGGTTTAGCCGCCTAGGAGGGAATAAGGGCGAGGAGATGGATACGGGAGGAGGTGATTGAGTGGGTATAGGCTATTTTAAGGATGGAAGGCACTTACCTTATACAGCCTTGGTGGTTTCGTGATACAGCTGCTTGTTTTCACTTCACTCACGAGCGGGTTGTCCTTGGTGGAAGCGGTGATAAACACATACGGGAGCGGCGCGGTACGAACGAGACGGCGATACAGCGGTGCGGCGCGGAGCGGTATCGAGACGGCGTTCTTAGCGAGCGGAATGTTCGAGACTGTCACTCGCGTCGACGTTCGCGGCGACGAATCAGGCGCAAGGCAGTGCCTCTTCCAGGGAGAGGGAAAGAGAGGGACGGAAATATGATATCGCTCGCACTAGACAAGCGTGGAACGATTCATGTTGATGCGATTAGTTATATATAGGAAGGTAGATGGCGCTACCAGTATTCATGATTAAATTAGTTCTCATTCGAGAGATTTTCTTAAAATATTACATATTACACATTGTTTCCTCCTCATTCATTTAAATTAGTAGTAGTTAGTACAACAATATTCTTGTAAGTAGAAAATGTTAACATTTCAAAATAAGAGCATCCTGCGTACAAGTGCCTACTACCATGTAGTCAACAGACGTATAGAGCTTAAACAAATAATTAACATACACCAAGAAGCTACTTTACCTAACCCAACAAAGGCAAACTACATAGGACAATGCCATTCTTTGTACCGTCACAAGATCCCGTACTCATTCAACCCACAAGCCGTCTCTACACAAATATAGAAAGGTTACACAGAAAAAACAAATAGCAAGGGTCAGCAGAAGAAACAGAGATCGAACACAGTGAGGGTTCTGTAAACAAATTGTCATCGGATATATCTGCTAGCGTCTTTCTATTTACCTGTGTGCCTCAAACACTCAAACTTTGCCCAAGTACCCACGTTTAGGGTTCATACCCACTAAAAAGAGTAGCAATCAATACTCATTTTAAGTCTTTCTAATTTTACGCCCAATGACGTCATGAGATGGCATTGTCAATGTGTGCGGGTCATCCCGTGCTGCAACATGTCATAACTTCGGGGCTAATAGAAACGTCAAATAATCGTCTCATCTAAAAAGCATCCACTGCTAAAACAAGACCTCCTGCAAGCTGGAACCCAGCTTCCAACTACGTCCAGTAATTTCAAAAAGATTACTGGGCGTAGCTTTATAGCCGCTGACCAATGTATTCTCTCCACAGGAGCTATAGCACCTTTATTTCGAAATAATTTCGTAATTAAAACCCGTCAATGTAATTATAATGTGTAAAACCAAGTAGTGATCATTTGAAAATATTTATCTTGCATCTTCTACTTCTATTAGATCTGTAGCTAGATCTATACTAGATAGATCTAGATCCGAATGGTATCTGTAGCTGTACTAGGATGCGGTTTTTTTTTGCGTAGAGTACATATCAATATCAATTATAATAGAGCACAGATACTGCTTATAAAACCAGAGCTGACTGGTACAATCAAAAGAAACAAAAAGAAATATTTTTACGTCGAGCGAACGTTTCTAAATTTAAATTGTTAGCGTCATTTGTTTCAGAGGTATATTTGCTAATGTATACATTGCTGTACTGTTTCTTGAAAACTTTATACATTTTTGAAAGGAGTTTGGAGGCTTCAGCAGACTCACAAAGTATCAATTATTTTTACGTCATGATTGGATTTCAATTAAATAGTACCAATATTGATGTATATTTCATAACTTTATTATGATTATTGTAATTTATGCGATAAAGCTGAAGAGCTTCTTTATGATTAGTTTTAACTCACTTATTTCTTATTTTGTTTACAATTATGTTGTTTATGCAATAATTAATATTGATACATTTAAATATTAATTATATTGTATTCATATTATTATGTGGGGTAATGTATAAATTAAATACAAACTGGTTCATATTTTATTTATTGTAAAAAAAAAAATTTAGTTATTTTTGTCGTTGGGACCGGTAAAAATATAGAGAATATTACTGTAAAAAAAAAATTAGAAATAACAATGTTTTTATTAAGCTTGTACCAAGACATAAATTATGATCGCCAAAACCTGAAGGCTATATAACACATACTTAATTTCTCTTATCAAAGAAATTTAATAATCATAATAATTAAGTTTAATCCGGAATCAAACTTATTCTAGTTAGAACAACACTATTTAAAATAATTAAATAAAAATTAAGTAAGCCTTATTGCTGTTAAATTTAACTTAATTAACAAAGCGTTTCTTAAAATATAATTATAGAGGTAAGAAACCAAAAAATAAAAAATAACTTAATCTATGCTAAATCTATAAAACTTATGCTCGGCATTCGGTTTATCTTCCCTCTTAACAGCTTGTCGTTCGACAAAGGCCTCCTCTAAGGATTTCCACTTAATTCTGTCCTTTGTTGTACGTAACCATTCTGGTCCAGCCATTTGCTTCAAATCGTCTTCTCATCACTTTGACTGTCTTCCTCCACTTCTTTTGCTCTCTTTAGGGTACCGTTCCGTTATTATTCTAGTCCATTTCTCTCAATATCTGTCCTGTCCAACGCCAGTTAAGACACGGCAATATGCAAGCGTTGAAGACTTTTCGTTTCTCCACCAAAGGCATTTCTTTATTCTTCATTACTTCGCTTAGCGACCAGAATCTTTTCCAAGTGTTTGCTATTCTTCTTTCGATTTCTTTCTGCATGCTTTCTATCGGTGATACTAATTTTCCTAAATAGATGTATTCATGCTTACATATTCTAACTACTGATTATTTAATGTAATAGCACTCTTTTTTGACGAATTGCTCATTACTTTTGTCTTTGTAATATTCATCGTGAGCCCTGCATTTGCACTTTCGTCTGATAATTGTTGTAGCATTTTTTCTAAGGTCATCGGGCATTCCGAAAAAGGCACTTAATCATCAGCGAATCTCAAATGACTCAATTTCTCTCCATTCACGTTATGTTCGAAATTATCCCAATACAGCCTCCTAAAGATCGATTCTAACACAGCAGAGAATATCTTCGGCGATATAGGGTCACCTTGACGGACGCCTCTTTCTATCGGAAACTCTTCCCTTGACCTTTCCAGTTTTATTTGTGCTGTACTTTTCCCCTTGTTGTTCTAATGATTCCCATATAATATAGTGGTGTTCCAGGGAATCAAACGCTTTATTGAAGTCTACAAACCCAAATAATATATTTTGTTGTATTCTCTGTATTTCTGCAATATCTGGCGTAGGACATGTATGTGATTAATTGTCAAGAAGTTGCTCCTAAATCCAGCTTGCTCTTTTGCCTGGTTTTCATCGAAGGTATTAGTTACTCTAAATAATAGTATTTTAGAAAAGACCTTATATATGTTAGACATTAAGCTTATTGGCCTATAATTGTTAATGTCTCCTTTATCCCTTTTTTGTGCAAAAAAACTATCACCGATTTCTGTTATCTGTTATTATTTCAATAAACAAATTGGTTAATTTGGGGATGAGCACCGGCATGGATATTTTAAGTAGTTCATTAGTGATCTGGTCACAATCGGGTGCTTTCCCTATGCGAAGTAATAGCTCTTTCTGTTTCTTCTTCGAGAATTCTTCGCTGGTCATTATCGTAGCAATTTTATTATTTTTGCCTTTATACAGCTCTAGCAATATTTAGTATATCTGATCTTTTTGTAGTACATCCTACTTTTTATCTTTCACATTTGGCATCCAATTTTTTTCCAATTCTAATTCTTTGAACGCTTTCTTACTCCCCCTGTGCCTTAACATGGTATTGGAAAGTGATTGCCCTTTTTTATTTTCTGTCTTTCCTTATATTATTGTTGATTTCTGCGATTTATTTTCACGTTTCTTTATTTGTATGGCCTTTTAAAAGCAATTTCCTTTCTTTGAGTAATATAATTGTCTCGGTGGATAGTATGGCTTTATCTTTTATAGATACTTTTAGGGCCTCGGTCTTGAGAGTATTTACAAAATCGCAGTAAGTCGCCTCAATTGGTTTATTGCAATATTTTTCTTCTCTTCTCTTTAGAATTTCTTTTAAGCTGTTTATTATCTCTGCGTTAATTTTAATATTGACATAAGGTACCGATTAAGTGTACAGCCGTCGACTTTTCTTTGAATTATATTCCTCGTAACGTAGCCCGAATCATTTTATGGTCCGAGCTAAAATTAAAGTTATGTTAAATTGACAGATCTCTAAAAACTTTCGGATTATTTGTCATAATGAAATCAATTTCATTTTAAGAGATTCCATTTGGCGAAGTTCATTTCATTTTCTTTTTGAAAAATCTGTTCAGGATACTAAGTTTGTTTTCTAAAACAAAATTAATCAATCTTTCTCCGTTTTCGCTTCTGTTGCCATTGCCGTATCTTCCTATAGTGTACTCTGCACCATTTTGACATTTCCCAATTTGTCCATTAAAATCACCCATTATTACGATATTTTTGTGAGCAGTATCAACAGTACTTTCTAATTTTTGGTAGAATTCTTAAATTTTTTTCGTATCTTTTTTTGACAGCTTTAGTTCGCGAGTTAGCCTTCAGGCGAGACGAATTATGGTCATTTATTCATAATTGACCATGATTCGTCTCTGCCATTTTCTACGGGAAGTTTGATGTAGAGTATTGCTATTCTTTGGGATATTCCTTTCAATTCTTTGATTCAGTCAGTACATTTCCTTTTTATCAAAAATCCAACACCGTATTGCCCCGGCGTTTCTCCTTTGTATTGTAGTATATACTTCCCGTGATCTTCTATTCCTCCTCTTAGTTTTCTTACTTCGCTTATTCCTATTATGTCCCAATTAATTTCGTCGAGAACAACACTATTTATTAAGCGACAAACATTAGTGATGTAGCTTTACGAGCAGAATAGGTATTATACCATCCTGTATTTCGTTCTGAAACTCGTTATTAATGCTACCGTTTCACAGAATTCTGTGAAACGGCAGCATTAAGGATGAAGCTAGCTGTTTTCTTTAATAGCTCAGAAAAAAGTATAAATCATAGTGCTGTTGGAGGATTTTATAATTTTTTTTTTGTAGACTCACGCCTGTATCCCCGAAGGGGTAGGCAGAGGTATAATATTACACCCACATTTCGCCATGAATTTTTAGGTCCCATTTGAATTTGAATTTTGAATATGAACACTTTTGCCCCAACCGGGAATCGAACCCGGGACCTCCGATCAGCAGTCGCATACGCTATCCACTGAACCACGGAAGCAGTATATATAGTTTTCTATTAAGCTTTCATATCGAAAATTGGGCTCAGTGGTGTGCTATTAGAGAAGCCTACCTAAATTTAGCAGTGGATTATGACAGCTTGATGATGATGATTTAACTTACAACTCGTAAAATGCAAAGGTGCAAAATTCTGCATGAACTCTCTCGCACTCACGAACTGATTTTCAATGTCATTAATATTTTCTGGCGACCAAGGAGACTAACACACTTAGTGTAAAAATTCGGTTACATTTTATTTTTATTTTATCGCAATATAGAAAAGAGGGCCACGGAATAACAAATTTTTGCTTTTCTAACATATACAGAAAAAATAGCAAAAGAGAGCCGTTAATCTAAGCAGATTTCTTTAAACAGCTTGGCTGACAACATCTTACGTATAAAATCTGAAATGAAATGAAAAATGATTTATTGCTGCCACACCCAGACACAAGTACATACATATTAAAATAAAAGAAGGTAATAACATTAACAAAATAAAATAAAATATATATATCTATACAATACATGGTAAGACCAGGTCGTGGCAGTAATAGGACCCCGTTCAGCATAATACCAGACTTGCTGGCACTGATATTGTACGGAGCCCTACTAGTGAATCACGAAAGGACAAAACAGTGGGTACAAAACACAAGCCAAACATCAATAAGTATATTAAACATGTTTACCAGTTACCTACCTAATGATAACTGATAACAAAACAAACAACAAAAATACACATAGCACGGGTGCGGGCGGCGCGGGCGGAATGGGCGGAGTCTTCGTCGCGTCAACCGACAACAAGAAAGAGACAACCGAACAGAACGCTCACCGCACGCACAGCGCGCACACGCACTGCGCTGCAAACTCACGACATAGTAGTGCAATATTTACGTTACATGGCTAGTTTTTATTACGTTACGTTACATGGCTAGATGGGGATTTATAGACCACTCACTGGTCCACTGCGACTGTGGAGCTCCATCCCAGTCTATGGCACATTTGCTTTCTTGCCCTCTTTGCCCATCTACCTGCAGCAAAAAAGACCTTAAAGTGGCTTCAGACAATGCCGTCACCGTGGCAAGATTTTGGGAACAGAAAATTTAATGTGAACTATTGATACGAAGAAGAAGAAGAAGTTACTGATAGTGCGACAGTTACAAATTTGTAACAGCATTACTGATAAATAACGTGGTACACTATCGTCTTGAAGCTAATGTCACCTCTCATTGACTAGCACTTTCGACCGGTGTGCGGCGTAGTAATCAAGTATGACAAGTTTAGTTAGTACCTATGACAAATATACAAGGGAATACACACTCGACACAGAGCATGATGGCCGCACTCCATAGGTAAGTGTTTATAAAAGTTAACAGTAACTACAAAATTATACCAAATAAGAATAGAGAGAAAATAATTATAAATATCGTGTCAGTTACAAACTTTCCTTAAAAAATAAGTGAAACATTTAACATTAATGAACTAACTACTACTATTACACCTATCCATACGGAAAACGAATGTACATATTTGTTATACTTACAGGTCACCCCACCCGCCTGCTTTGTGATGGGAAAGGTACACTCCCACGCCGCGCTGTCCTGGGACCCGACTCGCTCCGCCTCCTAAGATCGACTGTTAACCACCCTCAACGCAATGCCTCTCGAATCCTTACTACCTGACAAAGGTCCGTTTCTTATCGTTGATCCCTTTTTTTATAATCCTCAACTATACCGTATGTAAACACTACAGTGCCAATATTTTCTCATATTTCATGGCTATTTCTTTACTCATATGCCTGTCACATAATTCTTATAAATTTGTCAAACGCTTAGAATTTATGAGTTTACTAATTGCATAACGTTGGCGCCATCGTAACCATAAGACAAACAAATGTGGAAACAAGTATATGACCTAAGGACTATATATATTATTATTTAATTTGGTGTAGTCAGTAACGCCATTACACTACCAAAAACCAACAAAAACAAATATTAGTATCGATGTTATAGATCGGCCGCTCTGTCAATGGACGCTTTTTACGAGGCCCCGTAAAATTGGGGAGCTGGCCAGAAAGAATACATTTATTTATTTTTATACCAAGGGACCGGTCACGTAGTGACTTGAGTTGTGGGACGTTAGAAAGGTAACATTGTAAAAAACGCAACTGACTTCTCGTATATTATATATTTCTAGTATACTAGCCATGCGTGATCTAGATTTATTCATAAACTTTGTGCTTTGTTCGCCGGATTTGAGGCGTAGAATTGGTACATCCACCCCGTTCCGTCCCTCTGAGGGCGCAAACAACTGTCCTTTCTTATACCATGTGGGTACAACTAGGTGAATAAAGAATTAGGTAACTTGCACATGTTCTGAATAGCACCTCCGTACTTTTTCAATTTACTGAGATAATCAATCCGTTTCTTAAGCTTGGGGAGTTTCGTAAACTCTCCCTTGCGAACGACCCACATCTAGAACCTATGCTGGAGTACTTCACACTAAGTTTGAATACATAGATCAGTAAGTTTTATTAGTTTAGTTATCAGTCACTTAATATACTACGTAAACAGCGTCAAATCCCGAGGGTAAAGTAATTTCTACGAAATATTATCTAAAAAGGGTTAATAAGCCAAGCCTAGACTCGATTCTTTCGATAGCGCAAACAAAATTTGTGTCTTCATTACAAAAGTACACAATGTTCGAAGGACAGAATTTTTTTTTGTGTCTACCGCGCCCTAGGCCGGATTGTTGTGATATCGTGTATTTGAAACTGAAAATGGCCTTTCCAAAAATACTTCATTCTCTAAACCTTTGAGAATAGAGACGAAATTTGCTTGTCGTGTTTGACCGCAACTGTAAAAGTATTTATGCTTGTAAGTTAGTTCATACATCAAACTTAACTATGGGTCAGTTTGTTTTTCAACTTTGTATCCGAACATAGCACTATCTTTATAGGCATAGAGCCATGAAATGCAGCAATTTACGCATTGTCTCGGGGGAACACTTCATTGCACAATGCTGGTGATAGTGACACATATTTGTCAAAATAAATACACACTGATATAGCTTTAAATAGGTCACGATAAGGGCGAGAGTCGTGGACATAAGTTACGTGAAACTAGTCGAACTATCGAGCTTGGTCGAAGTAAATCATTTTGGTCGACAAAATGATTTATAGAGTGGCACCATACCTACATCAATCTTTAGTTATGTTTTACGTTGGATTCACAACTTGGGTAGGAATTTGAATGATTTTTGGACGACCTTTTCTGTACATTCCTTATAATCACTAGTTGATAGTACAGTAAGTTTTGAGAATATTTCGATCAGAATAATAATACATACACGTAACGAGATTAAATATACAAAATAAAATACCATTATACATCAATATTTGCAGTATTCATGATTAAATTAGTTCTCATTCGAGAGATTTTCTTAAAATATTACATATTACACATTGTTTCCTCCTCATTCATTTAAATTAGTAGTAGTTAGTACAACAATATTCTTGTAAGTAGAAAATGTTAACATTTCAAAATAAGAGCATCCTGCGTACAAGTGCCTACTACCATGTAGTCAACAGACGTATAGAGCTTAAACAAATAATTAACATACACCAAGAAGCTACTTTACCTAACCCAACAAAGGCAAACTACATAGGACAATGCCATTCTTTGTACCGTCACAAGATCCCGTACTCATTCAACCCACAAGCCGTCTCTACACAAATATAAAAAGGTTACACAGAAAAAACAAATAGCAAGGGTCAGCAGAAGAAACAGAGATCGAACACAGTGAGGGTTCTGTAAACAAATTGTCATCGGATATATCTGCTAGCGTCTTTCTATTTACCTGTGTGCCTCAAACACTCAAACTTTGCCCAAGTACCCACGTTTAGGGTTCATACCCACTAAAAAGAGTAGCAATCAATACTCATTTTAAGTCTTTCTAATTTTACGCCCAATGACGTCATGAGATGGCATTGTCAATGTGTGTGGGTCATCCCGTGCTGCAACATGTCATAACTTCGGGGCTAATAGAAACGTCAAATAATCGTCTCGTCTAAAAAGCATCCACTGCTAAACCAAGACCTCCTGCAAGCTGGAACCCAGCTTCCAACTACGTCCAGTAATTTCAAAAAGATTACTGGGCGTAGCTTTATAGCCGCTGACCAATGTATTCTCTCCACAGGAGCTATAGCACCTTTATTTCGAAATAATTTCGTAATTAAAACCCGTCAATGTAATTATAATGTGTAAAACCAAGTAGTGATCATTTGAAAATATTTATCTTGCATCTTCTACTTCTATTAGATCTGTAGCTAGATCTATACTAGATAGATCTAGATCCGAATGGTATCTGTAGCTGTACTAGGATGCGGTTTTTTTTTGCGTAGAGTACATATCAATATCAATTATAATAGAGCACAGATACTGCTTATAAAACCAGAGCTGACTGGTACAATCAAAAGAAACAAAAAGAAATATTTTTACGTCGAGCGAACGTTTCTAAATTTAAATTGTTAGCGTCATTTGTTTCAGAGGTATATTTGCTAATGTATACATTGCTGTACTGTTTCTTGAAAACTTTATACATATTTGAAAGGAGTTTGGAGGCTTCAGCAGACTCACAAAGTATCAATTATTTTTACGTCATGATTGGATTTCAATTAAATAGTACCAATATTGATGTATATTTCATAACTTTATTATGATTATTGTAATTTATGCGATAAAGCTGAAGAGCTTCTTTATGATTAGTTTTAACTCACTTATTTCTTATTTTGTTTACAATTATGTTGTTTATGCAATAATTAATATTGATACATTTAAATATTAATTATATTGTATTCATATTATTATGTGGGGTAATGTATAAATTAAATACAAACTGGTTCATATTTTATTTATTGTAAAAAAAAAACTTTAGTTATTTTTGTCGTTGGGACCGGTAAAAAATATAGAGAATATTACTGTAAAAAAAAAAAATTAGAAATAACAATGTTTTTATTAAGCTTGTACCAAGACATAAATTATGATCGCCAAAACCTGAAGGCTATATAACACATACTTAATTTCTCTTATCAAAGAAATTTAATAATCATAATAATTAAGTTTAATCCGGAATCAAACTTATTCTAGTTAGAACAACACTATTTAAAATAATTAAATAAAAATTAAGTAAGCCTTATTGCTGTTAAATTTAACTTAATTAACAAAGCGTTTCTTAAAATATAATTATAGAGGTAAGAAACCAAAAAATAAAAAATAACTTAATCTATGCTAAATCTATAAAACTTATGCTCGGCATTCGGTTTATCTTCCCTCTTAACAGCTTGTCGTTCGACAAAGGCCTCCTCTAAGGATTTCCACTTAATTCTGTCCTTTGTTGTACGTAACCATTCTGGTCCAGCCATTTGCTTCAAATATCGTCTTCTCATCACTTTGACTGTCTTCCTCCACTTCTTTTGCTCTCTTTAGGGTACCGTTCCGTTATTATTCTAGTCCATTTCTCTCAATATCTGTCCTGTCCAACGCCAGTTAAGACACGGCAATATGCAAGCGTTGAAGACTTTTCGTTTCTCCACCAAAGGCATTTCTTTATTCTTCATTACTTCGCTTAGCGACCAGAATCTTTTCCAAGTGTTTGCTATTCTTCTTTCGATTTCTTTCTGCATGCTTTCTATCGGTGATACTAATTTTCCTAAATAGATGTATTCATGCTTACATATTCTAACTGCTGATTATTTAATGTAATAGCACTCTTTTTTGACGAATTGCTCATTACTTTTGTCTTTGTAATATTCATCGTGAGCCCTGCATTTGCACTTTCGTCTGATAATTGTTGTAGCATTTTTTCTAAGGTCATCGGGCATTCCGAAAAAGGCACTTAATCATCAGCGAATCTCAAATGACTCAATTTCTCTCCATTCACGTTATGTTCGAAATTATCCCAATACAGCCTCCTAAAGATCGATTCTAACACAGCAGAGAATATCTTCGGCGATATAGGGTCACCTTGACGGACGCCTCTTTCTATCGGAAACTCTTCCCTTGACCTTTCCAGTTTTATTTGTGCTGTACTTTTCCCATAAATGATTTTTAGCATGCGTAAGTACTTTGTATGGACCCCTTGTTGTTCTAATGATTCCCATATAATATAGTGGTGTTCCAGGGAATCAAACGCTTTATTGAAGTCTACAAACCCAAATAATATATTTTGTTGTATTCTCTGTATTTCTGCAATATCTGGCGTAGGACATGTATGTGATTAATTGTCAAGAAGTTGCTCCTAAATCCAGCTTGCTCTTTTGCCTGGTTTTCATCGAAGGTATTAGTTACTCTAAATAATAGTATTTTAGAAAAGACCTTATATATGTTAGACATTAAGCTTATTGGCCTATAATTGTTAATGTCTCCTTTATCCCTTTTTTGTGCAAAAAAACTATCACCGATTTCTGTTATCTGTTATTATTTCAATAAACAAATTGGTTAATTTGGGGATGATCACCGGCATGGATATTTTAAGTAGTTCATTAGTGATCTGGTCACAATCGGGTGCTTTCCCTATGCGAAGTAATAGCTCTTTCTGTTTCTTCTTCGAGAATTCTTCGCTGGTCATTATCGTAGCAATTTTATTATTTTTGCCTTTATACAGCTCTAGCAATATTTAGTATATCTGATCTTTTTGTAGTACATCCTACTTTTTATCTTTCACATTTGGCATCCAATTTTTTTCCAATTCTAATTCTTTGAACGCTTTCTTACTCCCTCTGTGCCTTAACATGATATTAGAAAGTGATTGCCCTTTTTTATTTTCTGTCTTTCCTTATATTATTGTTGATTTCTGCGATTTATTTTCACGTTTCTTTATTTGTATGGCCTTTTAAAAGCAATTTCCTTTCTTTGAGTAATATAATTGTCTCGGTGGATAGTATGGCTTTATCTTTTATAGATACTTTTAGGGCCTCGGTCTTGAGAGTATTTACAAAATCGCAGTAAGTCGCCTCAATTGGTTTATTGCAATATTTTTCTTCTCTTCTCTTTAGAATTTCTTTTAAGCTGTTTATTATCTCTGCGTTAATTTTAATATTGACATAAGGTACCGATTAAGTGTACAGCCGTCGACTTTTCTTTGAATTATATTCCTCGTAACGTAGCCCGAATCATTTTATGGTCCGAGCTAAAATTAAAGTTATGTTAAATTGACAGATCTCTAAAAACTTTCGGATTATTTGTCATAATGAAATCAATTTCATTTTAAGAGATTCCATTTGGCGAAGTTCATTTTATTTTCTTTTTGAAAAATCTGTTCAGGATACTAAGTTTGTTTTCTAAAACAAAATTAATCAATCTTTCTCCGTTTTCGCTTCTGTTGCCATTGCCGTATCTTCCTATAGTGTACTCTGCACCATTTTGACATTTCCCAATTTGTCCATTAAAATCACCCATTATTACGATATTTTTGTGAGCAGTATCAACAGTACTTTCTAATTTTTGGTAGAATTCTTAAATTTTTTTCGTATCTTTTTTTGACAGCTTTAGTTCGCGAGTTAGCCTTCAGGCGAGACGAATTATGGTCATTTATTCATAATTGACCATGATTCGTCTCTGCCATTTTCTACGGAAAGTTTGATGTAGAGTATTGCTATTCTTTGGGATATTCCTTTCAATTCTTTGATTCAGTCAGTATATTTCCTTTTTATCAAAAATCCAACACCGTATTGCCCCGGCGTTTCTCCTTTGTATTGTAGTATATACTTCCCGTGATCTTCTATTCCTCCTCCTAGTTTTCTTACTTCGCTTATTCCTATTATGTCCCAATTAATTTCGTCGAGAACAACACTATTTATTAAGCGACAAACATTAGTGATGTAGCTTTACGAGCAGAATAGGTATTATACCATCCTGTATTTCGTTCTGAAACTCGTTATTAATGCTACCGTTTCACAGAATTCTGTGAAACGGCAGCATTAAGGATGAAGCTAGCTGTTTTCTTTAATAGCTCAGAAAAAAGTATAAATCATAGTGCTGTTGGAGGATTTTATAATTTTTTTTTTGTAGACTCACGCCTGTATCCCCGAAGGGGTAGGCAGAGGTATAATATTACACCCACATTTCGCCATGAATTTTTAGGTCCCATTTGAATTTGAATTTTGAATATGAACACTTTTGCCCCAACCGGGAATCGAACCCGGGACCTCCGATCAGCAGTCGCATACGCTATCCACTGAACCACGGAAGCAGTATATATAGTTTTCTATTAAGCTTTCATATCGAAAATTGGGCTCAGTGGTGTGCTATTAGAGAAGCCTACCTAAATTTAGCAGTGGATTATGACAGCTTGATGATGATGATTTAACTTACAACTCGTAAAATGCAAAGGTGCAAAATTCTGCATGAACTCTCTCGCACTCACGAACTGATTTTCAATGTCATTAATATTTTCTGGCGACCAAGGAGACTAACACACTTAGTGTAAAAATTCGGTTACATTTTATTTTTATTTTATCGCAATATAGAAAAGAGGGCCACGGAATAACAAATTTTTGCTTTTCTAACATATACAGAAAAAATAGCAAAAGAGAGCCGTTAATCTAAGCAGATTTCTTTAAACAGCTTGGCTGACAACATCTTACGTATAAAATCTGAAATGAAATGAAAAATGATTTATTGCTGCCACACCCAGACACAAGTACATACATATTAAAATAAAAGAAGGTAATAACATTAACAAAATAAAATAAAATATATATATCTATACAATACATGGTAAGACCAGGTCGTGGCAGTAATAGGACCCCGTTCAGCATAATACCAGACTTGCTGGCACTGATATTGTACGGAGCCCTACTAGTGAATCACGAAAGGACAAAACAGTGGGTACAAAACACAAGCCAAACATCAATAAGTATATTAAACATGTTTACCAGTTACCTACCTAATGATAACTGATAACAAAACAAACAACAAAAATACACATAGCACGGGTGCGGGCGGCGCGGGCGGAATGGGCGGAGTCTTCGTCGCGTCAACCGACAACAAGAAAGAGACAACCGAACAGAACGCTCACCGCACGCACAGCGCGCACACGCACTGCGCTGCAAACTCACGACATAGTAGTGCAATATTTACGTTACATGGCTAGTTTTTATTACGTTACGTTACATGGCTAGATGGGGATTTATAGACCACTCACTGGTCCACTGCGACTGTGGAGCTCCATCCCAGTCTATGGCACATTTGCTTTCTTGCCCTCTTTGCCCATCTACCTGCAGCAAAAAAGACCTTAAAGTGGCTTCAGACAATGCCGTCACCGTGGCAAGATTTTGGGAACAGAAAATTTAATGTGAACTATTGATACGAAGAAGAAGAAGAAGTTACTGATAGTGCGACAGTTACAAATTTGTAACAGCATTACTGATAAATAACGTGGTACACTATCGTCTTGAAGCTAATGTCACCTCTCATTGACTAGCACTTTCGACCGGTGTGCGGCGTAGTAATCAAGTATGACAAGTTTAGTTAGTACCTATGACAAATATACAAGGGAATACACACTCGACACAGAGCATGATGGCCGCACTCCATAGGTAAGTGTTTATAAAAGTTAACAGTAACTACAAAATTATACCAAATAAGAATAGAGAGAAAATAATTATAAATATCGTGTCAGTTACAAACTTTCCTTAAAAAATAAGTGAAACATTTAACATTAATGAACTAACTACTACTATTACACCTATCCATACGGAAAACGAATGTACATATTTGTTATACTTACAGGTCACCCCACCCGCCTGCTTTGTGATGGGAAAGGTACACTCCCACGCCGCGCTGTCCTGGGACCCGACTCGCTCCGCCTCCTAAGATCGACTGTTAACCACCCTCAACGCAATGCCTCTCGAATCCTTACTACCTGACAAAGGTCCGTTTCTTATCGTTGATCCCTTTTTTTATAATCCTCAACTATACCGTATGTAAACACTACAGTGCCAATATTTTCTCATATTTCATGGCTATTTCTTTACTCATATGCCTGTAACATAATTCTTATAAATTTGTCAAACGCTTAGAATTTATGAGTTTACTAATTGCATAACGTTGGCGCCATCGTAACCATAAGACAAACACATGTGGAAACAAGTATACGACCTAAGGACTATATATATTATTATTTAATTTGGTGTAGTCAGTAACGCCATTACACTACCAAAAACCAACAAAAACAAATATTAGTATCGATGTTATAGATCGGCCGCTCTGTCAATGGACGCTTTTTACGAGGCCCCGTAAAATTGGGGAGCTGGCCAGAAAGAATACATTTATTTATTTTTATACCAAGGGACCGGTCACGTAGTGACTTGAGTTGTGGGACGTTAGAAAGGTAACATTGTAAAAAACGCAACTGACTTCTCGTATATTATATATTTCTAGTATACTAGCCATGCGTGATCTAGATTTATTCATAAACTTTGTGCTTTGTTCGCCGGATTTGAGGCGTAGAATTGGTACATCCACCCCCTTCCGTCCCTCTGAGGGCGCAAACAACTGTCCTTTCTTATACCATGTGGGTACAACTAGGTGAATAAAGAATTAGGTAACTTGCACATGTTCTGAATAGCACCTCCGTACTTTTTCAATTTACTGAGATAATCAATCCGTTTCTTAAGCTTGGGGAGTTTCGTAAACTCTCCCTTGCGAACGACCCACATCTAGAACCTATGCTGGAGTACTTCACACTAAGTTTGAATACATAGATCAGTAAGTTTTATTAGTTTAGTTATCAGTCACTTAATATACTACGTAAACAGCGTCAAATCCCGAGGGTAAAGTAATTTCTACGAAATATTATCTAAAAAGGGTTAATAAGCCAAGCCTAGACTCGATTCTTTCGATAGCGCAAACAAAATTTGTGTCTTCATTACAAAAGTACACAATGTTCGAAGGACAGAATTTTTTTTTGTGTCTACCGCGCCCTAGGCCGGATTGTTGTGATATCGTGTATTTGAAACTGAAAATGGCCTTTCCAAAAATACTTCATTCTCTAAACCTTTGAGAATAGAGACGAAATTTGCTTGTCGTGTTTGACCGCAACTGTAAAAGTATTTATGCTTGTAAGTTAGTTCATACATCAAACTTAACTATGGGTCAGTTTGTTTTTCAACTTTGTATCCGAACATAGCACTATCTTTATAGGCATAGAGCCATGAAATGCAGCAATTTACGCATTGTCTCGGGGGAACACTTCATTGCACAATGCTGGTGATAGTGACACATATTTGTCAAAATAAATACACACTGATATAGCTTTAAATAGGTCACGATAAGGGCGAGAGTCGTGGACATAAGTTACGTGAAACTAGTCGAACTATCGAGCTTGGTCGAAGTAAATCATTTTGGTCGACAAAATGATTTATAGAGTGGCACCATACCTACATCAATCTTTAGTTATGTTTTACGTTGGATTCACAACTTGGGTAGGAATTTGAATGATTTTTGGACGACCTTTTCTGTACATTCCTTATAATCACTAGTTGATAGTACAGTAAGTTTTGAGAATATTTCGATCAGAATAATAATACATACACGTAACGAGATTAAATATACAAAATAAAATACCATTATACATCAATATTTGCAGTATTCATGATTAAATTAGTTCTCATTCGAGAGATTTTCTTAAAATATTACATATTACACATTGTTTCCTCCTCATTCATTTAAATTAGTAGTAGTTAGTACAACAATATTCTTGTAAGTAGAAAATGTTAACATTTCAAAATAAGAGCATCCTGCGTACAAGTGCCTACTACCATGTAGTCAACAGACGTATAGAGCTTAAACAAATAATTAACATACACCAAGAAGCTACTTTACCTAACCCAACAAAGGCAAACTACATAGGACAATGCCATTCTTTGTACCGTCACAAGATCCCGTACTCATTCAACCCACAAGCCGTCTCTACACAAATATAGAAAGGTTACACAGAAAAAACAAATAGCAAGGGTCAGCAGAAGAAACAGAGATCGAACACAGTGAGGGTTCTGTAAACAAATTGTCATCGGATATATCTGCTAGCGTCTTTCTATTTACCTGTGTGCCTCAAACACTCAAACTTTGCCCAAGTACCCACGTTTAGGGCTCATACCCACTAAAAAAGAGTAGCAATCAATACTAATTTTAAGTCTTTCTAATTTTACGCCCAATGACGTCATGAGATGGCATTGTCAATGTGTGCGGGTCATCCCGTGCTGCAACATGTCATAACTTCGGGGCTAATAGAAACGTCAAATAATCGTCTCGTCTAAAAAGCATCCACTGCTAAACCAAGACCTCCTGCAAGCTGGAACCCAGCTTCCAACTACGTCCAGTAATTTCAAAAAGATTACTGGGCGTAGCTTTATAGCCGCTGACCAATGTATTCTCTCCACAGGAGCTATAGCACCTTTATTTCGAAATAATTTCGTAATTAAAACCCGTCAATGTAATTATAATGTGTAAAACCAAGTAGTGATCATTTGAAAATATTTATCTTGCATCTTCTACTTCTATTAGATCTGTAGCTAGATCTATACTAGATAGATCTAGATCCGAATGGTATCTGTAGCTGTACTAGGATGCGGTTTTTTTTTTGCGTAGAGTACATATCAATATCAATTATAATAGAGCACAGATACTGCTTATAAAACCAGAGCTGACTGGTACAATCAAAAGAAACAAAAAGAAATATTTTTACGTCGAGCGAACGTTTCTAAATTTAAATTGTTAGCGTCATTTGTTTCAGAGGTATATTTGCTAATGTATACATTGCTGTACTGTTTCTTGAAAACTTTATACATATTTGAAAGGAGTTTGGAGGCTTCAGCAGACTCACAAAGTATCAATTATTTTTACGTCATGATTGGATTTCAATTAAATAGTACCAATATTGATGTATATTTCATAACTTTATTATGATTATTGTAATTTATGCGATAAAGCTGAAGAGCTTCTTTATGATTAGTTTTAACTCACTTATTTCTTATTTTGTTTACAATTATGTTGTTTATGCAATAATTAATATTGATACATTTAAATATTAATTATATTGTATTCATATTATTATGTGGGGTAATGTATAAATTAAATACAAACTGGTTCATATTTTATTTATTGTAAAAAAAAAACTTTAGTTATTTTTGTCGTTGGGACCGGTAAAAAATATAGAGAATATTACTGTAAAAAAAAAAATTAGAAATAACAATGTTTTTATTAAGCTTGTACCAAGACATAAATTATGATCGCCAAAACCTGAAGGCTATATAACACATACTTAATTTCTCTTATCAAAGAAATTTAATAATCATAATAATTAAGTTTAATCCGGAATCAAACTTATTCTAGTTAGAACAACACTATTTAAAATAATTAAATAAAAATTAAGTAAGCCTTATTGCTGTTAAATTTAACTTAATTAACAAAGCGTTTCTTAAAATATAATTATAGAGGTAAGAAACCAAAAAATAAAAAATAACTTAATCTATGCTAAATCTATAAAACTTATGCTCGGCATTCGGTTTATCTTCCCTCTTAACAGCTTGTCGTTCGACAAAGGCCTCCTCTAAGGATTTCCACTTAATTCTGTCCTTTGTTGTACGTAACCATTCTGGTCCAGCCATTTGCTTCAAATAGCGTTTGCGTCTTCTCATCACTTTGACTGTCTTCCTCCACTTCTTTTGCTCTCTTTAGGGTACCGTTCCGTTATTATTCTAGTCCATTTCTCTCAATATCTGTCCTGTCCAACGCCAGTTAAGACACGGCAATATGCAAGCGTTGAAGACTTTTCGTTTCTCCACCAAAGGCATTTCTTTATTCTTCATTACTTCGCTTAGCGACCAGAATCTTTTCCAAGTGTTTGCTATTCTTCTTTCGATTTCTTTCTGCATGCTTTCTATCGGTGATACTAATTTTCCTAAATAGATGTATTCATGCTTACATATTCTAACTGCTGATTATTTAATGTAATAGCACTCTTTTTTGACGAATTGCTCATTACTTTTGTCTTTGTAATATTCATCGTGAGCCCTGCATTTGCACTTTCGTCTGATAATTGTTGTAGCATTTTTTCTAAGGTCATCGGGCATTCCGAAAAAGGCACTTAATCATCAGCGAATCTCAAATGACTCAATTTCTCTCCATTCACGTTATGTTCGAAATTATCCCAATACAGCCTCCTAAAGATCGATTCTAACACAGCAGAGAATATCTTCGGCGATATAGGGTCACCTTGACGGACGCCTCTTTCTATCGGAAACTCTTCCCTTGACCTTTCCAGTTTTATTTGTGCTGTACTTTTCCCATAAATGACTTTTAGCATGCGTAAGTACTTTGTATGGACCCCTTGTTGTTCTAATGATTCCCATATAATATAGTGGTGTTCCAGGGAATCAAACGCTTTATTGAAGTCTACAAACCCAAATAATATATTTTGTTGTATTCTCTGTATTTCTGCAATATCTGGCGTAGGACATGTATGTGATTAATTGTCAAGAAGTTGCTCCTAAATCCAGCTTGCTCTTTTGCCTGGTTTTCATCGAAGGTATTAGTTACTCTAAATAATAGTATTTTAGAAAAGACCTTATATATGTTAGACATTAAGCTTATTGGCCTATAATTGTTAATGTCTCCTTTATCCCTTTTTTGTGCAAAAAAACTATCACCGATTTCTGTTATCTGTTATTATTTCAATAAACAAATTGGTTAATTTGGGGATGATCACCGGCATGGATATTTTAAGTAGTTCATTAGTGATCTGGTCACAATCGGGTGCTTTCCCCATGCGAAGTAATAGCTCTTTCTGTTTCTTCTTCGAGAATTCTTCGCTGGTCATTATCGTAGCAATTTTATTATTTTTGCCTTTATACAGCTCTAGCAATATTTAGTATATCTGATCTTTTTGTAGTACATCCTACTTTTTATCTTTCACATTTGGCATCCAATTTTTTTCCAATTCTAATTCTTTGAACGCTTTCTTACTCCCCCTGTGCCTTAACATGGTATTGGAAAGTGATTGCCCTTTTTTATTTTCTGTCTTTCCTTATATTATTGTTGATTTCTGCGATTTATTTTCACGTTTCTTTATTTGTATGGCCTTTTAAAAGCAATTTCCTTTCTTTGAGTAATATAATTGTCTCGGTGGATAGTATGGCTTTATCTTTTATAGATACTTTTAGGGCCTCGGTCTTGAGAGTATTTACAAAATCGCAGTAAGTCGCCTCAATTGGTTTATTGCAATATTTTTCTTCTCTTCTCTTTAGAATTTCTTTTAAGCTGTTTATTATCTCTGCGTTAATTTTAATATTGACATAAGGTACCGATTAAGTGTACAGCCGTCGACTTTTCTTTGAATTATATTCCTCGTAACGTAGTCCGAATCATTTTATGGTCCGAGCTAAAATTAAAGTTATGTTAAATTGACAGATCTCTTAAAACTTTCGGATTATTTGTCATAATGAAATCAATTTCATTTTAAGAGATTCCATTTGGCGAAGTTCATTTCATTTTCTTTTTGAAAAATCTGTTCAGGATACTAAGTTTGTTTTCTAAAACAAAATTAATCAATCTTTCTACGTTTTCGCTTCTGTTGTTATTGCCGTATCTTCCTATAGTGTACTCTGCACCATTTTGACATTTCCAAATTTGTCCATTAAAATCACCCATTATTACGATATTTTTGTGAGCAGTATCAACAGTACTTTGTAATTTTTGGTAGAATTCTTAAAATTTTTTCGTATCTTTTTTTGACAGCTTTAGTTCGCGAGTTAGCCTTCAGGCGAGATGAATTATGGTCATTTATTCATAATTGACCATGATTCGTCTCTGCCATTTTCTACGGGAAGTTTGATGTAGAGTATTGCTATTCTTTGGGATATTCCTTTCAATTCTTTGATTCAGTCAGTATATTTCCTTTTTATCAAAAATCCAACACCGTATTGCCCCGGCGTTTCTCCTTTGTATTGTAGTATATACTTCCCGTGATCTTCTATTCCTCCTCCTAGTTTTCTTACTTCGCTTATTCCTATTATGTCCCAATTAATTTCGTCGAGAACAACACTATTTATTAAGCGACAAACATTAGTGATGTAGCTTTACGAGCAGAATAGGTATTATACCATCCTGTATTTCGTTCTGAAACTCGTTATTAATGCTACCGTTTCACAGAATTCTGTGAAACGGCAGCATTAAGGATGAAGCTAGCTGTTTTCTTTAATAGCTCAGAAAAAAGTATTAATCATAGTGCTGTTGGAGGATTTTATAATATTTTTTTTGTAGACTCACGCCTGTATCCCCGAAGGGGTAGGCAGAGGTATAATATTACACCCACATTTCGCCATGAATTTTTAGGTCCCATTTGAATTTGAATTTTGAATATGAACACTTTTGCCCCAACTGGGAATCGAACCCGGGACCTCCGACCAGCAGTCGCATACGCTATCCACTGAACCACGGAAGCAGTATATATAGTTTTCTATTAAGCTTTCATATCGAAAATTGGGCTCAGTGGTGTGCTATTAGAGAAGCCTACCTAAATTTAGCAGTGGATTATGACAGCTTGATGATGATGATTTAACTTACAACTCGTAAAATGCAAAGGTGCAAAATTCTGCATGAACTCTCTCGCACTCACGAACTGATTTTCAATGTCATTAATATTTTCTGGCGACCAAGGAGACTAACACACTTAGTGTAAAAATTCGGTTACATTTTATTTTTATTTTATCGCAATATAGAAAAGAGGGCCACGGAATAACAAATTTTTGCTTTTTTAACATATACAGAAAAAATAGCAAAAGAGAGCCGTTAATCTAAGCAGATTTCTTTAAACAGCTTGGCTGACAACATCTTACGTATAAAATCTGAAATGAAATGAAAAATGATTTATTGCTGCCACACCCAGACACAAGTACATACATATTAAAATAAAAGAAGGTAATAACATTAAGAAAATAAAATAAAATATATATATCTATACAATACATGGTAAAACCAGGTCGTGGCAGTAATAGGACCCCGTTCAGCATAATACCAGACTTGCTGGCACTGATATTGTACGGAGCCCTACTAGTGAATCACGAAAGGACAAAACAGTGGGTACAAAACACAAGCCAAACATCAATAAGTATATTAAACATGTTTACCAGTTACCTACCTAATGATAACTGATAACAAAACAAACAACAAAAATACACATAGCACGGGTGCGGGCGGCGCGGGCGGAATGGGCGGAGTCTTCGTCGCGTCAACCGACAACAAGAAAGAGACAACCGAACAGAACGCTCACCGCACGCACAGCGCGCACACGCACTGCGCTGCAAACTCACGACATAGTAGTGCAATATTTACGTTACATGGCTAGTTTTTATTACGTTACGTTACATGGCTAGATGGGGATTTATAGACCACTCACTGGTCCACTGCGACTGTGGAGCTCCATCCCAGTCTATGGCACATTTGCTTTCTTGCCCTCTTTGCCCATCTACCTGCAGCAAAAAAGACCTTAAAGTGGCTTCAGACAATGCCGTCACCGTGGCAAGATTTTGGGAACAGAAAATTTAATGTGAACTATTGATACGAAGAAGAAGAAGAAGTTACTGATAGTGCGACAGTTACAAATTTGTAACAGCATTACTGATAAATAACGTGGTACACTATCGTCTTGAAGCTAATGTCACCTCTCATTGACTAGCACTTTCGACCGGTGTGCGGCGTAGTAATCAAGTATGACAAGTTTAGTTAGTACCTATGACAAATATACAAGGGAATACACACTCGACACAGAGCATGATGGCCGCACTCCATAGGTAAGTGTTTATAAAAGTTAACAGTAACTACAAAATTATACCAAATAAGAATAGAGAGAAAATAATTATAAATATCGTGTCAGTTACAAAAATTTCCTTAAAAAATAAGTGAAACATTTAACATTTATGAACTAACTACTACTATTACACCTATCCATACCGAAAACGAATGTACATATTTGTTATACTTACAGGTCACCCCACCCGCCTGCTTTGTGATAGGAAAGGTAACCAACGCTCCGAGTAAAGAAGAAATAGGTCAGTCAGCACAGCCACAAACACCACGGACGTACGACAACCAGCCATCATCATACATCAGCGGCGCAATGCTATGTAGTAGTAATATTTTTATTTATTTTTTGTTTCTGAGTGGTCAGGACATAATCAATCGAACTGCCTCGCTTGCGCAACACACACACACACACCATACATACACACATGTAGACACAAGCAGTAATTATACACGACGCAACGACGCGCGACGCGACTATATAAGTGACGTGTTCAAATTTACCATATCTAGCTTCCGTTGTGCATTAATAAGATACCTTCGCAGATGAATTTTGAAGGTGCTAATTGTTTTTAGGGAACGTATAGGTAGGGGTAAATTATTCCATATTTTTGCAGCGGCATAACGGAAGCTACCTCTAAATGCCGCTGTTTTATGAGGTAATATAGAAAGTTGTTGTGAACACTGTCTGCTAGCACAGTCGCGTCTGCTAGTAACCCAGCTGATCTTGTTAAAAAGATACACTGGCTGCCGGCAATTAACAACACCAAACATAAGGGATGCCAAGTGTAGCTTGCGCCGTGATTTAATTTTCAGTATCAACCTATCATTAAAAAAAGTGTAACGTGACTTATACGTCCTATTGTGAAGCAGTAACGAGCTGTGGCATTCTGGACTCTCTGGATCAACCGATCCGTACGAGCTAGCAGACGTGGTCCATACACAGTGTCTAGCAGATTCCACCAATCGTATTCGCAATTTTTCGAATAAATATGGTCGCATTTTGTAAAGGATACGTAACCTGTAAAAACAGTTACGCACTAATTCAGCGACATGTTTCTCATACCTTAGATTCGAGTCAATATTCAGACCTAGGTTACGTGCTTCACTCACCCTCTCTACTACCTCTCCCATGAGCGTAATGTTAAAGTTTGGTAATGAACGAAGTTTGTTTTGTGTACCAAACACCATATATTTAGTTTTTTTTGGGTTCAGTACCAGGGAGTTACTTTCAGCCCACTCCACAATTCTATCGAGGTCCTGCTCCAAACTCTCTATAGCCATAGCATACTCATTAGGCTTAAATGACACATACACTTGAATGTCATCAGCGTAGATGTGATACTGCGAATTAATTAAACAGTTAGTAATGTCAGCACAGTACAGGATAAAGAGTAAAGGTCCCAGGATTGATCCCTGTGGGACTCCTATCACGACCGGACTGAATTCAGACACCACCCTTTCCCCATCAGACAGACGCACCTCCACAGCTTGCCCGCGGTGTGACAGATAACTGTTGAACCAATTGACCGTTCTGTTGTCATAGCCATAGTATTTTAATTTGGAAAGAAGCAAAGAAATGTTTATGCTTTCAAAAGCACGTGAAAAGTCCAGAAGAACTAGTAAGGTGCACATACTCTGATCCTGTGCAGCAAGAATATTATCTGTCACGTCAAGCAACGCGGTGGCGGTACCCCGGCCCTTCCTAAAGCCCGATTGAAGCGTCGTTAATATATTATTATCTTCCAAGTATTAAGAGAGTTTCCCACTTACTACTTTCTCAATTACCTTGTAAAAGCAAGGAAGAATACTTATAGGCCGAAGGTCTTTAACATCATTAGGATTATGATTTTTTGGCAGTGGCCTCACAATAGCCAATTTCCGGGTGTCAGGGAAAGTTGCCGTCTGTATTGAGGAATTAATAATATGAGTAATTGCTGATAGCGAATAAGGCTGAGATAGCATCAACTCTCTAAGCTAACACCGTCAAAACCCTCTACATTAGATTTTAGTACCGATAGATAATAACCTCATCTTTTTGCTAGTATTTAAACCATAAAAACCTTTTGTTCTACGATTTGAAGTACATAATTCAATATTAAAACAAACTTGAGAACAAAATAAGCAGTAACGTTTCCAATTTTATTCCAGCACTTAAGTACTTTGACCGGCATAATAGGTATTTCTTTAAAATAGTGCGGTAAATAAGTACCGTTTCATAACTTAACATTACATAACATAACTAGTTATTACCTGCTTTTTATCCCTGAAGGGATAGGCAGAGGTGTATTACACACCCACATTTCGCCAGTTATGTTTAGGTCCCAATGCAAAAGGGGGCGAGCCTATTGCCATCTACCGGCACATTATTCAGCGAGCGATAATTAACACTTTTAATACACAGATAACTTCGAAAAGTCAGAGGTGTGTGACCGGGGTACCTGGGGATCGAACCCGAGACCATCGTCTCGGCAGTCCGTTACGTACACCACTAGGCTATCGCCGCTTTATATAACTTTCATAACTTCTACCTTATAAATATGTTTGTTCAGTGTAGCCTATCTCTATTATATTTTATATTTATTTAACCGTTTCTGCTTTATTGCGTGGGAATTTTGGGAAATGTCTTCTTAGTGCACCAAATTTCAACTTGAATATCAAATGAAGGTTCTCAGTCAGTCAGTCAGTTAGTAACGTAAGATTTTGCGCTCATACTATGTGGTTTTATATTATTCATTTAATATAGTGAACCTAATTAATACGTTAGAAAATGGCAAGATCATCTGGTGACAGATAAACTAACCCGTACACAGCATCGCAGACACTTTTGTATAAAGATACTAGCTTAACTACTAAAGTAGCACATACTTGTACATCATGCATGTGCATGTGTGTGTAAATACTTATCATAGGGAGTAAGGTCCATCTGCATTTGATGCAGTGCGTGATCATGTATAGTACATGTCTTCCTTTGTTTTAGATATCTCTTCACTAATAAAAGTCTTGCTATATCTTACTTACTGGACTGCCTCCGCAGTCCAGTAGATAGTAGGTGCGTTAGCCGATCGGGACGCAATAGGCTCGCTCCCTATAACGTGATCGTGATAAAAAATGATCTTGCTTTTTATGTTATCTGATATGAGGCTGTAAATATTTTCAGATGAGATTCGTGCATTCAAACTATTATATACATAATTATATTCGATATAAGTACCTATAAAACACCAAAACTAAAAGATGTATATCAAAGCTTTTTTATTTCTGGAGTTTTTTCGCCGTCGGTCAATCGATCCAGTAGCGATGAGAGCTCTCTAAGCGTGGAACGGTCGAGCAACATCACAGCCAATATATCGCGATCTGGGTCATTTTGGGTCATGCCTACATATTTACTGAACGCTTTATGATATTGGTAGATTGACAATAATTTTACGAATGGAAAAAGAAAATAAAATGATATTTAAAAAATAGCAGTGCGATGCTACTTGCGTGTCTGGCCATTCGCACTGTTTTTAGTCCATAAAGTTAGATCAGAAAACATTGAATGCTGCAATACCAGAAACAATTAAACAAAAAAAAAAAAAAAAAACGATTATCTCGCACTGACCAGGGCATCGACCATCAGCATTCAACGAGTTAAGCACGCACACACGCAAGTACGCCCGCAACAGCTAATAAATATTGTGCATCTAAAACTAATATGGATGAAATTCCTTTTACTATAAATAATACTACTTGGAATTATGCATGTATATGTATTGCGGGCAAGCTTACAAACATTTAATCAACGGACACAAAGAACACTTCGATTCAAAACAGCAACGTGTATCACACATGAAATTACACTTATTTCATTTGGGGATCGAACACATAATCCTCGCAGTCTTGCGCTTGCATGGCGGCTTCATAAATAACTTTCCTGTCCAAAATCTCATTTAGAGTCTAAATTTGTCAGGCTTTATATAGAAAAACTGGAGTATGCAGCTACTAGTTTGCGGTCGCAAACTTTATTTTAATTCAATCGTTTCTGCCCGATCCCGTAGAAATTTCGGGATCCCTTATTTCCTTTCTTAGCCTTACGGTCCGTAAGGAACATACATGCCAAATTCAGCGTCTTGCGTCCAAAAATTTTGGTTGTGCGTTTTCTGTCAGTCAGTTAGTAACGCAAGAACTGTAAACAAACAAATAAATTTGAAATTTCATATACGACATGAACGAAATGTTCATACAGTTTTACTGCACAGTATACGATTAGACTAAAAGCGCAAAGCACTAAAAAAATAACATATGTTCCAAACATAACGAACTTGTCGAAGTAACGACGCTTTTCGAAATACTATCATATCAATATTATTTATAACCGATACTCTATTGCATCGTTCCCTCATGCCAAGGGCTTAGGGTAGCGACCCACTCAGGTGTAGGTATCATTAGGCTAATGCACCGAGAATTGAAGTCAAAGACTACAGTTTATGGTACGTAGATGCATAATTATATGTACAGACAATATATACGATTTACTTGTAATACTTACAATTCAAATTGCAGAACAAAGGCAACTACTATGATAATCAGTGTTTTGTTAAACAATAAAACAGGCTTAAGTCTAATAACTCAAAAGAAAGTAACGCAAAGTCAACCAGTTCAATAATTTTAAAGGGATCGTAAATTAACGCTGTATTTATCGTAAGGACGATTTAAATAACTAGTCTTCGGCAACACATACATATTACAATATTAGTTAGAATAGCCATTCACTATCATCAAAGGTGACTGCAAGTTATAACAGTCTATTAATATTTTTTTAATACAACGTGCTTTCCGTCTTAATGGTATACGCTTATTTACATTTTCATTATAATAGACATGTCTCGTCCGTGCCACAATGTTTTACAAGAGCCAACGGCTAGGACAGACGGTAGTATGTCCATTAAGTGCGTGTACCATCCTGTGAGATATTCCACGATAGGATTGGTATTACACGCTAGTTGGTGCCCGCCTTTACTTCGTGAACAAACGTGCCTCAACGATGCAATCGTTACCCTTAGGGATTACCATTACCTAGTCTGCCGAAGTTCAACTGTTCCTGATTTGAAATTACCTATTTGAAATTACCTATTAGCCTCGAGCCTTTGGCCTTAGTACTTACGCTATTGAGTTATGAACTTTATCAACATGTTCCAATTACCGAATGTCTAATGTTTGTCTTGGTCTGGGTGTTTCTATGTATAATATGTATGTATTTACAAAAAAAAAGTGTATATGTATGTTTATCCATTATCTAATACCCATAGTACAAGCTCTGCTTAGTTTGGGACTAGATGGTGATGTGTGGAAGTGCTAGAAAAAAAAAAAAAATTCTGAGTGACACTTCTGTTGGGTTATAGTAGCTCTATTGCAGTTATGGCAGCCTAGTACCTACCGCAAGTTTGTTCAACGAGTTTCCTTGATATTTGGGAGGGATCGTGCTTTATCTTAAGAAGGAATTGCATTTGGTTGATAATTTTATGCGTGATAATAGATTTTTTAAGGTGAGGCATTTGTGAGGCAACATAAGATAAGTGCATTAAGGCGCTGTCCTAAGCGACTAGTATGGTAAATGAGGGGGTGAAGCAGAGGAGGTGAAGGGCGCTTAGCTCCGTCTACTGCGGGGCGCCCCCCTTCATTCTCGTCGCGTGCGGCCGTATTCTGGCGAAATCCGTATTCCGATATTTCAAAATCGCAAGCAAAACGTTTTAACATTGAATTGAGTTACTGATATTAAAATTTATATTACATAAATCAATCTATTTGTACAATATAGGCATAGCGCAAGTTTTGTTCTCGGTGGAAGCATGAGCAAAACTGGTTCACATTAGACGTTATAGGTATTAATAATTGACAAATGTAGGTAAAAACTTACGTGCCGTAAGATGATAAAAATAATTAAGACAGTTCCATGTATGGAGAGACCCTAAATTTTGTTTTGTATTTGTATAAAAATGGTGAAGCGGTTCATAGAATACCTACATCTAATTCTATTCCTGCCAGTTTTCAAATCTGTTTTGCAATAAATTGGCTATGACATACGGGCGGACAGACAGGCAGACATGGCGAATCTATAAGGGTTCCGTTTTTACCATTTTTGGCTACGGTACCCACAAAAGCCACAATACTGGCCTACTAAGCGCAAAAGCCGTATTTCAACTAAAGCGAGTTACGCGATGATTGAAGTTTAGTAAAAGATGATTTATTTTATTTATTTATGGATGTTTTATTGTTATTATAGGTATAATTATCATGATAAAGGTTTCAAAATATGTCGCCGTTTTTAGGGGTTGTGAGTGAGTAGGGGAGGGGAGGAGGAAAGGTCTCGGAACCCCTCCTTACCATTTTCACTTGCCGAAATTACTTGGATTCCTCTGAAAAAAAACTCCAAACATCGGTGTGTATGACACTGCCAACTTCCACATTCTTCACACTAGTTTAATAAACTAAGGTTGACGGAGCCGTGCTTCGCAGGATTTTCAGATGAAGGGTCAAAACAGAACCTAACATAACCTATTTAGTTACTTATTACAGTCGCACCTAACCCTAGGCACTCGAAAGCAATGACGCACAAATTTGACATCAGCTGTCAATATGATCATTCCAAGATGGCGGGTTTGCGTTTCGTTTCACGTTTTTCACGTAAAACCTTATAATGACATTTGTAAAAGTGTACTAAAGTATAAAAACTACGTTCCGTTTTGCATTGAAATTTTGCAGAAACGTTTTGCAGAAATTGTTTAAAAATATTTAGATGCAACTCCGGCAGCCAAAATTACTTTTAGGGGATTAAAACTAACTCCCTTCAGCCCCCTACACTACCAATACCCTCAAATTCAGGCGACTCGTTTTGAAACCCAACCCATTATTATTTTTCAAAATAGATGAAATATCAAAAATATATGTGGATATATCTTATTCATGAGATACTACTATGTCGCTTAGAAAATTATAGAATTAAAATTTGTGTTACTGCTTTTTCGTTAGCTCTCCTCATACATGTTTGTATGGAAAAATATTAAAAAAATATTTCCCTTCAAATATGTCTTGTTTCAAAGAAAATAAATATTGAAAAATAATAAGAAAAAATAAACTAAAATGAAAACTTAAAAATCGCAACAAAAATGTTAACTAAGTACGTATTTAGTTTCTTTTAAAAAAAAAGAGAACCGCCTTCAAAAAATCGACCCACTGAAAAGTGCGAAATAATTTTTACAATCCTCTCAAATTTCCTTTTGAATTTCTCCTAAAAACTAATTACTAAATTAAACTAAATACTTAGTTTTTGAAGTCGGTTCCAAACCAAATCCCTCTTAAATCTTATTATTTGGCGTCATCCTTTCCAAACCAGCGCATTTTTTGAGGCTTTATTGATTTGATACATTCGTCGTATTATTTTCTCTGTTTGCCAGTATTCTTTTTGTTTTTGTTGGTTTGGCACCGACTTCAGAAACTAAGTATTTAGTTTAATTTAGTAATAAGTTTTTAGGAGAAATTCGAAAGGAAATTTGAGAGGATTGTAAAAATTATTTCGCACTTTTCAGTGGGTCGATTTTTTGAAGGCGCTTCTCTTTTTTTTTAAAAGGAAACTAAATACGTACTTAGTTAACATTTTTGTTGCGATTTTTAAGTTTTCATTTTCGTTTATTTTTTCTTATTATTTTTATTTCATACTTTTTAGTGTTAGGTACTTCGTTCGTTTATTTCAGGTTTTGTGTTAACTACTCTTTTATTTATTTCATACTTTTTAGTGATAGATACTCCATTTACTTTAAGTTTTGGGCTAATCAATAGTTTGTTTATAGATAGATTCTTCAATTATTTTAGTGAAAAGTTTTCTGCTGGTATCAGTCTAGTCTAGTAGGTACTTTTATTCTGTGTGCCTATGGGCTTAGGCTTGATGCTGCAAGAAAGAGATGAGTCTAGGCAATCAGCCACATACAGAAGGACGCCCTCCGCAAATGCAGCTCCGGCTGATCCAAACAAATGCGGCGGACTTGTACATACTATTGAATTGGCTGTGAGCTCTCGTATTGTGCTCCGGAGAAATATGTCAATAACGGATGGCTTAGCGAATGAGGAAATGAGTGTTCCTAAAGGATTTAAATGTCCGACACTAAGCAAAGATCAACTTGAGCCAGGTGAACTGCATGATGCCATTTTGATATTATTTGATGATCCATCAATAGCATTGCGTCGTAAAGATGATGATGAATACATTTCCATAGCTCCAGTGACAGCGACCTATCAAGGCAATCGCGGTTATGGTAATATCGAGAGGCGGATGTTGCCAGTCATATTGAGTTGGGCTGTGACGGTACACAAGTTGCAAGGATGTACACTTAGTGCCGCGGTAATCTACCTAGGGCCTAAAATCTTTGCTAAAGGCCAATGTTATATTGTCTTGAGGGTTAAATCCCTAAAAGGCATGGCTTTGAGTGATATTGTCTAGAACAAATTACTCAACCATCCCCACGACAACAGAGCCTTAATTCTTTCACCAACTTTCTTTGTTTTTTATCGCAGAGACATAGACATGTAAACACAGACACACTCGTACACACACACACTCGTACACACACACACACATACGTGCACATACAAATACAAAAACGCACACACGTACACACGTACAAACACACACACATAATACATACAAACATACTAAGAACCAATCTACCTATGTATACGGGTCAAACTGAGAACCTTCTTTTTTGAAGTCGGTTAAAATACTAAAACTTTCTCCTAAGTGTAACAAATACTTTTCAGCCAAACTCGAGTTAATCGTGGGCAAACTTACATATATACGGGTCAAACTCAGAACCTTCTTTTTTTGAAGTCGGTTAAGGGCCTAAAACCTTCTCCTAAGTTTAACAAATACTTTTCTGAAAACCGCATCAAAATCGGTTCAGCCAAGCGCGAGATAATCGCGGACAAACATACATACATACAGGTCAAACTGAGAACCTCCTTTTTTTTGAAGTTGGTTAAAAAGATATTTATTTATCATTTACCAACGAAATACAGAGTTTACAGTTCATCAAAAGTTAGCTGTTTTCTACAATCCGGCAGGTTTTCTTTATTCTCATCGAAAGTTAAAGACAGAGTGTCAGGTGATGAGGCTTCAATTCTTATTATTTGCTGTTGTTCACGAGGCACATTTTCATTTACTTTCCTTTTACGGCTTGGTATTGTAGAAACTTCAAGCATTGATGAAACATTTTCCTCTCCGTGGTCTCGCAATGCCATTCCTTGAGCTTGATGAGAATCAACAATTTCAGACAACTGTCAATTCATATAAAACGCAACAAGCTTTTCTTTCATTTTCGTCTCCCAGAAAACATCATCTCTTTCTATAATTTCTATTTTAGTGGTATATTTTCGCCACTTCACACAGCAAATAAACATTTTTATTTGCGTGTAACGTGGCGTTGCCCCTGAATTTGGTAATAACAATTATTACAATATTTGTTTAGACTAGTCAGTTCACTTTTTTATCATGTTTCCATATTTGTATTTTATTTGCTCTTATACTATTCTCCAGGCCATTCTTATAGGCACTATAGAACATTAAATTTCCACAATCGTGTTAGGACCTATTAATCCATCTGGCGAGGCACCAATAAACGGATAAACCACAAGGCTCGATTGTTACATTTTCTTGCTTCGCCAGTTGTTGCAAAGCCAGTTGTTCATTTTAGATTCCATGCGCAACTGATTTTTCATCGCAAATATTTTATTAGTACAAAATATTTTTTACTAAGTTGGCTTTACTGCTATTATCTCTTCGTTTTACCACTATACCAAAATTTGAATCTGTCAACATATTCTTACGCAATTCGAACCAATCACTGCTATCCCTCTTTTATTTTTTGCTTATTACTAGGGAGTTAAGTCAAATTTGTTAAAAAACATGTTTGGCATTTCTTGGCTAGCTCTTGAACAAATCGTGTTTGGAATTACTGCAGTCAAATGTGTGTAAGACGTTGCAGAAGTGTTATCTTTAACTTTACTGTAATTACAATAAAGATAATTAGTTAGATACTTTATTATTAAAAAAATACTTTAACTTGTGTTATAGCAAACAGATAAGTCACCTTCTTACTTATAAATGATTGATTTTAGAAATTAAAAATATATTAGATGTACTGAGACATACCTAATAGTTTATGAATAATCAAAGTTTTACCCGATCTACCTAAATAGGTTTATGTTCACAACACAATAATCCAACATTCGTTACCGCTTGTGTGCGGACTGCGGAGCGCCATATTAGCGCTGTTTATTGTTCGTCGTGGCGGCATCTTAGCGCTCCAGGCGCACTGACAAGCTAATGAATTTGCAATATAGGTACATAAAATGATTCGATTTTATGTTATTACTCTTTCAAATATTGAAAACTGTGGCAGCTATGTATTGTGAGAATAATTTATATAATTTTAGTATGCATAATCGATAATCTATAACATAGTCAGTCATAAAAGACTCCTATGAAAATAATTTGTGTAAAAATGTTACACATTTCATAATCACTTGGCCATGGATGAATTTCTATTTATTACGACGATTTCTTGTACAAATCCTTCGTAGAACTTTATTTCTCTAATTGTCCATATTTTATTCTTCTAATTATATATTTATAAGCACAGAAACAATAACACATTAAACGCAACAAGAATATAAACTTAGGTCCTAATAAAATTATATGTGCCTATCGTCACATGAAAAGCCTATTTGATTCAAAGTATTCAGTCTATAACATAAAACATGAAATTACTAACTCAAATCGGCGTATTGCAATAACAAACAGGTTTACGTAAAATTTCGTGCAGCGGAGACGCAAGCGACATGACCTATCTCTCACAGGGCTCATAGCCGAATGATGAGGTCTGGGCGGGGCGTAAACAACTAGCAACTGACACTCAATATACCGCTTATGCTAATAAGGTTTAAATTGCCGAAGCGTTTGTTATTGATGAGATCTACCGAGTATCAAAATCATAGACGTTTGGCAGATCTTATTTAATTTTACAAAATATACACGTATAATATGAAAAAATATAAATAGGGTAATTCATTAGTTCATTAGGTTTCCTACAATATTATCAAATAAAATATGACAGCTTTCGATCAAAATATTGCAAACAGTGAGACGAAAGATTGTTTTCTGCCTCGTTTTCGTGATTTTTTACCGTGATTCTATTACACATACATGAAAAATTCTATCAAAAGTCTTTTGTTCAGACTTTTGACTCTAAGCTCTATTTTTTGCTAGTTTGTAATATGTACCGTTATGGCTAGTTGCGCGACGAAAAATTAGGTGTTTCACGGCTTCTGAGGTATAACAGCGCCTTAAATGATTATATAATTAATATAAAATTTAATTATTTAAGAATTGAAAATTGTTTTGTGTAGGTACCTATCAAAATAGTGGTGACTTTGCCATTACATCAGTGTGCACTGAGTTTGTTTAGAAAAAGGAAAGTAAGTTGAGAGTTTATATTTTATACTAGATATGCCTGACGTAGCCTATGTGTTATTTTAATGTATAACCCATTATAACTGCAAAGTTTCCTCAAATCCGTTCAAAACATTTATTCACCTAGATCACAGTGTGACGCCTTGGCTTACGTTTACTAGTTTTTGCGTGACAGAATAACAAACATCCTTACTTATATACATCCATAAAAAGATATTCGAATTAATAAACATACATTAGAGAAATTTGAAAAGCGCTAACCACTGACTCCCTAATAGTACCCACGCTGCCAATATCGAAGCCAACACAGTTTATAAATCGAACCTCTCAATTTTGACATTTGTAATAAACCAGACAATCCAATTAATTGTAACAATCGCGAAACGATACTTCTGAACCTACGCCATTCGTTTATTCACCTTCCATCTGTCAGAATTACCTCCCTAATTTAAAATTACAATTCCTGCGTATATCAACACGCAGTATCGGCTCTGTGAGCGATAATAACACCATAAATAATTCGGGATTACGCCGAATGGACTCGGTGTAACGTTATCGAAATCGAATCGAATTGGATCGAATGATTTTTTAATTCCGCCCTCAATAAATCAAAGTTGACAACCCAACAGGCGTGACGATAGATTTTGAAATTCGAATTGTATTTTTTTCATAAATGTTTCAATTTTAAATATAACAATGTCCTAACATTTTTTGCCAATATTTTTGCTATAAAATTAATGAATGGCGACCTTTAAACGACTTTCATTTATGGGCAGACCGGTTTTTATAACACGGTTTTATAATTTTTTGTCACAGTCCCGTACGGACATTTTTATTTCTGCAATTTGGCTTTTATTTTTCATGTAAAGGTTTTTAATGAAGTACTCAATTCGTCTGTCCTATATGTTCATGTGCGCATAAAGGTACCAGTCTATTTGAGACTCACACAGGCGAACGTTGATCCAATAAAATGATAATATATTCAGTACTGAAACGAAAAGTTTAATTTTTATTGGAGATCGTATAGCATCTTTAGTCGGTAAATCAATTAAAAAGTTTATTAACTATGAAAAATATAGAAATTCAGCAGAGCGTAAGCGCTCTGCTGAATTTCTATATTGAGAGAGAGACTGAAAATTCGTATGCCAATCTATTATTAGCTTACTAATAAAAGATTGCCATACGAATTTTCAGTAAATTTTATAAGAACTAAACTGTAGACATTTTTTATGTAACGGGTATCAATTATTTTTATCATAAAATCTAAATAATGATTTATGTTAAGGTAATGTTTTTTTCGAATCGAATCAAGTGTTTCCCAAATTAGGAGTCCAACGAATTAAAAAAACCCTACAAACAAGCTGTACTTGATCAAACAAAAAAAAAGAACCAGCCATCGTGAATACCGACCGTCTAACTTTTTCATTGCAACAGAGGGTGTTTTTTTTTAAAAAGCGCAACCATTGTTGTCTCTTACAAATCGCGTTTAAAAAGCGAATCCGCCGTTATCTTCGAGAAAATGAGTTTTTCTTAAGTATTATGCAAAACTCCAGCCAGTCTGTTTAATGAATTTCTGTACTTACTGCTTATGCACTCAATTTTATTAATTTTAAGTTGTTTAACATTCTTAGCTGTTTTAATTTTGTGAAAGTACGCGGTTTATGTTTATTATCCAAATAAAAGTGGTTACATTTACTTAAATTACAAATAATTTTACTGAATGCTTTTAAGTTTGAGGCAAAAGCTCAGAAATACGCTTTATTCACAATTTAATTTCATAAAAATCTAATATCGTTATAGTACCTGTATTATGTCATTATTTCTATTCAAACCGCTATATTTGATCACAAGTTTTTATACTCTGGAGAACCTCGTTATATATAAAAACTACAAATATTTACGACCTGGGAGATAAGTTAACTCTACGTATTGTGGTGGAAATAAAACTGAAAGTATTTCAAATAGTGGGTAAAAGATATTGAGATTCGTTTAAATTAGTTTTAGACTTCTATATTAGTGTCCTTGATATTGATATGAAACATTTCACACGTAACAGCTAGTGAATTATAGCGCCAAATTTATTACTTGTTGACACGATGAACAGACACCTCGTTAACCTTCCAAAACGTCCCTTAAAACATTAGTAATGCATTATTAATTCAAATCCACAAATATATTAGTATGTGGTTATGACCCGAACCCCTTGGGGTTAAGCCGTCGGTGACTCAACCCTTGTACGACTTACACGACAGCAACAAGTAAGGCGCTTAAGATTTCATGAATGTAACTTATGTTCTTGTCTTAGGTACTTAAGTCATGTCTTTTATCACATAGTAAAGGACGTCCGCAACTCCACTCGCACATTTTTAATTAATTTAACCTTTTCTTCACGATCCCGGGGAGTTAGCGCTCTGATGTGCCGAAATGCCTCATAAGCGTTGATCCATCTAAATATTTACCTGTGTAAACATGGTTTAATTCATTCCCTGTAACGTAATACTCCACGTATTGCGTTATAATATCTCGCAGGCGCTTAACGCCAGCTTAGCCGCAGAGCGTTCGCAATATTACCAAATATGGTAATGTTCAGAGCCACAGTCAATCAGTGACTCATTGGCCTATACCTATATGATGGGTGCGCGATCTAAATCGGTCACTTTCCCTAGACGTCGGAACGCTGCCGCTGCACCTCGCTGATGGTTGTAGTGACAACAAAGTATTATTCTACTTCCTATCTACTGTCCCGCTGGGGGTAAGCATATTCTAGTCGTCTGTGTGCCTATATGTTCTGTCTGTAGTATCTGTGTCTCCTAAGCATAACAGCCGATCTAGGGATAGCCTGTTCTTGACCGGTTGTTGTGTATTCTCTATGCTGTTTCCAGTTCTTCCTACGGGCCACGATTCACCCTACGTGCTACAAGCCACAAGCTGCTGGCACCGTGCCGCTACTAGCCGGCCACCACCCAAGCCTCCGTTCCTGCCTACGAGCTCCTACAGCCAGGCCACGGACGCCTGAGCCTCACTGCTCGGCCCACATCGGCTGCTCCGCCTGATACCCTGCTCAGCCTGAAGCTAGACCACCGAGCTGCCTACACAACGCGCACCTTGGCCAGCTCATCGGCGACCCTACAAGCAGCTACCCTGCGAGCGTTGGAGAGCAGCGGAGTCTACATTCCAGCCCTCAGGCCAGTGCTTACCTAGTTCGGTCATACTGTATGTAAGCGGTAGTGAGACATAATAAAGAACCTGTTCAGCCTAGCAGTGTTTCTCTTGAACCCCGACACCCTACCTGAGATCCTCCGTCTCAGTGCTCTACCGACTGAGCTAGCCGGGCTGGCTGTACAGAGCGGGGTATTGTAACGTAATACTCCACGTATTGCGTTATAATATCTCGCAGGCACTTAACGCCAGCTTAGCCGCAGAGCGTTCGCAATATTACCAAATATGGTAATGTTCAGAGCCACAGTCAATCAGTGACTCATAGGCCTATACCTATATAAGATGGGTGCGCGATCTAAATCAGTCACTTTCCCTAGACGTCGGAACGCTGCCGCTACACCTCGCTGATGGTTGTAGTGACAATCAAGTATTATTCTACTTCCTATCTACTGTCCCGCTGGGGGTAAGCATATTCTAGTCGTCTGTGTGCCTATATGTTCTGTCTGTAGTATCTGTGTCTCCTAAGCATAACAGCCGATCTAGGGATAGCCTGTTCTTGACCGGTTGTTGTGTATTCTCTATGCTGTTTCCAGTTCTTCCTATGGGCCACGATTCACCCTACGTGCTACAAGCCATAAGCTGCTGGCGCCGTGCCGCTACTAGCCGGCCGCCACCCAAGCCTCCGTTGCTTCCTACGAGCGGTCTACCCTGCGAGCGCACTGAGACGGAGGATCTTAGGTAGGGTGTCGGGGTTCAAGAGAAACACTGCTAGGCTGAACAGGTTCTTTATCATGTCTCACTACCGCTTACATACAGTATGACCGAACTAGGTAAGCACTGGCCTGAGGACTGGAATGTAGACTCTACTGCTCTCCAACGCTCACAGGATAGCTGCTTGTAAGGTCGCCGATGAGCTGGCCAAGGTGCGCGTTGTGTAGGCAGCTCGCTGGTCGAGGTTCAGGCTGAGCGGGGTCTCAGGCGGTGCAGCCAATGTGGGCCGAGCAGTGAGGCTCAGGCGTCCGTGGCCTGACTGTAGGAGCCAAGTTTCTTCGTACCCTATAGAATTTCTGAACTCCTTACAATTATCAGGAGTACCTTCACGCAACTTGAGACTGAACGTTGGTGTTCGAGTCCTGTTAATGCGGAATCTTAATGCACCAAAACTTTGTAATGGCAAACGGCCACAAGTAACATCTAGGACGAAACATTATAAAAGCTATTCGCTATTGCGAGTCAGACGACTCGCTCATGAAGGGTTCCGTAGTGGATGTATCCACTTACCATAGCCATTATCTTCGACTAACGATTAATAGCATATGTATAAACGACAAAGCTATATTTTCGATATAAGATATTAAGATGTGCTTTATTTCAAAAACTGCTACATATCTTTCAAACCAATTTTCGTTGGAAGTTTTTATAACGATCTACAGCATATACTTTTTTTAGATTTGCCTCTCTCTTAATTTAAAGTTAGAGGGACACACGCACACCCATTTTACCACTTTGGAACCGTATATCTTTCAAACGATTGACTTTGAGAAACAATGGTTTTAGGAACCTCAAAGTAATCTTTAACGACCCATTTTCCACATCAGTTCCATGTATGAAGAGCCCCATTAATATTCAATATTTTTTATTTTCTTTAAGGTCGTAAAGCGGTTCACAGAATACATCTACCTACCAATTTTCAAATGTGTAAACTGAATAGTTTCAGTATAAAGTGGCTGTGACATACGGATAGACTGACAGACATAGCGCGTCTATAAGGATTCCGTGTTTAGCCATTTTTGACTACGGAACTCTACTAATACTGTTTACAGAAATGTTTTAAATTGGTACTGCTTGCGGTTATATTTCTTATTAGTTCCTATGAACAGAATTAAAACGAAAATTACTATCGAACGATGAAGGAGTTTTGTGTTACCCCGAATTTTACGTGAGCGAAGCCGCGGGCAAAACCTAGTAATCGTATAAATGTTAAAAATATTTCATTATCAAAAAGACCAAAAAGCACAAAATAAATTAATAGTTTAAAATCACTAGAAAAGCACGCTTTTATAAATGCTCGTAAAACAAAAAATAAATTATGGATCGTTCAAGTTGTCTCTATTTCTGGGCTGAAGTGTAAACTATGTGCTTTTAATTATAATATTTGATTTTAAAAGCGTGGGGCGCTGGAACAGGAAAGACGTTCTTGTTTAACTTGTTGAAAAATGAAGTGAACAGATGTTAAGGGAAGCAGGTTACACAGATTGGCGCTCTAATTGGAGTTGCAGCACGACTAGTAGGTGGCCCTACATTAAACAATCTGTTCAAAGTACTAGTTTGTCGAACTCAGACAAAAAAATTCGCCAGCAGTGAGGAGAGACGACATTCACCGACATTTTTAACGCCTCTTCTTTCAGGAAATTAAGTACACAAGGGTAATGCGTCAACAGTGGCAAAATGTAGAGTTCTTGTTCGTGGAGGAGATATCTGGTGGCATAAACGCTATGATCTTGTGCGACCTTATGCAGCTTCCGCCAGGAAGTTAGTGTTACTATTTGTCAAAAAGCCCGCGCCCCACGCTTTTGCAATCAAATATTATAATTAAAAGCACATAGTTTACACTTCAACCCAGAAATGGAGACATCTTGAACGATCCATAATATTTTTTTTGTTTTTACGTGCATTTATAAAAGCGTGAAAAAAAATTCTAGTGTTTTTAAACTATTAATTTATTTACATTATATTTGGCGCCCAGGGATAATACAACTGAAGCGTGGCCCATTATTTGACCATCTCATCAAAACTCGCACTCAAATAGTGGTAAGTATTTGAATCAAAGTAAAACCAAGAGCAAAAGTATTTTTAAAGTATGGTACTATAAAAGTCTTTTAAGGTATGTTGGCATTGGTTGTCACAACTGGAAAATCAAAAATCTGAGAAGACGAATTGGTAAGACAAGCAGTTTGAAAATAGTGTATTGAAATGTTTTTAAGAAATTATCACGTTGGCAGGAAAATACAAAAACGTCCATAATATATACGTGTTTTCCTCTTACACCTTATAACTCATTGGCTTCCTCTCTAATTTATTGAAACAAAAAGAGTAATGAGTGCAAAATACTTTTCTCTCTCTCTCGCTCTCTCCTGCACTATCGATGGAATGACTTTATGCTTAGCATATGATTATGCCAAGCATAAAGTAATTTATCATCATCAGCCCGCCATAGTCCACTGCTAGATAAAGACCGTTGCTTGGCTTGCTTCTTCTATTTAATACCTCTTTGGATGTTACTGCAAAGTTATAACAAGTTTAAAAATAAAATTCATTTTGACAACATTTTGTTAAAATCAAACGATATTCAAAAGGCTTGCCAGGATAGTTTCTGTACTGTATTCAATGAATACAGAAATCTGTATTCAATCATTCTGATGAATTCTGAAATCCTTAAGAAGTACGCTTCTATGTAAATATATATATACATAGAAGCGTATTTCTTAAGGAATTCGTGTGCCGATTCCAAGTGGCGAGTTGGCGACTGTCATCAGTGTAGTTCGTAGTTGGCGCCGTTGGCGGCGCTGGCGTCGTTCGCCGGCTCTCTTGCTCTCGTAGTTAAGATACACAGGAGAAACGTTCGTCTCTCTTGCACTCGTAGAGGCAGCTGTCACAGCGCGACTGCCACGCCGCCAAGCGGCAATATGGGTCACAGAAAGTTTGTCTATGGAAATATTTATTTATTTATTTTTTAACTTTATATACACACATAGCGTACAAAGGTGGACTTAATGCCTTAGGCATTTTCTGCCAGTCTACCTTAGAGTGGTGCAGCGGTTAGTGGTAGGTGTATTTAAATATCTATGCTCTATGAGTCTATGAATGTATGTACTAGTAGCGGTTTACTATTGTTTGACAAAAAACGTATGACAAAAGATCATTTTACAAACAACGTTTGAAAAACTAATCATTTGACAAACTTTCATTTCGCAAACATATTACTTTAAAAACAATCATTTGACATAATACAGGTTTCGCAAATGTTTTACTTGGAAAATAATTAAAATGTCAAATAATTATTTTAAAAATAATCATTTGACTAAATAATTCGTTTGCCGAATTGGTAATTGTACAAAAAGTTAGAAGATAAATTATTAGTTTTTAAAAATAACAAATTTCTAACCAATACTCACGCGAAATTTTGAAAATATTTAATTGCATGGTTGCAATTTTCATCTTGGACAGATTATTTATAGGCAAGTAATAATTTAGTATTAATACTAATTCCATAGAAATTTAAGTCTTTAAAAAAAAAATACACACTGCCTGAATTAAGCGAAATAAGTAGAATTCAGTTCTGGCGTTGTGGTCGCAGTTCTAACCTAACCTAACCAGCCATTGTTTCAGTTGACCCTACACAAAGATTGTTGTATTAACGTAGATTTTGGTTACTAAAATATTTACCAACCAAGGCATTTTGTCAAATCTTATTTATGCTTTACGTTGTTTTGCCAAATAACATGTTTAAAAAAATAATCAATTTGTAAATTAATGTTTTAGCATAATAACTTTTTATAGTAAATATATCGTCTAATGCGTAGTTTATTAAACAATAGTTTGTAAAATAATAAATTTATCAAGTATAATTTTGTCAAATGTTATTTTTCAAATGAAAATTTTTCATTTGTTTTTTGTCAAATGATCGGACACCAAGAGGACTACCTACTTGTGAGAGGCATAATTAAGATTAATCCTATCTCCATGATTATCTTGTAAGCACTGTGGTGTTGGTCCCGTAGTACAAGTTTGGTACATTCATAAGTTGACACACTGCTAACAATATATGCTACATGTCAAATACTTGTAACAGATATGGTGCTACTGGTGGTGCTTGGTAAAATTTTAGTAAACAAAATCTACGTTAATACAACAATCTTTGTGTAGGGTCAACTGAAACAATGGCTGGTTAGGTTAGGTTAGAACTGCGACCACAACGCCAGAACTGAATTCTACTTACTTCGCTTAATTCAGGCAGTGTGTATTTTTTTAAAAGACTTAAGTTTCTATGGAATTAGTATCAATACAAAATTATTACTTGCCTATAAATAATCTGTCCAAGATGAAAATTGCAACCATGCAATTAAATATTTTCAAAATTTCGCGTAAGTATTGGTTAGAAATTAGTTATTTTTAAAAACTAATAATTTATCTTCTAACTTTTTGTACAATCACCAATTTGGCAAACGAATTATTTAGTCAAATGATTATTTTTAAAATAATTATTTGACATTTTAATTATTTTCCAAGTAAAACATTTGCGAGACTTGTATTATGTCAAATGATTGTTTTTAAAGTAATATGTTTGCGAAATGAAAGATTGTCAAATGATTAGTTTTTCAAACGTTGTTTGTAAAATGATCTTTTGTCATACGTTTCTTATCAAACAATAGTAAACCAGTTCTCTTACTTAGTGTGAAGAACTGATGACAGCCGCTCAAAGCAATAAGACTGTATTTCAGTCCTCTTTGTTCTCCCTCATTTATTCCACTGCAAAGATTAAAACAATTAAACTTCGCCTCTCAAATAGAAGCTCGTACACTTCGATAACTTTATTCACGGAATTCGCTTAATAACATCTATTTGACTCCTGTGTAAAAGTCCTGTTTCACCCAGAAAGCTTTTCTTGGCACCATTCATTAATACTGTGAAATAGTTGTAGGAAGACGGGGATGGGGAGTGAACAAGCTTTTGCCGATTTGTGCAGTGCCTTTATTAGTCAATTTCTCCAACTGTTCGAAACTAACTTTGAGAATGTTTCGCGGTTCGTTTATAACTACGCTTAAGTTCTATTATTGTTTTAATTATTGGTGTTATTGATGTTTTCACAGTATGCTCCATTATGTTCTGACATTCAAAATGAAAAATTGTTTGTTAGGAAAAATATTATCAAATAGTGATTATAAGTGATTCTACCTCAAAACAACCCTTTACTTCACACTTTTTACAACAGAGACTTGTGACATGTGCACATTTTGAGAAATAATCGTTTTAAGCCGTATCGTATTTTAAAATGCCTCTTTTGAATAATGTTCATAATACCAACGAAGTGTGCCGACTGTAAAGTGCACCTTTGCACCCGAATGCGCTATGTAAAAGAGGGTAGTGGGTTTTTTATGATGTGCAGATTATGAGAAGTGCACATTCCATTGTTAATTGATAGCCGATGGGTATCGCAGAGTATCCAAGATGTTAAGCTCTGTTTAATAAACATCACAATGTTTTAGTTTCCGCAAAACACCACTACAGCATAAACATTATATCAAAATAAACAATAATCAGAATCAATTACTAAGATAAAAACTACATGAATAACCTTTTTGCTGCAGACGGTAATGCATGCATTACATCCATTCTTTGCCAGCCAATATTTTAATTTTCATAAAACTCATAGCATTTTAAATTTTAACTTCCTTGAGCGCACTTCGACCGGAAAGGTGTGTGAACGTAGAGACGTGCATTTATTCAGAGAGAGCACTGCCATTAAACATGAATGCTTGGATGTCACCAAGTTTTCTTATTCCTTTTCGAATCTATCTGAAATTTACCGCGGTATATATTTTGGTTTGGATAGGATTGCACGCGCTATAAAACGTGTATTTTTACGCTTCATTTATGCTTGTCAAATGAAGGAGAAAGTACCCATGAATACCCACTGGTGTAAATCAAGGAATATCGCTGCCCCTTAGGTTGCGAGGTTGGAGTTGGAGATAAGGCTACAGTCGCTTTATAGAAAAGATAATTCCTGTTTTCTTTAAAGGAGAGTGAAAGCAGGAAATAGTGTGAATGGCTCCTTACAGTCCATCATCAGCAATGGTATTATCCCAAGGCAAGCTCGCCTTGCTATACTGCAGGGAGTTTTGGCGCCAACACTGATGTATGGTAGTGAATCATGGGTATGGTAGAAGAAGCATGGAAGTAGAATCACTGCTGTGGAGATGAGAGCTTTGAGGAGTATGAGTGGAGTAAGGCTGATAGATAAAGTAAAAAACAGTGTAATACGAGAGAAGTGTGGTCTAAAAGAAGATGTGGTGACAAATATTGAAAAAGAAATGTTGCGTTGGTTTGGATATTTGGAACGAATGAATGAAAGAAGAAATACGAAAGGAGTGTATCACGCGAGAATGAATGGAGATATTGGTAGAGGACGCGCTAGGCGGACGGACACCGACCTAATAGGTGACGTACTGAAAAAGGCCAAATTAAAAGTACCCATAACCGACGCGCATGCATGATGAGGTTAATGAATGTCGAGGAAGCGAAAGAGGTATATTTGAACCGAAGCATGTGGCGTTCTTTAGTCTCTGCCTACCCCAATGGGAGGCAGGCGTGACAATAAAGATAGATAGATAATTTCTGTCAAATCTGAAAGGACTAGACTGGATTTCTCAACATTATGTACTAAATTAAGAGCTTATTTTAAAGTTCATTAACATATTCATTTTATATTCCTTATTTAAAAAGGGTTCCAAAGTATTGTGACAATAAATGATTTAGTTTAACAACTGTAATTAAACTACTAGGGTGACAAAATGTCTATGCCCAGAAGGACACTCATTATTAAGTTAGATGACAAATCCGACTACTGCAATGCCTGAAGATAAAATACCCACTAGCACACTCTTCCCACATATTACGTTACTAGTTTCGTGAATAAGATTTATATTTTTGGTTTTATACTAATTTAGGTTTTACAATTAGAGTTTATCCTTTTGTGTAGAACCCTTTTGAAACACAAAACGCATAGTAACAAGCTTAATGGTAATTGAATATATTTTTTCAATCTGAAGGCCTAGTGATGTGGCATTTGCTTCTCATTTCTACTATCGCTAACGCTTGGTTGGTATGGTAACGTAAGCAATTCGATCTTCGTTGACCACGTGACATATCGAAAGCCTGTGAAGCCTGTGTGAGTTCAATACATTTTTGCAATTAGCGAATAACGATATCGCAAATCGAATGTCACTTGTCTGTAAGGTCTGTTCTCCAACGGTTTCCTGAATAAGGTCAAACGTACTTACTACTACACAAACCTACACATATCATATGGATTAATTTTGATTGGCCGTCCACTTACTACGAAATTCAATATTCGGACTATAGATAGATCTGTAGATTTTAGATTCGTTTTTGACATCAGCTTCATACAAAATATGTCAAACACGAATTTCGAATCTCAAAATCCATGTATGGATCGAATATTGAAAAAAGCCATTAGTGTCACGTTATATCATATACTAGATGTGCCCGCGGTTACACCCGCGTTATTTAAGGCTACTGCTCCGCTCCCGTGGCTCATAGCGTGATTTTATATAGCCTATAGCCTTCCTCGATAAATGGGCTATCTAACACTGAAAGAATTTTTGAAATCGGTCAAGAAGTTCTTGAGATTAGCGCGTTCAACCAAACAAAAAAACAAACAAACTCTTCAGCTTTATATATTAGTATTAGATTATTAGGTACATAAGTAGGTTCCATAAATTTGTTAACCTATAAATATAAAAGATAGCGCAACAGAGCTCGCTGGTAGCACATACATATTTTCTTTTATACATATACGTAATAGGCGGCAAACGAACAGACGGATCGCCTGATGGAATGTGATTACCACCGCCCATGAAAACAAGCAACACCAGAGAAGACACAAGTGCGTCGCCTCCCTTTGGGTTGGGAAAAGTAATAGAAGGAGTGAGAAGAAATAGGATCCGGGACTCCGGCACTCCCACTCTATAGTACTGTTACTTTATGTCGATTTTCTCTGTCATCAGTTCTGGTTGGAAAATATTTAGGTATGCCCAAAACCGAGACCTGTTTTCATCATCAGCCCTTTATACTGTCCCACTGCTGGGCACGGGCCTCTTCTCACTATGAGAAGGGTAAGGCCATAGTCCACCACGCTGGCCTAGTGCGGGTTGGCAGACTTCACATGTCTTTCGAAAACATTATGGAGCACTCTCAGACATGCAGGTTTCCTCACGATGTTTTCCTTCACCGTTTAGCAAGCGATAATTAACAATTTGACACGCACTTAACTTCGAACAGTCTTTGTTGCGTGCCTTGGATTCGAACCCGAGACCCTCTGCATAGTAGTCTGTCGCTCTCTGCACTTGGCTTTCGTTGCTTATGATAAGTGAATTTAGAGCCACACAATCAGATATAAAATAAAAGCAACTTTTCCCAAATAGAAGCAAAATTTACAAAATGAAGGAAACTATGGCTTCAACTATGCCTACTTCTATCTGGTATAACTACATACTTGTATGCCAAAATACGAAACAAAATCAAAAATGCGTTCAGGCACACTAAAAGTTAAGCAAGTCTTTCTAAAACAAATTTAGGTTTGTCAATTATTTTCCTGATTCGTTATAACTAGTAAATAAATATCCATGGCTCATGGTATGACTCCGTAACGCCGGCAAATTTAAACAATTCACAATGCCGAAATGTGTGTGTATAAGTAATTTCACAGTTACGTTAAGAGTAATAGGCGTACAAATCGCATTTTTAAGAGTAAGGAATGAAATGTTTGATTTACTCAAAAATGGCATAATAATATGGCAACAACATATACGGTTATTGTATTTACAAATCAGATCATACTTGTACAATTTGCAATCAAATTACGTAAACCAGTTTTCTCTAAACGCATCTTATTTCCATTTTAATATTATAGTGGCGTAATAAAAGAGTATTTGGCAGTAAATAATTCAGTGAGATTGAGAAGTTCATTATTTATAAACGTACACAGACGAGACGATCATACTGTATCGGAATAGCGGGGTTTGTTACAATCAGTGCGGATATTTCACTCCGTTTATTGCTTGTATCGATAGGAGAAAAGACGAAAACGGTGTGCTCTTAAATTTATTGAATGTTTTTTTAATAGTATTGTAATGATGTCGAATAAAAGTTTGTTCAAAATATTAAAGATTGTGAGGCAGTGATAGTCTAATGGAGATACCAACGGACTTCCATGCAGAGGGTATCTGGTTCGAATCCACGGCGCGCACCAATGACTTCTCAAAGTTAAATACGTATTTAATTGTTTATTATTGCTTGCCTCGTGCCTCGGATACCACGTTAAACGTCGGTCCCGACTGTCATGAAAATCTTTGACAGTCGTTACGGGGAGTCAGTACCCTCAAATGAACTGATACTGGTCTATACCATGGAATATCTCTATCCCTTTGGGTTGCGGAGGTCAGACGGCAGTCGGTCTGTGGAAAAGTTGATATTCTGTCATATCTGGTTAGATCAGTAAGCGGACCGCGAACTCCAAGTCGTGTAAGTCTTGGATGCAACCGGGATAACGCTAGGGCGATGGTGATGATGATTAAAGGTTGTGTGGATTGGTATGTTGAGATCTCGTGTTTAATGTCATGCATGACAGTAACATTATAAATCAATAGGAGGATTTGGTCTACTACCTATACCACGCCGGCCAAATGTTTCGGACGATCGACGACAGATGGTTAGACGGTTATCCGTATTTTCGCAAAGTTACTATTTGCTTTGTGTATTTGCCTTAGTCGCCTCTTACGACACCCACGGTTTGAAATGGGGTACTGATATTTTGTATTCACGTATATACCCAGTTATAGTTTTCCTTTTCTAAAAGAAATTGATCCTAATTCGTATCGCAAAACATAAACTCGTTTACGAAAAACTACAGAGGAGCCTATAACAATACTGAAACGACCACAAAAACCGAACAACCAGTTTAATTAAGTTGTATACACAACTTACCTTTAACATACAAGAACATCACAATTAGTAACAGTAACTAATGATCCAATATTACATACGAATCTTTACAACCCTACGTATTAGTCGGATATTCTCTTGATTTTCGATACAAAAACATGTGTATTCTGAAATATTGTTTGATACAAGTTCTCTCCCGGCAATTTATCGTGCGGTCTGCGTATATCCTTATTTATTGGTAAATCGCGTTAGGGCTAGTGATAGCAACATTTATCTCGAAAGGTTTGTTTCCTCTACAGGTTTTTAACCCTTAAAGGTCGAGCGGACGATTGCGGAAAGTTTCATGAGCCCATAATTTGGACGGCGCCTAAATTAATTTTAAAAGCCTAACGATATTGTTTTTAGATCACTCGCCTGATAGTAATTATTTAATATTCAAAGTTTCAGAAAGGTGTTGTCGTATCTCTCCCATGAATATCATTTACCCCTGTAAGTTATAATAATTATTTGATAATGTGAATTTAAACTACCTTGTTCGTGAGGCATAAGGCTTTTCGCTTACGTTTATGGTTGAAAACGGAGGTTGACCACCGTGTTGCGGTGTTATGTGGTTTTAGTAATAAGGTCTGAAACTTTTTAGAAGAAGTCTCATACACCATCTCCACCAGCCCCACTTTGTTGGAGGGAAGCCTATATTTTGTTTTAAAGACAACGCCCGCATCTAAATCATGTGTTGCGGGGGATTTTACAAACATACAACTAACGGACAAACTGAACACCCAGACTCGAAACAACAATTTGTGAATTACACAAAGTGTTGCCTCGTATGGGTATCGAACCCACAACACTCGGCGCAGTGTAAAGCGGCGAAGCGGCCGCTTAAACCACTACCCCAACCGTGCAGTCACATTTGGGTCGTAATTGGGTTGCAAAACATAAAAAGTTGTAATGTGGTTTCATTAGGTTGTCTTTTACAAGATACTTCACTAAGATCCAAATGGCGTGAAAGATAAAGTATCGGATTATAAACTAGCATAAAAGTTCGATAATCAGTTGTCAGATTGAATGTTTTAAGTCAACAATTTAAAATAAATAATAGCTATAAATTTAATGAATAGGTATCGTAGTATTCGCTATTTTATATAGTTTTGACTCTATTTCATATAGCTAACGTAAAAACGTTTTGTGAAAGACACTCCAATTCAATAGCATATCTACTTAGCACTTTTTTGCTTAATCTCACTGTTGAAACCCAGTTATGTTCTTTCGTTCACCAAATTGCGCTTATGTTATAAATAAACGAAAATTCTAAAAGCACCTTAGAACCCGTGATCACTATCTAGTGTAACTAGATTTGATATTTCAAAATTCAAAATGTCTGTATGAGATTCGTATTTGGCTTGCGCAAATACGGCCATGTTTCACAATTTCGAACACAGCTCAAGTGGTTACCAATTCAACATCGCCGGAGTGCTCACATTCTCACTTTACTGTACAAGATATTGTTTAACCCTTCAACTCCCTTCTATCTTAAAGGAAGATTTGAGTTCCTTCATGATACACATAATAGATATTTAAGGTCATCAGAAAATTTGAGACGTAAAATGCCGGTACATTCCACGGCATTTTATGACAATTCCTTCAGCGTAACTGCTGTTCGCTTGTGGAATAAATTACGTAGCTAAATTTAAATATTTAGTGAAGGAATATTACCTTTCATTATAATTTACTGTCCTTTCTAAAATATTATATAATTAAGGCATTGCTATAGTTTATGTAATTATGTTCTTTATATATATATATACATATATATATGTATATATATATATATATACATACATATATATATATATGTTTTGTATGTTTATGTATATATATATTTATATGTATTTTATGTAGGTACATATAGTAGAGTTTATGTATAGGTATATTTGTATATGTTTAGAAATATATATGTATTATAAACTGTTACACCTACAACTACCACTATTTTCCGACCAATAATATTTCCATCCAAAGGTTGCCTGGTAGAGATAGCTATAAGCGATAAGGCCGCCCATTGTACTTCGCTTTTTTGTATGATATCCTATGTAATATTTCTGGTGTACAATAAAGCATAAATAAATAAAATAAATAAATAAAAGTACCTTCATAGTCGTACATTCCCGCTGGAGTGGCCATGGATCGTTTATTTGATAGATTGCGACGTTAGCAAGATTTTTCGAGCGCATATAGTAGGGAACACTTCATAGATGACTTGATGGATCTGTTCAACTTCTAGAAGCCGCGAGAATGTTTACCGTCCACTCTTCCTTGTTTAATTTGCCATCCAAGGAGTACTCAATACGGGTGATATGCCCAAACATCTTTGTACCTAAAACCATTTAAAACTATGGGCACATTTTATGTCAGACGTCACGCCAATATAAGTTGGCCAGGATTCAACGTCACTACAAGAATTAACCCTTGTCACACTTGTCAGTACACCAAAGTGGTTGACTTTGAGCTCCAACTGTGCAACAATAGTAGATCGTTGCATCGAGTGCAAAGTGACGAACTTGGACGCAGCGCCATGTATTTCGGAATTCGTCACGTATTACAAATTGACGGTCTTTCTTTGTTTTCGTGTTCATAAGTTTGATTAGCAGCTCCTGGTTATGTGTTTCGATGTCGTCAATGGTGAGGTTCGTCAATTCAGAGCTTCTGCAAGCACCGCTTATGCCGAAAATTAGAGCGACCTGTAAAAATAATTAAAATTCAACGTTACACACAAATTAACACATTATTTATAGGTATTAAATTATATTAATGGCCGGTATATTTGCCTAGTGCAAGTATTTAGTAGAAATACATTGGCGGGTAATTATAATAACTAAAAAAATTTCACGAGTAGTTCTACTTAGCCGGCAATATCCTTTTATTAAACACTAACACTGAACAGTTCATACACAGGTCATAATATTGTGTCAACGTCTAGATTATAGGTATACTTAAAACTTACTTTTGTTGCTAAATATTGATTGTCAGATGCTTCATTCAAAAATATTTCTAAATTATGAGCTGTGAGCACTTTGGACTTTTTACACATATAGCCATCTGATAGCCGATTCAGAAGCGATGTTAATTTTAAGTATTCTATAATATCGACGTTGTGCTTGGTATTAAATGTGCTTTTTAACATTGAATATATAGACCATAATGAAGATATAACACATTTTCGGACAATGATTTTAAACGTCTTTCGTTTCTCCACTTAATACAATTTTCATAAGCTTTTTTAAATATTTATCCCGCGACTTTTGCGGCAAAAGGTTATGAACAATTTCATTTGCAGGTGTTTTTATATCTTGTGTTGAACTTGAGCAACACGTCATAGTCTGTGTATACCGACCACCGCAAAGTGACTTTAGCCAATTTGAAAGCATCATGGAGGATGTCTTAAAACACTTAAGTTCCAGCAGGAAGTCAATAATCGTATGTGGTGATTTTAATGTTAACTTGTTAGAACAATCACCAACTTGTACTAGGTTAGTTAGTTTATTTATGTCATTTAATTTGAATGTTTTATTTTCTGAACCAACCAGAACTACCTCACATTCTTCTACATGCTTAGATAATATTTTTTGCAATTGTTTGTACTTAAGTAAAGCTGTTTTGAGTGACTTGACATCAGATCACTGTGGACAAAAGGTTGTAATTCCAACTAATACAACCCCTACAGTACAAAAAATCACATGTAGGCCTATGACCTCTGCTCGCCTTAATCGCTTTAGTGATGATGTTGCTGCTAAGATCGCCAGCATTGACTTAACTCACGATGATCCAGATGAATTATATAAGTGGTTATTTGATGTTATTAAAAATGAGTACAATAAAATTTTTAAGCAGAAGACATTTGCCAAGAGCTCTAAAGTTAAATTTTGTGATTGGGCAACAGTAGGAATATACAAAAGTAGATCTAGGTTGTATGATCTGTATGGTATGAAGCAATACAATTTTAATCCTTCATTTATTGAATATGTAAGAAATTACTCAAAAGTTTTTAAGAGAGCATGTGCTTCAGCTAAGTCTATATTTATAAGTAATAAAATTAAAGAATCCAAGAACAAAATAAAAACAACTTGGAACATTATTAACAGTGAGACTGGTCGAGCTAAGTTAGTAGATAATAGCTATGAATTAAAATGTAATGGAGAAATAGTTACAAAGAAAATTGATGTTGCTCAGGCTTTTAACAACTTCTTTAAACGATTTTAAACTTTCGCGATTAGTATACATTATACAAGGTTATATAGCGGGTCTTACTCGCGATAAATCTTATATTTAAGGCATAAATACCTCGGATTTTTGCCAACGTTTCGGCTGACTTGCTTCAGCCGTGGTCGCGGCGGGACTGGTGAGCTCAGCGCCGTCCTTGTGTTGTGCGGGTTTTGGCACCTACCCTCACTGGATTTTTATTTTTGTTTTTAACTGCACTGTCGGTACCTCGACACACTACACTAATGACGTCTACACACTGTTGAGCTGTATCATTACGGCGGTGTTTACACTTATTGATGACTGGATTCCAAGTTGTTGATAATCTAAATCCATCCTCCCGGTTGAAATTCTTGTGTTTTTTGATTTCAACCGCTTCACGCACTATCCTGGAGTAATAGTGACGTTCGGTGGACAAGACCTGTGGTTGATGTAGTTCTATCCAGTGGTTTGGTCCAGACTCCAATAAATGTTCAGCTATAGCGGACTTATTTACTTGTCGATTTTTCACAGCTGCGATATGTTCCTTGACCCTTTCCGCAATTGTTCGCTTGGTCTGTCCGATATAGGAGCTACCACAACTGCAATCGACCTTGTAGACGCCAGGTGTCTGAAAAGGAACTACATCCTTTGGGCTGCGCAGATTGTGTGCTATCTTGGAAAGCGGACTATATACAGTCTTAATGGAGTATTTCTTTAGTACTGTTCCAACTTTGTCCGTTACTCCTTTTAGGTAAGGCATGTAAGCCGGCACCCTGCTCACCTCAGGTTTACGGTCCCTCGTCTTCAGACGGTGTATCTCATTCTTGTATCCGTTACGTCTAAGTACCTCCTGAACATGTGAGAGCTCACTGTTTAAGTGTTCAGGGTCACAGAGGTCATACGCCCTGTTCACTAGGGACGTCACAACGGATGCCAAGTGTCGCGGGTGATGATGCGAAAACGCGTTGAGATACCTGTCAGTGTGTGTCGGTTTTCTGTATACAGTGTGTCCCAGGGTACCATTGTCTTTAACTGTCACTTTTACGTCAAGAAAGGACAACGATCTATCAACCTCCATTTCAAATGTAAATCTGATGTTCGGATGTATGGAGTTTAATCTATGTGCGAATTGTTCTACGTCCTTCTTATTGCCCTTCATTATACAGAATACATCATCGACGTACCTTTTCCATAGTTTCACATTGGATGCCTGCATGTCTATGGATTCTTCGAAGTACTCCATCCAGATATTGGCCATTACCGGTGCTACTGGGCTACCCATAGCCACCCCGTCAATCTGGAGATAATGTTGTCCTCTGTATAAGAAGTAGTTTCCTTCTAAGCAATTCTTTAGCAGAACAGTGTATGCTTTAGATATACCGTTTTCCTCTAACTTCCTCTCAACAACCTCAAGGCAATCTTGAACTGGAACATTGGTAAATAGTGACTCCACATCAAAACTCACCATCACCTCGTCTGGTTCCATTGTCACGCTCTTGATGATGTCAATAAAGTGGCGAGAGTCCTTGACGAAAGATGCCGTCTTACCTACTAACGGTTGCAGTACCTTGCTTATGTGTTTCGCCAAGCCGTATGTGGGTGAATTTATTTGGCTCACTATTGGTCGCAGAGGTACATCCATCTTATGAACTTTGGGTAAACCGTATATTTTGGGTGGTTGCACTATTTGAGGTTTGTGTAGACGTTCATAATCATCTTCCGTGAATAAGTGTTTGTGGTCCCTTATTAAAGTCCTGATGCGTTTTGTTACTCTGGCCGTCGGGTTATAAGACACAGGTTTGTATATAAGTGTATCACTCAACAGATTCCTTATTTTATTGTCATAGTCACAAGTATTCATCACCACAGTGGCGTTGCCCTTATCAGCTTTAAGCACTAAAATGTTCGTGTCATCACGCAATGTTTTTAGTGACTGACGCTCTTCTGTGGAGATATTGGGTTTCGGGGGCTTCGATTTACGTAAAATAACGGCAACATCCTGTCTAAGTGTATCCGCATCGTTAGACGGTAACTTGTTGCGCGTTATAACCTCCTCGATGCTGCTTATGACATTCTCGTACGGAATCCGTTTAGGTGTTAAAGCGTAATTTAGCCCTTTAGCCAGTACGCTTTGAGTCGTGCTATCAATAACGTAATCCGATAAGTTAATTACCGTTTGCTGATTGTCGGGGTATCCATTTTTACCGGCTTGCCTCTCCTTACGGTTCCTTAATTTATCGAACTTCTTGTTGTGACGTTTAGTACGCAGATCGTAAATGCGACTAGCTTGATTGTACGTGACACGATCGCACAAGTTGAAGTCACTATTTGAAAACACTTCACAACACTTTGTATGAACTTTATATAAGTCACACTGTACCCCACACAACTCGTACCGACAGTTGCGGATTAATTGTCTCAAAAGACGTACACTGGCATTATGTAGAATGCCCTCGGAATGCGGAATATCTTTACGTTGTTTAATACGTACTCCAACGGGTAATAATTGGCTATCACGACACTTCGTCAAAAAACTTAGTGAAGTTTCTAGACATACCCGCTTTATCCGAAGGGATTCAAGATTTTTAATTATTATCACATTTTCCGGCCCGTAACGGTTTGCAATAAACGATTTTAAACTTTCGCGATTAGTATACATTATACAAGGTTATATAGCGGGTCTTACTCGCGATAAATCTTATATTTAAGGCATAAATACCTCGGATTTTTGCCAACGTTTCGGCTGACTTGCTTCAGCCGTGGTCGCGGCGGGACTGGTGAGCTCAGCGCCGTCCTTGTGTTGTGCGGGTTTTGGCACCTACCCTCACTGGATTTTTATTTTTGTTTTTAACTGCACTGTCGGTACCTCGACACACTACACTAATGACGTCTACACACTGTTGAGCTGTATCATTACGGCGGTGTTTACACTTATTGATGACTGGATTCCAAGTTGTTGATAATCTAAATCCATCCTCCCGGTTGAAATTCTTGTGTTTTTTGATTTCAACCGCTTCACGCACTATCCTGGAGTAATAGTGACGTTCGGTGGACAAGACCTGTGGTTGATGTAGTTCTATCCAGTGGTTTGGTCCAGACTCCAATAAATGTTCAGCTTCGACAAGTAAATAAGTCCGCTATAGCTGAACATTTATTGGAGTCTGGACCAAACCACTGGATAGAACTACATCAACCACAGGTCTTGTCCACCGAACGTCACTATTACTCCAGGATAGTGCGTGAAGCGGTTGAAATCAAAAAACACAAGAATTTCAACCGGGAGGATGGATTTAGATTATCAACAACTTGGAATCCAGTCATCAATAAGTGTAAACACCGCCGTAATGATACAGCTCAACAGTGTGTAGACGTCATTAGTGTAGTGTGTCGAGGTACCGACAGTGCAGTTAAAAACAAAAATAAAAATCCAGTGAGGGTAGGTGCCAAAACCCGCACAACACAAGGACGGCGCTGAGCTCACCAGTCCCGCCGCGACCACGGCTGAAGCAAGTCAGCCGAAACGTTGGCAAAAATCCGAGGTATTTATGCCTTAAATATAAGATTTATCGCGAGTAAGACCCGCTATATAACCTTGTATAACAACTTCTTTATAAACATACCAGTGAAAACAACCAAGTGTTTAGGCTCATGCCCAAGCAAAGCAGAGATGTTAGTTAGGGGCAATGTGAATGAGTGTGATGTGCTGTTTAATTTTAAATACATTGACACCAATGACATCCTCAAGACATTCAAGACCATCAATATTAAGAAATCTATTGACTTATGGGGTATTTCAGTTAGTCTTGTTCGCCAAATCATTTTTAGCATAGCTCCATATTTAGCTACAATATTTAATAGATGCGTGGATAAAGGGGTATTTCCTGATTTAATGAAACACAGCAAGGTGATACCACTTTTCAAAAAAGGATCCAAGAGCGACCCTAGTAACTTTCGGCCAATTTCTATCTTGCCTGCAATCAGTAAAATTTTTGAAAAGGTTATTTTGCATCAGTTAGAGAGCCACTTTCTCACAAATAATTTATTGCAGAGTGAGCAGTATGGCTTCACTAAGGGTCGCTCCACCGTTGATGCCGGTGTAGCTCTATTAAAACATATCTTTAACGCTTGGGAAAATTCGAAGGATGCCATTAGTGTTTTTTGCGACTTGTCAAAGGCTTTTGATTGTGTTGAACATGATACACTTTTACGTAAACTCAACCATTATGGTATTCGAGATAGCGCACTCAATCTTGTTGCCAGTTACCTTAGAGATAGAGTTCAGTATGTAGATGTTAGTGGAAGTAGGTCTCAAGGTTTGCCAGTGGGAATGGGCGTTCCACAGGGCTCTATTCTTGGTCCGTTTCTTTTTTTAATATATATTAATGACTTGCCATTCTTTGTTAGAAATTTATGTGATATTGTTCTTTTTGCTGACGATACTTCACTTATTTTTAAAGTTGATCGTAATACAAGTAACATTGACAGCGTAAATAATTCTCTTGCGCAAGTACTACATTGGTTCACGACAAATAATTTGCTACTCAACTCTGGCAAAACAAAATGTGTGAAATTCACTTTGCCGAATGTCAAAAATGTTCTTACTAATATAATTTTAAATAACGAAACAATTAACCTAGTTGATTCAACTGTATTTTTAGGTTTAACTTTAGATTGTAAGCTTCAGTGGGGTGCCCAAATATCCTGTCTGGCAGTCAAACTTAGTTCTGCAGCATTTGCAGTTAGGAAAGTTCGCCAATTCACAGACGTAGATACTGCTAGACTAGTTTACTTTAGTTACTTTCACAGTGTAATGTCTTACGGGATACTATTATGGGGTACGGCGGCCGATATTCAGACAATTTTTGTTATTCAAAAGAGGGCCATACGTGCAATATATAAGTTAGGTGCTAGAGATTCTTTACGAGATAAATTTAAAGAAGTAGAAATATTTACAGTTGCATCGCAGTATATATTTGCTAATTTAATGTACGTTAAGAAAAATTTAACTCTTTACTGTAAAAATAGTGACGTGCACAAAGTGAACACAAGGAATAAGCATAAACTAGTGGGCACTAACTACCGTCTACATAAAGTTCATAACTCATTTGCGGGACTCGGTATACAATTCTTCAACAAATTACCTCTGGAAATAATGAATTTACCTCTGCACAAATTTAAAACCACTACTAGGAATTTTCTTTTAAAAAGGGGTTATTACACTATTAAAGAATTTCTAGATGACAATACATCATGGGTCTAGTTGCTTTTTTTTTAAATTCACCATTATTGTTATTTTTATGACTGTGTAAAATACTCTCTTCTTAATTAGTAACATGTTAAGTGGAGGTGCCTCGTGAACACATGATTTTTGCAGGATTTGGATATTATTACGATTTGTTGAATGTAGTTTAACATTATTTATTCCTGATCATATCGTTGTTCACTTGTCACCTTCACAAAATTCTTTCTACATTTGCATTCCTTCACGCGGTCCACTGATTTATGTTCATAATAACGATCTGGAAAATGGAGGTAATCGGCGGTCATGGTCAGTATACCAATAGATTGTTTCTTACTGCCGGTTCGTATACCGTTATCGTCATGCTCACTAAAATGTCATTTCTTGTGGTGGCGTCGTGTGTCGGGTCATCCCTGTCCCTCTAATATGGCGAGAGGGATGATGGCTGGCACATGCGTCATACTCGTGAACGGGTGCTACTTGCGATGACTGGTCGATGACGGTCTTGCGGGCTGGTATTAGATTTTAATATTTAACTGCATCATTTCCATCATGGGTCTGATCACTTTCGCGGATTGCCTGCATTATTAGGTATATATAATGTAAGTGAATGATCCTGTTTCACCATGTCTATTCTGAGGAGACTAACCAAATGAACATCAAAAGTATTATGCTTGAGTATTATTATGTACAGTAAATATATACAAGTGATATAGAAGGTGTAACAGTTGCAGCACCTTACAAAATGTAAATTATGTGTATTATGCAAAACCTGGCGAAGAAAAAGAGTGACCGTGAGTTTTATTGCCCGTTCTTTCTCATGGTTCTACCTATTGCTTTGCGAACGTGGCAGTAAATGTAAATGTAGAGTCTTTAAGTAATTATTTTATAAATTTATTATTTTGACGTTCATAAGCGTCACATTGTGACCCAAATGAATAAACGATTTTGAATTTGAATTTGAATTATACTCTCTGGAGTAGAATTTATATCGCTATCGCTGTTTATTTCCATTGTTTAAAACTTTACTTACTAAATACGAACTATCAAAGGATTACAATGGTACAAGATGCGCGCAATTTGTTTTTTTTTTTTGCACCAGGTTGGTTTTATTCAGCCGATTTTTATTTTCAGGCAGTATTTTTTTGATCTAATGCATACATTTTATATTAAACTTAATCGGTCTTATTAATAAAAAATGCTTATACTTCTCTTACTCCAAAGTAACACCGGGGGCAGTTAATTCTAGATTAGTTATGGAATAGCTACGTCTTAATAACGGTATTAATAAATACGAATTAAGTTCGGAGTAACAATACTATTCTTACCCTGAGATTAAGGTATACGTTATGGCAACCCACTGATATTAAAAGTAAAAAGAATGAACAAAATGACCTGGTCGAATAAAAACTTTTTACTAAACACTTTTATTTGACAACTAGCTTTTGCCCGCGGCTTCGTGTGCGTTAAATTCGGGGTAACACAAATCTACTTTTAGTCTCAAGTTGTGGGAAGACACTCCTGATTATTCTAAAGACTTCAGAAACTATTGGGTACAAAGTAGCTCGGTCAGTAGGTATTCATGACACTATATACCTAGTATTATATCTAAATAATAACATCGCCTTGCATACAGTCAAATGTCAAAGCCATGTTCCAAGACATGTCCAATATAATATCTAATAAATAATATCTATTAACGCTTTCGCGTTTATAATATTAGTACCTAGAGAAAACTGTTTCAGACGTTTAAGCGTAGTACTTATATAATTATCAGTTTATATATGCGAATAATGTAATCACCGTGCACAATATGACATGTACAATATTGTATGATGTGTCAGTACTGACAGATATACGCACAGCGCACTCAATTATCATAGCGCATGCGTTCTTACTTCCAAGAGGTAATTTTTTTGTGCCGTACAAACTTCTACCCTTTGCAAGGGCAAGCGTTTGTGTTGGTTGGCAATCTTCAATGAAATAATCTCTATTAATTTTAACCCACAATAATAAAATTACAAAATCAGATACTAGTAAGTACTCTAACGAACACCAAACAAATGTGAAAATATATTTGGGTTATGTATATAAATCTCAATGAAAGTTGGAAATACAATATAAATCTACGAGCTTTTGCCCGCGGCTTCGCTCGCGTAAATTCGAAGTAACACAATTCTCTCATAATAGACGGATACTTTAATAATCATTGTCGTTTAAACAAACTGTTTATACCGATAAGAAATATATCTAACTGCAAGAAGTATTTACACATGCTATACAAACTATATAGTAGATACTCAACATGACTGTTATGCGGTGACAGTGACTTTTCTGTCTTTTTCTATTATTATAATTTCTAATACTGTCAGAAGCATTAGAAATTAACAAAATACTCGACAATCCGAATTTTGCGGATATATGTTGTCGACTCGAAATCTTTATTTTTTATGTTTTAGTATTCAGGTAAAGTTTCGATCTAGTCTACCGTACCCCGTGACAAATAGATGCTCACTCCTTGCTTACTCCAGCGTTAAACCATGGGTCTCCGCGGAGTAACTTTTATTCCCGGAGTAAATTATGAATAGTTAACTCCGTCCTTACTCCTAGTTTATTAATACCATAATTGCCTAATCTTGGCTTAAGTCTTGGAGTAAAGTTGTTCTGACGCTAATCCTAGTTTATTAATAAGACGGAATGGGAAGAAATATTAAACCTCTGTGGTAAATTTGTATTTTTCAAACAAAGAATACAAAACAGTGCCGTAATGTAAAACAGTGAAATAATGAAATTTCATACAACTTTTCTGCACTGTTTCGGTTCTAAGCAAAAAATACATCCTTTGTGATCGGTTTTGTAGTGATTAATGATAACATTACTACGTAGTTGAAAGAAAAATATCTTAACAATCATAATTGTTTAGTGTAGGGATCGAACCCACATTACTCAGCGCAGTGCCCAGCGTTCCTCTTAGCCACCGTTTAAGTCAGTCGAATTATTTGAAACATAATAATATTTTTTATGGTTGTCTATTGTTTATCCGAAGATAATCATAATCATCATATTCCCGAATTTCATTTGCCCGAATGTTTATTTTGCCCTAAAAGACATATGACATACTTTTAATTGCCCGAAGCTTCGATACCATAAGATACGAGTGCCATATATATTGTTTTTCATATTTTTAATTGCCATAATAATTATTAGACATAATATTTAAATGGGTACGTATCAAAATCCAGAATTTTATAAGACCGACTTTTAAAATACCGATGCACGAAAATTTTATTAAATATTATTATCAACAGCTAGTGCCCAGGGTTAGGTGCGACGAACTAAATAAATAGGTTATGTTAGGTTCTCTTTTGACCCTTAACCCCAAAAAAAAGGAGCACCGTGAAGCAGTTCTCCGTCAACTTAGTCCACATTCTTCACACTAGTTTAATAAGCTGAAGTTGACGGTCCAGTCCTGTTTTTGGGGTAAGGGTCAAAAGAAAACCTAACATAACCTATTTATTACCGAGTCGGAGTGCCCTTAAGTCCCGATTGCATCCAGTTTCTCCTGATATAACAACCGTTATACACCCAATGTCGATGGCAAATGATGTTATGGCATATGATAATTATGGCATGTGATAATTAGGGCATGTGATAATTAGGGCATGTGATAATTAGGGCTTACAATGATTATGACAAATGATGTTATGGTAAGTGACTTTATGGGAAACAAAGCTTCTATCACGTGACTAATATAGCAAATAAGAGTAGGGCAAATGAATATTACGTCATATAATATTATGACTGTTGACTATTATGGCAAATGATATTAGGGCAAATACATTTCGGGCAAGCGGCAGTATATCAATATTTACTCACATTTTTTCCTATTAACTGTTTTTATTATGCGAGGATCATTACTTATAACTCTTATTTTAGGGTAACCTCACCCTTTCATATCATGGATATTTCCTTTTCATCGTAGTTGCCAAACCATATACCCTAATGTTGTTGTTCTAAGTTCCATAAGGAAATTAGAGAATTATGACTTCTTTCGTCTGAGAATTAATCATGCATCTACTACAGCAATGTAAAATGTATGCTTAGAACATGTAATTATTATAAAATACACTGTTTTGACATCTAATTAAATGAGTAGATTAACTTATATAATTAAGAACTGATTTGCCCACCAACCTATTCTCTCAAAGACAGTGGGACGCACCGCTTTGTAACTACAGCAATGTAAAATGTATGCTTAGAACATATAATTATTATAAAATACACTGTTTTGACATCTAATTAAATGAGTAGATTAACTTATATAATTAAGAACTGATTTGCCCACCAACCTATTCTCCCAATGACAGTGGGACGCAGTGCTTTGTAACATTGTGAGAAAAAATCTTTTGAATACATCTTTTGTGTTTTTAATGTTGCAGAGCGTGCTCGCTTGCTGGCTGTGGGGGAGTCGGTCCGTGTCTCCGGTCCATGTCTATGTTTCCCTCTATCCGGTCTATGTCTTCAGGCACTAATATCGTCCAACACAAGAACCATGTTGAACGATGAGACGTTTCGTATCGCCACTTGTCTTCGTTTAGATGCTCCGTGTGTTTCTCCGCATCGATGTCATTGTGGAGAAGACGTCGATAGCCTCGGACACCATGGGCTATCCTGCAGCAGAATCGCTGTTAGAATTCCTTGAAATGCTAATCCATCGTGCTCATATTGCGGCTGGCGTACCAGCTGCACTTGAACTAAATGGTTTGGTAGGTACGCGACGACGGTAAGAGACCAGACGGTATGTCATTGCTGCCATGGAAAATGGGTAGGCCTTTGGTGTGGGACGTAACCTGCGTAGACACCCTCGAGCTTGGAACATGGGATATGTTCCAAGCACGGGCGGCCATGCTGGCGCTGCTGCTGCATTTGCGGAAACCCTCAAACGGCGCAAATACAGTAATCTAGTAGTGAATTACGTGTTTAAGCCGTTTGGGGTATAAACGCTAGGCTCATGGGGTCCGAGCGCTCGTTCTTTATGCCGAGATTTATCTAAACGGTTAATCGACGTCTCACGTGACCAGAAGGCTGTTTTATTCTTTGCTCAAAGAATCAGCATTGCCATCCAGCGTGTCTATGCTGCCAGCTTGCCGGACACGTTACCCGATGACATTGATGCGGAGGCATTCTACGACGCCTAAACACACCTGTACATATTTTCACTTCTTATTTTTTGATTTATGTACATACATAAGTATATTTAGATATTATGCTTATGTAAGTATAGTAATGTATATAGTTAAAATTAATATTCTGTAATGTTCTACTACCTTACTGTTGTTGAGAACGGACGTGTCGAACAGCTTGAGAAATTATTATTTAAACAATTTTTAATCGTGACCTCAATATACGCTTTCAACTATCTGCGAACGTAACAAAACTAAGTGTTATAAAATGTATCGTGATTGAAATTGCAAACAAAATAAAATGGATCACAGTCCTTTCAATCGGAGCAGCAAGACTGCGCGGAGTCCACCTTCGACGCCGGCAGCTGCACCCCAGCGTCCAGCCCTTGAGGTCATCCCTACGCCTGAAATCCCGAACTGGATGTCATCCATTGAAGCTTACCTCAATGAAGTGTGTTCCATAGCACAAGATGGGAAACTGAATTCTGAGCAGAAGATGAGAGTCAGCAATCTCTGTCGAAACGTGGGCACTAAAGTATCACAGTTGGCAGTTCAGTACCAGTCCCTTAAGTCGCATGCTATCCAGGCCCACAGTACCATCAAATCCCAGCAAGAGCAACTCGATTTGTCTCAGAGACTTCAAGAACTACAGCAATCCATTCAAGAGACCTCGAATCCTACCAGCTGTACACCGTCTTTCGCTGAGATGGTAAAAAAAACTACTCATTCTTTCATTCAGCCTGTTAGCGTAAGTTCGGTGGCAATCTATCCGAATGACAAGTTAAAAACAAGTGACGACAATCATTAGTGCAAAAAATAATCAGGCCTGAACAAATGAACCTCCACGTGAGAGCACTGCGCAAGATAAGAAACGGTGGCGTGATCATTAGCACAGAGACCAAAGACGACATTGAGAAAGTCAAAAAATCGGTACAACTTGCAAACTCAGGCCTTATAATCAATGAGCCCCACAAACGTAAGCCTAGGATTGTGATCATTGGAGTGCCTTCAACAATGAAAGAGACGGAAGTTTTCACGTGCCTGTACCATCAGAACTTAGCAGAGAAACTTCAAAGCTGCAATCTAGAGACCTTTCTCAATGAAACCAAGTTGAGTCACAAATCGGGCCGCAAAGATGCTGAGACCTGTAACTATATCATTGAAGTATCAGCAGCGATACGTAAAGCACTGATTATCCAAGACAGGATCTTTATAAGTTGGTCATCTTGCCCGGTGAAGGATTACACCCTAGTTACGCGCTGTTATAAGTGTCAGCAGTATGGTCATGCGGCTAAATCTTGCAGAGAGTCTCAATACACTTGCGGTCATTGCGGCAACCAAGGACACACAATAAAGGACTGCACTAGGAAATCCGAAGACCCAAAATGCGCGACCTGCTTGCACTTCAAGAAGCCCAGCAACCACAACACCGGTTCTACTGACTGCCCAGCAAGAATAATGGCGGAAAAGAGGTACATAAACTCTGTTGATTATGAAGGTGACTAAGAGCGACGTTGTACTCTGGTATTTCCGACTATTAATCTTATTATTCTTCAACTTTATTATTAAGAATTGATATTTCATTTTGTGATTCATAAACACTTAACACACCTCATTATATTGACCTACTAACATTATATTGTAAAATCATCTAGTTATATGAAATGCACACAAGAATTATGTACACAGTTTTAATAACATTGACATCATTCACGTTTCGGCTGACACACAGTTTTATAAATTTTCGCTGTAAGTTCAATAAAATGCTCGACACACAATTATAGTGTATATTTCATGACCATCTTTATTATATAATATAGATATTAATTAGTAAATAAGTTTTATATTGGCAATTTTGTTTATTATTAACTACGTATTATTATGGCTGTATTGTAAAATACAAACTTCAAATTTGTTAAGAGAGACCCAACCGCCTGTGATTCAGTTTTTAACTAGTACAGGGGTATGGTTCTTTCCAAATCATTGAAAATCTATAGCATTAAGAGTAATATTATATTAGAACATTGTTTATATTTATGCTTTCTGTATTTCTGCGAATAAATTTTATTATTATTATGTTATTATAATAAATTATCAAAAAGTGTGTTAATGATCAAAGAAACAAAATAAGGGTCATGTCATATTGCTATAATGGTGATAGCTCATAAGGTAGGACGTGATTGAAAATACATAATAATCATTAAGAACTATATTAAAAGACGAATTCAGATACTGAGTACGAAATATCTTTTTATAAGTTCAAACATAGTTTCTAGCACCATTGTTTCAGAAACGCCAGTACATTCTGCACATATCGACGTAAAAACAAGTGTACAGCTGTCACTGCATGTTGCGGTGTAGTCTGCGTTTTGATTATTATCGAACGACAAACGCGTGCGTTTATATCAAAACTTGTGTTCGCATGTGTACACTAGTTCGTGCGAACATTACAAATAGACGTATAGTTATATCAGATTTTCATTTATATAGGCAGTTAGATTAGACAATGATAGTGCAGATACCAACATTACAGGCTGCCATGCCGAGGACGTCTTTGAATCCACGGTGCGCACTACGGACTTTTTGAAGGTACGTGCGCATTCAATTATTTATTATTGCTTGCCCCGTGCCTCAGAGGGCCATTTGATATTAAGCGGACGACCCTAGTTGTCATGAAAATCTTTGACAGTAGTTATGAAGATTCAATTCCTTAAATAAACTGACTCTAGTCAAAGTCATGGAAAATCGCTCTCTTTGGGTTGCGGATGTCAGAAGACAGTCGCTCTGTGGAAAAGCTGATATCCTTTATCTGGTTAGACTGGTAAGCGGACAAGTTGAAATTTCTATGTTTTTCTATTTCAACCGCTTCACGTACTATCCTGGAGTAATAGTGACGATCGGTGTATAAGACTTGTGGTTGATGTAATTCTATCCAGTGGTTTGGTCCAGATTCTAGCAAATCTGCCATAGCTGAACATTTGGGAGGACGGATACAGACTATCGGCCACTCGGAACCCAGTCATTAACAAATGCAAACAACGCCGCAGTAACACAAATCATCAGTGTGTAGACGTCGTCATAAGTGTAGTTTGTCGAAGTACCGACTGTGCGGATAAAATCAAAAATATAAAACAAGTGAGGGTAGCTGCCGAAACCCGCGCTTCACAAGGACGGCGCTGAGCTGACATCAGTCCCTCCGCGACCACAACCGTTACAAGCCGGTAGAAACGTAGGAGATTAACAGAGGTATTTATCCCTTTAAATAAGTAAATTATCGCGACTAAGCCGCTAAATAATATTGTATGATGCAATTTTATTATTATAAGTATATAGGTAATGTTATGTGACTTGGCCGTTGACCTGTACCCACATACGTGTAAAAAATGTTCAACTGTTGATCGCATTTTTTCAATAATATCTAGAGCGTGAAAAAATGTTCAACCGTTGATCGCATTTTTTCTACAACGTGTAATGGAAATAACGCACATCCTCAGACACCCCAATTAGAAAACCTTGTTACAATCATAATGCATGCATTGAAATATTTTTTTTATTTGCGTAAATAATGTTTTTTAAAGAAAGTATTAACTCAATTAAAAGTGAAAATCGTGGTCACTCTAAATCTGCGCACGCACACAAACGAAACGGTTGCTATGGTAAACAAACAACAGCGATCTGATAGGAACGAAACACGATACGATATAACAAAATGTATGAAATTCAGTCTGTAAACCACAATCTGATAGAGTGGGGTTTACAAAAATGATGTTTGAACATTTGTCGGCCACTGTTGATATTACCAAAGATATTATGAGTATTATTTTCTTTCCATCACACTTTTAGGCTATGGAGTGGACAGTCGAATCATTTATTGTTTGTTATTAATATGCACGATCTATTGTTTCTTAACATCGTAAGTGACTATTGTGACTATCTTAACTTAATCATACCTAGTTAGCATTATTGATCGATAAAGTAAAAGAATATCAATGAGAGAAATAAACAAGAACGGCGTGTTTAAAGTTATCTTGTGAATCTAAATACTTACAATAATAGAATAATAAAATAACTTACAGACTTAAAAATCACATTTCTTTAGTCCACGTAGCAATTCACTACTTATTTCCTCACAAATCACATCTTTTCACTGTTTCAAAAGCAGCTAGTATCTTAATTAATTAACTACTCGGCACTTTTTCTCTCATCACAATAAACTGGTGATTTTATATTTCTCCACAATGAGAAAGTACAGGGGTGTCAAGTCAACATCTAGATGATGTTGAACATTCCACACCGGCACCGGCTTGTTGATAATTATTAAATTATACACCATTACACATTTTGTAAACAAGTTAACTTTAAAAAAGTTTTCACAGCACTCACTGATAGAATCAGATAGATATTCCCGGTTGTGTACTTGTCATAACATGTCTAAGCGCATCGCCCGCTGCGCTTGTAATGTGCCAGCACGAGCGAGACATTATGTCTCGCTCTTTCCCGTTGTTTTTTGTTTCCCCTACTTTAGTGAAAGATACATAATAGACATTTTGGTGGTCAATTGTGTGCTATTGTCTTTTGCCGTCTATTGTGTTGTATTAATGTGTGCGTTTGTGTAAGTCAACGTGGAACCATTTAACAAATGCATTTAAAAATAAGCCGTTCTGCTTTGTTTTAAGGTTTATTTTGGAATAGCTCTTTTTTTTTTAAATTGTGTTGTATTAATGTGTGCGTTTGTGTAAGTCAACGTGGAACCATTTAACAAATGCATTTAAAAATAAGCCGTTCTGCTTTGATTTAAAGTTTATTTTCGAATAGCTAAATTTTTTTTAAAATTAGTGACTACAATTTACGTTATTTTAATTATTTTAAGACTAAAACTTAACAATATTAAAAATGACGGAAATGGATTCAGTTGTCGATTCTGAACAAAGTACTTTCAAGATGTGCATTTAAACTTGTTATATGTTGTATATCTAGAGCGTGAAAAAATGTTTAACCGTTGATCGTATTTTGAACGTTAGCGGGTATCAGTAAGGTTCCAGAAAATGCAAAATGGTTCCAGAAAAGGATAGTATGGCAGTGTTGCTACGCGATCGACTTGGCGCGGCACTGCCGTGCCCCCAGATTTTGAAGAAGTTTGCATTTTCTACAATGAGTAGTGTGTATTGCGAATTTCATAATGGACAAAAACATCGAACCAAGAGTTTGCCTAATTCGTATCGCCAATGAATAATAATAAAATATCAAAAACTCGTACTTATGAGTGGTACAAAGCGTTCAAAAGCGGTCGAGATGTGACGGAAGATTTGCCTCGCTATGGTAGGACATCAACGTCTGCAACTGAAGTTAAGATCGCAAAAGTGAAGGAAACAATGACTGAAAATCCTCATTCAACTTTGAGAGAGATAGCCGCCGAACTCCGTACCATTTAAACTTATAATTTGGGTATGAAACATGTTTCCCGGCTAGTCCCGAAAGAATTTTGCACCACGATAATGCGCCTTCGCACAAGGCCATCATTGTGAACGAATTTTTGACCAAACACTCAACAAATGCCATCGAGCAACCACCATATTCACCAGATATGGCTCCAGCCGATTTCTTACTTTTTCCTAAACTCAAATTACCACTTCGTGGCACCCGTTTTCAATCGGTAGAAGACCTAAAGGAGAATTCGCGGCGAGAACTGAACTCAATTCCGGAAACAGTGTTTAAAAAAAGGTTTTTATGATTGGATTATTCGTTGGCGTAAGTGTGTCGTTTCTGAAGGCGATAAAATAAATTTGGATGAATAAAAAACAGTTTGCGTATTATTGATATTTTCCCGATACTTTCCTGACAGAGTAGTATTCCAGCTTTGCCATTATAAGATTGTACTGGTATGAAGAATTGCTTCAGTTATATTCACTAAAACTCTGTATAATAATTATTGCGTTACTGACTGACTTACGTATTTCACATTTTATAACACCTGTGTTATAGTTACTATTGCCTCCAGCTAAAACTTGGCAAACTAATGAAAATGTATGGAAATGTCGATACCAAACGTAGTTACAAAGCCCCTAAAACTTGTAAAGGTATATGAAACTAAATTTATACGCACTTAATGGTAAAGGAATTACTTCTCGAAACCTAAAACTATAAAATTAAAAATTAAGGATACGATAAGACCTCATCTACTTCCAAGGAATACTGTCGTAATAATTAATGGTTTAAGCTGTGAACGTCATTTTATTCAATAAAATGCTGATGTGTCTTGTGCTGGCAATTACTTTAAGTATTAATTAAAAACATGATATTATGCCGGATAATATCAGTTTTGCAGTGCCTGTCATTTTGAAATCTTTGTTTATAGCATTTTAATTATTGATTTGATCAAGTTCAGAAACAGGTTGTATGACCTACCTTAAGTTCTATTTTGATATACAAAAATGATAAAAATTAAGCCAATTTCAACACATACGACAAATCAGAATTTGGATAAACTGTTAAATGTCTCAATATAAATTATTATAACCTTTTTGCCTCCGTGGTCCAGTGGATAGCGTATGCGACTGCTGATCGGAGGTCCCGGGTTCGATTCCCGGGTCGGGCAAAAGTGTTACTAGGTTTTTCCGAATACTTAGTAGCAGTCCGGAGTCTGGTGATGTCCCCGGTAAAGGCAATAGGCTCGCCCCCTATTATGTGGGACTTAAAAAATTATTGGCGATATGTGGGTGTATATTACATCTCTGTCTAGCCCTTCAGGGATACAGGCGTGAGACTATAAAAAATATGATGAGGACTAAGTTATTGGCAGTGAACAGCGCCATAAAATCCCTTAATAACATAATCCAACGTTCCATGTATTTAAAAACCGTTTACTTTGTCCGAACCTTAGTCACATCACATAATGACTTCGGCCAACGTGTACACCTCGTGGCCGTAATAGAGCCAGTTGCAACTGTCACCAGATTAATAGCCGCTACGTGTCGGCCAGTACGGCTTTTTGAACATCGAACACAGCTGCCCCGCTGCCCATTAAGGGTTAATGTTTGTGGCGTTTTTGTTAGCCTACTTAGTAAGACAGGCCTTTGTAATCGTTACTTAGGTATTATGTCTAGGCATTGTATATTAAGCAAGTAAACTGTCTCGTCAAAAAATGTAAAGTCTGTGAGTGCTGGCCAGAATATATTTTTGAATATCGAACGCCCAGGAAAGGTTAATCAAATTGTAATTTCTAGGGTTCCGTACCTCCCCGCCGTGGGATCTCCATCTTGTCGTGGTGGGGGGGCTCAGTAACCGTGGCTTGGACATCCGCGGTGAAGCTAAGAGAGATCCCGGGAGTGGACGCTCCGCGTGGGCTTAGATGGGCCTGCGCTGGATGCGTCCAAAGCTGCGGGTGCAGGGGACAGTTCTCCTCCGATGAGGGACCTGAAAACAAAAGCATCATTTAAAAAGAACCTCAAGAGCTATTTACTCTCTCAACATAAATTACAAGATACTGCTTACCTATGAGGATATAGCCCTAGTAACATTAGTCTGGATTGCTTACAGCATATTAGTATCTGTGCTTTGAGGTCTGGTTGGGTACTTGCAGCAACTCCTGAAAAATTAAACAAAAATAATGTCATATCATCCTCTATGAGCAAATAAGTAAATTAAATGTAGAAACTTAGTAAACAGGCATACCTTCTATTTATGTATTCCCTTGTTACTTGTAAAACACATGTCTTAAAAATCATAAATAATTGTACATGTTCCATTAACAATTGTACGTAGATTCTAAGAAGATGACCATCACGTTTCAGTGGCCTTTTGACATAATACGTGGCAGCACTGAAAATCAGTACTGTGATTGGAACTATGGCGTCCATCGCAGTGATTGCTGAGTGTCAGCCCGAATTGCGGCACACGGTGTATACTGCTCATATGGTTATTATTGTTTAAGTTAATTGTAATGATTGTATTTGCAAAAGTATAATTATAAATTGTTCACTCTCTGGTGTAGATACACGTGGCGAGTCACGTGGTGACACGTATCACATAAATGTCAACTACCTAACTCAATTCCGTTTGTGACAGTTGACAAGACATGCCAAGTGTCATTATGGCAATAAGCCAAATAGTGTCTTAGTCTTAGTTCAGTTAGTGTATATTGACTTCGCCACAATGTCTTTTTAGTACACACTAAAAAGACATTGTGGCGAAGTCAATATATTTTACTTATTCTAAAAACAAAAAAGAAACACTTCTTTTTTGTTTTTAGAATAAGTAAAATTAAGGAGTAGTGTGCAGCGTGCTTGCAATAAAGATATATTTTCTTTTCTTTCTTCTTCTGTCTGTCCCTCGCAGTCGGGCGCGTTCGCGGGAGGAGAGGTGTGTCGGTGTTGCGTTGCCGCGCGCTCTATCTCCCGCGACCGATTGGAAGCGCACCATGTGATGCGTTGCGGTGGGGCCGCAGAGGAAGAGGAGATGCGGTGTTCCCAGGTTGCCGACCTCCCTATCCTCTGCGGCCGCTGGGTGTTTTGGCGGCGGAGTCCAACACCTTAATCCGCCGCCAAGGGGGTTTAGTTCGGGGCGCGCCTGACCATCTCGCGGGCCAATACCCGTCGGGGGATAGCGACGAATGCTTCGGCGTTACCCGACCCTCTGACACACGGGTACATGGGGAACACGGGTTGGTTTTTAGTCAGTAAGAGTCTGACAGTCTCCTTCGCCTTTCCCCCAGGGGGACGGACTCCATGAGGATTTTCCGACCCGATACCAATAAAAAATACTATGCCTCCGCTGTCTGTCTGTCTGTCCGTCTGTCTATCACCAGGCTGAATCTCATACACCGTGATAGCTAGAAAGCTGAAATTTTCACAAATTATGTATTTTCGGCGCCGCTATAACAAAAAATACTAAAAATAAAGAAATAAAAATATTAAGGGGGAGTCCCATACAAAAAATGTGTTTTTTTTTCTTTTTTGCTGAGTATTACTAACGGTACCAGGTAGACGCTTAAATTACCTTTCAAAATAAATACCTAAATATAAATATGGTAAATATTAAAGGGGGCTCCTCGTAAAACAAACGTAATTTTTATGCAATTTTTACTCGATCTTAACCCTTAAATGGTATCGGGGTCAAAATTGACCCCAAAGCTTCATATTTTTAATCACACCTTTTTAGTAAAAGCACCTACACTCTTGCGCATCGGGGTAATCTCATTACGCCGCGGAGTGCGGCGAGTGACGGACGCGCGTCCCTTAAGTGCTAGTGAGAACGGAGATATGTACACTGCTGGGGTCAAATTTGACCCCGATACCGGAGGCGTACATTTTATTGTATGATTTATGTTATAATGTTTCACTATTTTATACTTAATTTATATAGAATTTTTACCTGACGGTGAAATCTCACAGCTTTTAGAAGATTAATACGAAGAATTTGGCTCCGAATTAATTTAGGACGCCACAATAGCTGCTTGTGACCAGAAAATTATCAGCGTTTGTGAGGAACAAATAGATTAATTGTTTTAGATTGTCATTTTTTTATTATTCGTGATCTCATAGGAAATTCCTATTTTTTATTAAATTAGTTATATACAAAAACGAATACAAAACGTTATCTTGTATTATTTTTCTTTTTATATATAAATAACAATACCTAAAGTAGAGTCTTGTCAAATAAGAAGATACTACCTGTTTTATTTATTAAATATGTGATCTCTTGTTAAAACATGATACAAATTTAATAAAACATTACATCATTACATTGTAAGTCCTTTTTTCCTAAATAAAAAGAAAATTTATAATGTACAGTTGTATCATTTTATATTACTGTATACTAATATATATATATATACTACTATAATACCACTTACGTTGCCTTTCTTAGCGAAACCAGCTAAGGGTTAATAAACAGGTAGAAACTTAAAAAATATTTAAGTATACATACAACAAACGTGATTTTCTTTTATAGATGATGGTACGGAACCCTTCGTGCGCGAGCCCGACTCGCACTTGGCCAATTTTTGTTTAGATACTTATAGAATATATTTTGATGTATCCATGGATACGGCTACTAGAGATACAAATTTTATTTGAGACGACTAGAGAACTTGTTTCATAAAGTACGTTTGTGCATGCTGGCCCGTGTAAATAAAGAAATTTGGTTATTAAACTGTTAAAATATATAATTATAGTTATAGACACGTACCACAATCACATGACACCGACGCGACAAACAGTGTCGCATGTCGCTGTGGGTTTTTGCGGTTGTGGTACCTACAAAATGATCTACGCAGTGTCGCCACGTCAACATAACGTTGTGGTTGCAATGTATCATATACACGATCGGTAATAACTGCAATATGTTTAGATCTGTCCCATCCTTGCTTGTTGGTTCGCTAATAAAAATTGAATTCTTGAAATTGTTATAAAATTTCATATTTCCTATAACCGGCTTGGGGTGCGCTCGACAAATACCATCGAAATGGCTACTGCGACTAGTATTTTTATTTGTGTTATAAATTATGTAGCAATCTCAACAAATTCCATAACATTAAAATTTCATACATATTGAACAAAGGAATGAAGTTTTAAACAAATTGAAGTTTCAATTCGAACTATTCTGGTGATTCAAATCAAATCTCAAAAGTTTTTGTGAACACCACCGGTTCCGGTCCACTCAGCACGACATCTGTTGGCCGTTCGATCCGTATAATTACAATAAAACTTCAACCATTGAAACTGCTCCTTTCAAACTATTGAAATAATTTAAATAATATTTCAATAGGGTCGCCGCTGTGGACAAATCTTGTATGAAAACGAATTACATATACAGTGTGTTTCATAACCCCCTGTCCGATCACGAAAGGACATATTACTGACTTGTCAGGCATACCAGGAAAAATAATAAAAAAAATCTAGCTCATCATAAAACATCAGAATTTATTTCCTTAGCACAGTACTATGGAGAAATATTACCCCGAATTTGGGGAAAATTCTCTAAGCTAACAACACTCCCCTCAACAGATGATTCTATTAAAATATCGTCGGCTTTCACCGCTTTCCGTATCAAAGGGCATGCCGCCTTTTTAGGCTGTTTTCACAGCTGTACGGGAGACCCGTACGGGCTGCTACTACGGGCGCCCAGAGCGGGAGCACACATGAGGAGCTAAAACATCGTTTCACAGCGACGCGAATTGGTGCGCACGCGACCCGCTCCGGGGAGAGTCCGTACAAAGCCACCCGCGTCCCGTGCCCGGTTCCGCCCGCACTCTGCCGCGATCTCGTCGCTGCTCATCCATCGTTTCACAGCGACACGGAACGGCCGTGCTCTGGGAGTACTCTGTACAGTCATTTTTTGCTTTCATATTTTTAAGCGACTGTCGCCCGTTAGCAACCGTATCGTACTGAATGAACCCACGTTTCAGAGTGCTGCGGGCGTGATCCGTACGGGCCTTCCGCGCACGGACTGCCCGTATGGGTCTTCCGGACAGCTGTGAAAACAGCCTTAAAATAGTGCAATTTTACCGTCAAGTGAGCCGCCGTATACAAAGGGACCGCTCTAGTGATGTTTATGATCAACGGATAATATCGATTTATTTCATTTTAAGGTGTCATGTTACAAACTGGTAACAATAGTCTAGTGGCGATACCAACGGACTGCCATGCAGAGGGTATCGGGTTCGACTCCACGATGCGTATCAATAATAATAATAATACATAATAAGTTAATAAGACTTTTCGAAGTTATGTGCGTAATGAATTGTTAATAAACGTTTGCCCCGTGTCGCGGAAGAGGACGTCAAACCGTCGGACCAACAGTCATGAAGATCCTTGACAGTCGTTACGGGGAGTCAGTACCCTCAAATAAACTGATACTGGTCTTAACCATGGAATGTTTTTATTGAATAACAGTACATAGAAACATGCAATTACACAAAGCTAACATTTTAGGGGTTTACCCACCGATATTGTATCAGGTAAACAATAACATAAAATATCGATAAAAACATTACTCCAATGAATATCATTGTTACATCTCTTATTATTTACCTATTTGATTTACGAATTAACAATTTGCCTACTTGGCCACTCAGTCTTTCGCGAGCATTCCTTTTGTTTAGACTTCCGGATCTCTTTAAATTGTGAAATAGTAAATTCTTTAGGTATGTCGTATTCAAACCCTGAATATTTTATCATGTTGATGTGTTTAGGTAGAAGTGAATGTAATTATGCAGGAGCTTGTAGGGAGTACGAGGAACGGTATGTTAGACCACGGGGTCTACCCGTGCCGTCGGAACACGTTAACGGCTTCAATGCGGTGCTCGCATCGTTGCAGCTTTTCAAAGTACCAGGAGTGTTAAGCCCAGGAGTGTTAAGTAGTGTGTGTTCAGAGATGGTGCAAAGGTGCCGTAAGTGTCTGGTCGTGAGCGGAGTACATGCGGAGAATGGTCGTAGCAACTTACAGCAAGTTGATATTTTTATCAATTTAAGGTAAGGCACCTACTTACGTAAGATTAAACCAATTAAAAAGTTGTTATTAACATAGGTAAGTACCGTCGCGTCATAGCCATAGCGCGACTTGGCTTGCCGATCGTAATAGGTGGGCAAAGTTAGCAACGCTTGCAAAAGTCTTCTCTTAGATGGATGACCGCATGTGACATTACATGAGAGCGCTACCGGGTTTCCGACGGCACTTAAAGCCGAATCCAAGAATCGTTAGGCCATGTCGTAGGCCTTCGGGCAGTCTGAATACACTGACACCAGAGTTGGCCACGCACTCACACGAAACAAACAGACAACCTAAATACTGCGTTTTGTTTTACCTACACCATCGAAGCAAGAGAGCAGCTGTTGCATCAAGTGCATAAAATCTTTTATACCTTAAATAATACTTGGCACGTGTAAAGGACGATGACTCGCGACGGCGGCTTTTGTCAAAGGAGGCGGTCGTGTGGCCTATGAACTCAAAGGCGCCGCTTTTGAACTTTAGGTAGATAGCTAGCTATTACGATTTATGAGTCTTCAGTGTTGCCATGGGTAATCTGATATGATATTATTTAAAATTAATTAAATTTACATGGGAAAATTGTATCTTGAATTTCCAGGAAATAATGACAAATACCTCATCATTTTACACTACTCTACAACCCCTTCATTGATCGGACGGAGGGTTATGAAACACCCTGTATTTCGATAGACCGAAGTCTCAATTACATAAACTAGTGGTTGTGTCGTTCGATTGTGCCCACTCAGCTAAAATATTTGTAAATTTATAATATGATTGATTTTCGGTCATGAATATTGATAACATTATCAAAAAAATCGTACTTCAAATTTAACAATCATCATCAGCCTTTCCACTGCTGGACTAGGCCTCTCCTTTGAAAGGAGAAATTGGCCTACTATACCACGCTGGCCAAACGGGTTGGTATAGGGTTTGTATCAAATTTTCCTTCTCTTACAGTGCTGTTCTCTGCATAATATGCTCCCTCTGTCAGCTCTTACGACGCCCGTGGGATGATATGGGGTGGTGACATTCCGTATTATTAATCCGTCACCACGCGGAAAAAAAAATTAACAAACGCTAGTTATAATTCTAGCTGCCTTCTCCCTGAAAATGGGCCGTCAGACCAGGATAGTGACTATATATACACACTTAAGCATATGTAGGAGTATCCAATTTGTAATTAATTACTTCAGAAATAAGGATGGTCTCGTAGCCCAAAGATCTAAGGCTACGACTAATAATTATAAAAAGGGCGCTGCCATAGCGTAAACCGTTAATTACAACATTAACGTCAAACAACAAATTTAAACACATTTGTTAATTCAAATTAACATAGAGCGTGGTCCTACAAAACTAAAACACTTAAATCTCGATTTTAAGATATTAACTATGCCAATTGGATTAATAGTCTCTTAACAAATGGATACGGAATAAATACTATTACAATTTATTATCATTACTGTTCTTAGGAATTATCAGAATAAGTGTATGTATAATTAATGTCACGCCAGTCAGGTTGAGATAAGTTACGCTTAGCCGTTGTTACATTTGAATGACGGAATAATTTCTATGAAATGAGAGATAACAGTAATAATTTCATGTCTGCTTTTGGTATAGGTATGTTGCGTGGATTCGAACCCGATACCCTCTGCATGGCAGTCCGTTGGTATCTCCACTAGGCTATCGCAGCCTTTTGGTATAGAATATATTAGACTTATAATAAGCTAGAGAAAGCTAATATTTTGTAAATTCTTGTTAGACTACAAAGTCTGCCCCATTGGCTTCCAAGGTTTTGGAAGCAACTGTATCCGATATTGATGAAGTATAAAGTGCTTAATAGTCAATCAGTCATCAATAGGTATTTATAAAACTCTTCTTCCGCTACTGACTGATAGATAACGCACAGCCAGAACTAAAGAAGCTGTTTGGCATGTATGTTCCCTGGAGAGCATAGGCTTCCCTACACTGTTGATATTGCCAAAAATCCTCTCTTATCGTATTAAGGTAATGTACTGTAAAAGGAGCGAACACTGTTATTCAATAAAATATAAATTTATCGACATTTGTAGTAAATTTAGCCAGGCTCAATATAATTAATCGTACATCTGACCTATTTAGCTTAAATTCATTAATAACTTATTGTCTATCAGTTCTGTTTCGGGTAAAATCCGCCGGCAAATGTAGCACGTCCTTAATTTGGTTGCAGAATTAACAATTCCATGAATAGGTTTTATTCATAAGGAATGCAAACTGTGTCGATGCATAGATGCTAAGCGGATGCTAATTATAGTTTTATAGTGCTATGTTAGGAATATTTGATTACATATGATCATTCAGGTTTGTTTTATGCTTACGACATAACATGATGAATCAGTGAATATGAATCGCAGTTGGATTCAATTAACGGTGTAAACAATTATGATACCCAGACATTACAAATGACAACGTGACCATATCGAAGCTTGCGATGCAGGAACATGGCAACTTAAAAAACTCTGTATTTGTATCAGTGAACTGTGATTACTAACCGAACTTCGAACTAACCGCTTTCTCAAGGAGCTTAACCTTAAAAACTCAAGTAACGCGCGAGAAAATCTCCTATTGATAAACAACTGGAAATAAAAAGGACCCACGGACTTACCACCGCAACATTTGCAATAGAAAAAGTTTGAAAATACCGAATGCCTGCGATGAAAAATCTTTAATTGTCAACCTTCTTCTATTGCAATAGTTGGAGCGGTCAATCAGAGGGTGTGTGGTGGGTTCCTCTTTCTTCCCGTTAGTATATTACCGAATTTCGCCATTAACGCCGGGTTCCAAGGTTATTTTTAAAATCGTGATGTATGTTTTATATTGGCGGATCATAACAACAATGTAAAGAAGCTTACTTCCCAAAAACCGACCACTTATATAAGTATAATAAATACCAATTCCGTAGATTTCCCCAAAGTACAGCATGAACAAAAAATAGTACCGGATGAAAGATAGTAACGATATTATTAATTTAACATAATTTATGGACGCTTGTTCTGTGTAAAGAATGCTTTGGCCTTTTGACATGAAAATATTGTTATGATATACTTGGCAACATTTTATTATAGTTTGGAGAAAGGAAATGCAGAATTCTTCAGGATTTTGGTGAGAACTCCCACATACCATTTTAATCTCGTTCGTTATTTTAATAAGCGTGATTCAAGATCTTTAAACGTATTTCCGTTTTTTCTCTGTAGTTCTGCCGGTATCCGTTAGACAGCGCCGGTATTCCTTTACTATTGCACGATAGACGACACTAGTTATACGTAGCTACAGTTAGAATTGTTCTATCAATAGTAGATCAGTCAGCCTATTTGTAAGCGGTAACCGTCGCTAATGTACATAAGACACAATAAGGTTGACTTCCTCGAGCATAACAGAAGCAATGCTTAAAGGCATTCAAGGCTCTGCTTGCCAGGTGAGGAGCACCAGATTTTCTCTGGTGCTTTATTTCTTTCACCGGAGTAGGAGTGAAAAGTAAGACAACGCTGACTGTGAGGAAGACTGATTACGCACACGGTGTTCTCATTCACTTGTATACGTGCTGAATAGTTCGACTGCCATCCTTAAAGCACAAACAACATGGCTCAATTCTAGAGAATATTACTTAAATAGGTACCTAGTAAAAGCGTCCCGCAATATACGTAACAAATAGTTTAAGTACTGATGTCGTAACAAACACAAAAGTTTTCCTTGGAATTGCAAGCAAGATTAAACCGGACCGAAGAACAGAAAGCATTGCATACAGTGTTATTTCTCCAAGTACTAGAACACGGAACGTACAACGATAAATCAACAACGTACTTTAAAAATAACAGGTTATTTTTAAAGTACGTTGTTGATATATGCTTCAGGAAGCACGAGATAAATTACCTTCTATTCTCCTAACGAACAAACACGAACTTAATTAAAATATATTAAAAAGATGGCTGGCTTACACAGACACTAAACTAATTTACTGACTAAAGAGATGAATATTTTTTATTATTATTTCAAACAGATTGTTACTTTAATCTTCTTTTTATTCTTAAACGCTTGTGTCTTCATTAGTCATTCTTAGGGTGAGATAAAATGATTTATTAAAGTAAGGGACGCCACTTTTCCGACACCTTGTACACGAGTGATGCGAGTTTTAAGCAAATGATATGGTATTTCCACTTGCTACCATGTATGCAGAAATAAATTATGGTGGATGTGAATGTGTTTGACTTTTGAGTAATTTCACTTTTTTATTCGTTTTCGTATTTCGTGGAGTTGGTTGCACGATGTTTTACTGTACGAAATTTTATAGTTGGTACAGTTCGAATTACTTTCATTCGAATACGAATAATTATGTTATTGCAGCAACTAGATCTGCAAATGACAGGATGAAATAATCAGTAATATTCACTGTCAAACACATTTACTACATTTTAATCACCTTAGAAAAGCAAAATCACACACCATGCAACGCACAAAAAGAAATTGAACAAAATATACAGTTTGAAAACATGACACCATATTCCAACTTTTTACCATAAAAGTGGCAGAATATCTATTGGCTGGTTTACTTTCAAAGATTTATTCAGGTTGCAAAGGTCAGTTGGAGTGGCGGGCACCCGTGTCCACCCAGTAACCCGGCCTACTAGCATATCTGCGACTAAATTAAATATAGACTCGATGGCTCGATGGCTTTGTCAATATTCCACTACTTTAAGGGTTGTTTGCTTTGGGATATTGATTTTATTTGACACAAAGGGTTTTAGGGTTTCTAATATAGTAGCAATGATATCTACTGTATAAATCAGTTTTTTACCCAATGTGGTATATTTTCTTAAGTTAGAATAGTACTTTTAAAGACAATAGAGATGATTGCAATTCTAAACCTGATTTTATAGGCTGAACACATACATTAAGGGTCGCATGGGGCTTTACAAACATTCAAACCACAACGCACAAACACAACAAGTAGCAAAGAACACAAACACAAACAAACTATTCTCTTAGTGAGAAAATCGAAGTCGACAACGCTCGGCATGTTTTGAAAATTTACGAGTAGACGTTATCAAACCAATACTGTAATAATTAATAAATTATATTCACTGTTCTTCGAAAGATATTTTAATTCCGCAACGCGGCGCCTCCAATTTCCAGCATTTTTAATCTTACCTCTTATTAAGTAAGGGCCTTGTGACCTAGAACATACTACACAGCCGTTCAATAAACGACCAACACGACACCATTCAGATTCCAGACCCGGCATTATAGAAGGTATTTATGAGACACAAACATGAAATGGCGATAGCCAAGACTTCACGACTTAGGACAAAATTACAACTCTCATGTGCCGCAGTCAACTATAGCATATAGTTGACTGTGGCACATGAGTATATATGCATTTAAAATTTGTAGGAGACGTATCTTTTATCTCTTTCAATAATTTGTAAGATCAGAAGAAATATCATTACCTGAAATGGCACTCTATATCTAATTAGCAATGTTAAATGATTACAATGTAATCACGTCGATAAGAAAGCAATACTATGTTGTGGTATTTCTTCCATAGGAATAGTTTCTACTCAATTTTTTATTGAAAATCAATGTCTTACTTTCCCATTATTAATTAAATTATTGCTTATCAATTTATTCTCTTTCTACTAAGCTACTTACAACCCAACTTGAAAAAAAAAACAAATTTTATTCATTTGTATCTGCAAGTAGAGCAAATAGGCATACTTTCAATAACAAAGTATTCAAAAATATGCATAGCTATAAACTTTTAACATTACAATAGGTAGAATCTTAATTGAAAACTGGGGAATATAAAAAGAACAGAAGAATTCTGTCCGGGAAATGTCAACAAATGAAAATTAATGATGAGACTTCAAAGATCAAAGATGAACGCCTCAAACAAGGCAGTTATTACAGTTTGAATGATAAATTGTGTTGTTGTAACTTTTTACTCATCGTTTTTAATGAAAAATAAATATACGAGACTGTGTTCTCTGTTGGGCAAAAGGAAACTTTACGTGCCCAATTGTATACGCTTATGTGTATTTTATCGTTGGACGCATTTAACAATGTAAGTTTTCACGGATGGTTTAGTGGGTTAAGCGGCTGCCCCAATGCTTTCTAGTGCGATGAGGGTTGGGATATGATCTCCTCTCTCTCTTTCTCTCTCTCTCTCTCTCTCTGTCTCTTTGCACTACATTTATATTAAATCAATCTAAGTAAATAAATGTAATTATTATTTAGATATATTAATCTCTCTTTTTCTTTTCTATTGGGCAGTCGTTGAGTTTTTGGGTAAGGATATTTCCTAAAGAATTTTAATGAAGACAGATTATTAGAATTGAATTAAAACTAGGTATATCCTACATACATTTCACTAGTACACTGAATATTCTTTATAGTTCAGAATAAGCTTTATATTATCTTACAAATTGCTTCTAAAATTCAAAAGACCCATATTCTTGGCCAAATAGCGTATAAGCTATGGTCTAAAAGAAGAAAGACTAGCTTGCTACGCGGCGGCATACATTTTATACGTCATAAAATCTCACACGTCCGATATGCCTTTTGTTACATTTTTATTCTTCAACCGTTTGAAAATGAAAGTATCACCGCGACAGCAAACAAAACAGATTATTCACTACAGCTTAGTTAAACTGGTTACTCTGACAAAAGCTTTATTAAATCTATAGTTAACTTGCAAAGCCCAGTTTGCTTAGGACTTGTAGTGTAATGTGATCAATATCCTATCTTACATGTATTTAAACGAAATATTTCATACTAGGTTTTGCACGGGGCTGCACCCGCTTTTGATCGCATGTGGTTTATCAATAGAAAATATACTATTTGTAAAACTAGTTGAAATATGTACGCCATATTTCACACATCACAAATTGAAAGAAATTATTATTTTGTGATGAGGATTACGTCGCCGGCGCCAGTCCCGGAAGAGGTGGCGAGATGACCTAGACGTTTAGTGTAAGAGCTGGCTTAACATTGCATGCGGCAAAAAGTATGGAAGGATTTGGGGGAAGCCTTAGGGCGGTTTCAGATTAGCGTTTTATACGCGCGTGTCAAAAACACTACATATTATGAATAGCATATATATATTATTAAATTGCGATAGCCGATTGAAGATACCAACAGACTGCCATGCAGGGGGTATCGGGTTCGAATCCACGGCGCGCACCAATGACGTTTCGGAGTTATATGCATATTGAATTGTTAATTATCGCTTGTCCCGTGCCTCGGAGAGCACGTTAAGCCGTCGATCCCGGTTGTCATGAAGATCTTTGACAATCGTTACAGGGCGTCAGTACCTTCTAAAATAAACTGGCACTAGTCTAAATCATGGAATATCGCAATTCCTTCGGGTTGCGGAGGGAAGACAGGCAGTCGCTCCATGGAAAAGCTAATATTCAACCAAATCCGGTTAGACTAGTAACCGGACCCCAGATTGAAACTAAGATAACGCTAAGAGGATGATGATATATATTATTAAATACAACATACTACGATTTACACTTTGGAACTTAAAATGCTTATTTAAAAGTGAGGTAGTTCTAAATAAAAGATAGTTTGTATGATTTAAAGACTTTAATAAATCAATTAGACTGAAATGAAACATATCGGTACACGCGGGTGTAGATTATCGGGAAAAAGTATAGTAAGTGCGATTATGTTTATCTGTATATATAAAATCCTTGCGTTATTGACTGACTGACAGACAAGCCAAAACCACCGAGCGCAAGAAGCTGATATTTGGCATATTTGCTACTTGGCGACCGTAGGGTTGCACTAAGAAGGGATTTCTCGAAATTCCAACGGGATCGGACAAAATGGGTAAAAGAAAAAAAAAACAGTTATATAGTTTCTTTAAAGCAGGTTTGCCTTGTCTGGGATCAGACTTAATCATAATTATTTCCTAGGTCTCAGTCATCAAAATGTTTTTTTTATTTATGTTTTTATTTAAAACTAAGATCCATCATGCCTGAAAATATGCCAAGCTAATCAAATTTGAAAACTGAAACCCTTGTCGCAAGCAAAGCAGCCGTTGTATTCCTCAGGCGCCGTTGAACTCTGCGTAAAATCGTATTAGGCTATTATTCAATTTTCAACCAAAAATCTCATCTAACCTCTCGAAAAAACGTAAAATTCAAATTTATTTCACCTAAAATAGCGGGGCCTTTTAATTAACTCTATCAAGTTACCTTTTTAATTTTGCCATTGACCATTTATACTTTAAGGATAATGACAGGGATATAGCATCTATTGAGGTGGCTATAGGCGGATGTAGACGGGTGTAGATGGTCCCTTGCGCATCGAGAGGGTTAAATGCTTACTTAAGAACGACACTTTTATTTTACGTCCGCCATTTAAGTTTAATCTCAGTCGTTTAGGGTTGTTTGTTTGTGTCCAATGTTTCTTTTTATACTTCAGTGGTTTGCTGTGATTTAACATGCTATTAACTGTATAGGTATAGTTACGAGACTTGTTGTGTTTTATATAAATGCCTGATATCTAAAAAATATGGCGATGTTGGACTCTTTGCAGTGCTGTCGCAGTTACACTAACACTACTGTTTGTGTACTGTGTTGTAGTGCTTCAATCCGAAAGACAGTTCAATAAAAAAATGTGTCGGAAAAGCCTGCAACTGCAATCTAGAAATAAACCAAATACTCGCAAGCTTACCGTGCAAAAAATTAAAAAACAACCTTGTTACATCAACGAAACCTACTTCAATCAAAATAAATACTGACACAATCACATTTTCCACATTGACGCCCATATAAAAACACAAACAATCCATAAAAGGAACTTACTTAATTTTTAATCACATTGTGTAATCGACGTCATTAACCATTGTACATAATTAAGCGCCTTGCCCGCTCCTATCAGGACCTATTATCAGGTTTTCAATGCAATTACACAGAACTATATGATACAGCAGAGGACATTTACCCAGCGGCGGGAAAACCGTGAAAATTAAATTGGAGAAGAGGAAATTGTTAAAATATTTTGCTACTGGTAAAACTTGAGCCATGTTTTCACTACTAAGAATTTATTTCTAAGCCCAACTTTAACAGGGTCTGTGGAATACAGAGGCAAAAACATATGTCTGAATTATTAGAAACTGATCCTGTAAACAGCTCGGTTTACAGAATCAGTTACTAATATTCAGTAACTATTGTAATAACGTTATTGGCATAATTTAGAACTAAAATGTATTATGTTTCTGAAATTATAGACTCAGATTCGGTAAACACCTCTGATCACGCAGACAGTTTCTAGGCTCTTTTAGGCATATTCATATTCTTCAGGCTGTAAAAACTAAATAATTTTGTGCTTAAACTATATCAAACGCACCCGTTACATAGAACCTAAAAACCACCGTAAGAGGTATGTATTCCGACAAACATTTAATAATAGAAGTAAGTACTTAATTTAGTTTCGCACCTATCCACACCATTTAAGTTGAAAGATTGTTTCTATAAACATATACGTGGCGCTTCATAAATATTGTATCCAAAACTTTGTAGTGTATCTTTGACTTACCTAGTATTGTTGCTCGTATACCGGTGTAAACAGTTTTATGTTGAGCCACCTGTTCGTTCAGTGGGTTCGACGAGTTGTTTTCGGGAAGTTTCGGTTTCGATCATGGATCACATATTACCATTCTACATTATCATTCTATATTTTAATTATTTAAGTATCTATTCAAAAATTTTAGTAATGTTTTTGTAGATTGGTATTCTCTTTTAATTCAAGCAGCTTAAAAGACGAAAAAATAAGGGTGCTTGTAGGCTAAAAGCACACGGATGTACAAAGAAGAATATATTTGTACGGTTTCAAAGCAAACCTTTCTCTCTGCAAGCCCCGGGCAAGATTTAACGAAAGCAGTGCGATGGAAATGTACAGCCAGAATAAGACTGTGTAATAACATATCGATACCTACGCATACTGTGCATGAATATGGGTTATTCTTGCACGTGTATATACTTACACAATATTTTATGTATCAAATATTATAATCAACAGCATAACTGACAGCTAACTTTTATAAGTGCGTATTAAGTTTTTCTTTTTCGCTTGCTAAGCCGTGTCGGCCAACATTCTAAGGAAACCTGCATGTCTCCATATTCTAATGGGAAATGTGTGAAGTCTACCATTACGCATTTGGCTAACCTGATATCTTACCCTTCTCCTAATCACAAGAGGCCTGTGCCCAGCTAGGGGACAGATATATAAATAGGTGAAGGAAATTATTATAAATAAAAAGATTGGCTTACAACATAACTGCACGTATGGCGTATAGTTTAAGCGGTCGCCTCGCTACTTGACACTGCAGCGAGTGTTGTGGGTTCGATTCACATATTAGGCAATACTTCGTCCATCAACAAATAGTTTCGGTGGCCTTTTGGTCAGTTGAATGTATATTTGTAAAAAAGCCCTGCTACACAGGAATATATTGCGGCGTTCCAATCTTCCTGAAAAAAGATGCATCGGTTAGATATCTCATTTTTACAATTGTATTTTTACAATTGAAGCTTCTTTGTTGTATTATCTTCACAAGTTCTACTAAATTTTACGAATTTCATTGAACTGTTTTATCGCAGTGTAGCCGAAAACTAAGAATTAATTAATTGGTCCAACAGACATCGTCCAGTAAAATTACCAAAGTGATTATGCCCTTTAAAAACTACCGAGTTTATGTTTGTTCTTTTGTATTGTTATTTTATCTAAAACAACAAAGTATTAGCAGAACAACTCGAAATATCAAATTCAGTAAGATACAGCCGTTTCCAAAGTTCTACGAGACTACCAAAACCAATTCATTTACATTACTAAAATGTGATTAGGAGTGATCAAATTATTTATTCACAAAATCGGATAAAGCTGAAACGAGCCATTTACATCGCGACGAATTTCCTGATAAAATTATTAGTACCAACACAAAATATATTTCAGTATTTGAGCGTAAGTAGGTAGCGGGGAGAGCGCTTCCAAGAAACCAATATTGGCTTAGCGCGGCTGACTCGACGACTCGCCCAATGATATTACTAGTGAAGCCGAGGGCGTACCAAGCGCTCAATTAACTCCATGTTGAGTTTTAATCTCCAGATCAATAAATTTCAGAAATTGTTCGTGAAAGTGTTGGAGGGGATGTTGTGTAGATGAGTGATTAGAAGTGAACAGATTGTTTGAATAATTAATCTGTACTTAACCACGGCGTAACTGTTATTTAGTTCTCTAATTGTAATTTAAACACGCTTTTATGAGGTCGACTTATTTACACTAATTCATAAAATTTAGGAAGCTAAATTTTGCTCATCTCTTGTTCTCGTGTAGATAAGGAGGCTATACAATTATTTGAATTTACTGAGCTGGTCTGATGATGGAGCTCGAAGGTAAAGAGACTAAGTCATGGAGTGGCAGCAGATACGGATAAAAGCGTGTGGACTAAAATTAATTAAATAATAGTACAAAATGCAACTGTAAATTGAAATAAGAGGAATCAAACGTTTAATTTTACAGATTCGAATATCGTTTGTGTCGTTTAATGAAATAAAACATATGGAACTTTATGATATAATAAATCTCCGTATCAACATGCAAAACGTTCAAAAATGTTGTGCAATAAATTTGATTCCGTGAAACGGATCGTACTCCATGGTACATTTTTATTTACCCAATTTTAAACTGTTATAAAATTATTTTTATATTTTTATCCGAATTGTCGGTACGTATTGGCGTAAGTGTTGTGTGTCGACGTACCGACAGTTCGGATAGAAATAAAAATAAAAAACAAGTGAGGGTAACTGCCGAAACCCAGGCTTCACAAGGACGACGCTGAGATGACGTCAGTCCCGCCGCGACCATAGCTATTGTAAGACGGCCGAAACGTCGGTTAAACAGAGGTATTTGTACCTTATAATAATTAAATATCGCGAATAAGACCCGTTTTAATAAAACTGTTATAAAATGTTATTGTTAGTCTAAACGAATTGTTGGAGTAATAAAAATTATAAAATAACTCCGTAATATTTATGTAACGTTGAATATCAATCGCGTAATTATTCGAGAGCAATTAGTAATGTATTATTATTTAAGTAACAATGGATACAGATCCTTATAATTTGTAGCTACGATCACTTCAGCTTTCAAACAAAGAAAACCGAACCACTATCGGCCTATTATTTACGAGCTTCGAAACAGACAAATATACAGAACCACAGACACGTCAAAATTATAACATCTCTGTTTACGTCGGGGACAAAAAATGCCGATTTCTTAAGGAAATGCCCATGGACCATAAAGCCTGTGTTTTTGGTTGGGAAATAGGCTATACAACAACAAATGCGCACATCCGTCCAAATTGAAAATAACGAGTGCAAACATCACTCAAATGTATTGTTGTTTAACTGTGACGTGCTGAGCTGAACCAATTGAAGGCTGATAGGGGACGAATAAAACGGACACTTCCCGTTGATTTTTGTCTGCATTCAATTTGTTTTACAACAGCAAAAATATGCTGATGAATCCGTAAGGGGAATTCATGATATGCCGCTGCCTTTTCGGTGCATTAAATTTATTTAGCGCTTCAGAGTTTTATTATATCTAAATATATATCGAGGGTTCACGGGCAAAATGTATTAAGCGACATTTTAGAAACTTTACAGGAGAGCGTTTTAAAGTTTCAATTTTACGAAAAAAAATCGTATTAAAAAAAGTATAAGGTTGGGACGCTGATTAATAATATGAAATTTATTTAGTGATCCAAGATGATGATTTTGTCCAAATAACACATAACCATGTCCATACTCGTTCATGGTTCACGGCGACAGTAGCGACTGAAGCACCGCGGGGGCACGCGCGTTACTCACAGTAACGTAAATCAAAGACTCTGGCGCCGAAACGATATGTCTTACCCGACAACAGATAAACGATTTATACAAAAGTTTGACTATCTTAACGAATATATATTTCCTAATTCTAGTAAAGTAAAATTGTTTTAACTTACACCACTTAGAATACAATATGTCTGATCAGACGAGTCTTTATTAATTCAGTTCAAGAAGAAGGATTTAACCGCCGAGTATAAAGAATTTTTATTAAATATGAAAATGATTTAAGCGCCTGTGTGTATTAATATCAGACGCATGGTATATGGTTTAAGTGACATAAGGTATGGAATATGGATTTCAGCAGCAGGCTAAATGTTTTAAGGGACATCAAGTACGAATTTCAGGTGCAAGCAAAATGCTTTAAGCGACGGTATGTATATATTTTAGGCGCAGGCAAGACGATTCAAACACCTTATCTTACCAAACTTATGCCGGGGAAAATAGCTCAAGTCAAAAACACTAAATATTTCGCCTGTATGAAGTCCATTTTTTCTTAAATTGAAAAAATGTTGTCGCTTCAATCAAAGCTACTCCGAACTGCGCTTAAATTTACTATTGTTTTAAGCGCCAAAAAGTGCTCAGATCAGCACAAAACAGCAGAAAAATCTGGCGATTCCGAATATGTATATAACTCAATATCGGCCAGGATGTCGCTTAATACATTTTCCCGTGAACCCTCGATATTATATTTAACATATTTGCATTAATTTGTATTAATTAATTTTTTTGTCGATTGCGATAAAAGACTTTGTCTGAAGTTTATTCTATGTCATTTTAAAATAATGTCGTTTTGCCAATGGATTTTTATCATGCAATCATAGGACACAAAGCACGCGCAGAGGTAAAAAAATAATGAACAGAGTTGTCTTATACGGGGATCTAACCCACGATACTCGGTGCATTTCCGTTTCTATAATAGTTTGGTTGTGCCATGGGATTCCACTTGAAGTACTCCAGATATACGATTTTCAACTTTAAGATACATATGCCTCTCTGTAGGTACTAAAACAAAATTGTATATCAAATTTCAGCTCTCTAGGTCAGCGGGAATAACCAGTTCTATTTTGATTATCAGTGAGTCTGTTGAAGACCTTAACTTGCAAAAATTTTAACATTTTCCGTTATTCAGAAAGATTTTACAGCGGTTTGAAAATTGCTCGATTGGCTGCGAGAAAAGGTTGGTACGGCTGTGCCTTTTTGTTCTTTTGTTCGACTTGGCGGGGCCACTACCCTGCCCCAGATAAGATAACTATGTAAACATTTTACTTTATTATTGTAGCATAACTACGTGGTTTTTGATAATTATTTAATCTAGACTTCTATACAGTATCTTCTTGGGTTTACGCGAATGTTACACATTGAAATTAAACTACAGTTTACGGATTTTATCGCGTTGTATTGGTTTCACTAAGTTATTACATTTGAAACTAAAGATCTAGAAACTATATTTTTAATTTATTACTAGCCGACGTTTCGAATTCTTTAAAGAATTCATGTTCACGGCAGACTGAGCTGATATTTGTCTTTTTCTTGAATGTATAAGTTATCTCAAAGTACCCGAACATTTTTCAACTACTGGTGTTACTATTTACGCAGAATGAGCTCACAGTGTCCTTAGGTCTTCTGGTGACTTTGTCCTTCTTGGGTTTCATTAGCCTTATGACAGGGTCCCAAGCTGGAGGAACATTCCAACCATCTTCCCTATTGAAATTAGGGTGTTTTTTAATTTCAATAGCCTCTCGTATCATCCTTGGAAGAAAACGATGTTCTTTTGCGAGTATCTGTGGTTCATCAAATCGCAGGTAGTGGTTGGGTCCTTGTTCCACATGTTCACACACAGCAGACTTTGTTGAGCGTTTATGTTTTATGTCAGCTATATGTTCTTTGAGTCGAATGCCTATGCTTCTCTTGGTTTGTCCAATGTATGAGAGCCCACATTCACAGTCAATTTTGTAGACACCGGCCTCTTGCAAGGGTAACTGACACTTGACAGATGGTAATAATTGACTGATCTTCGTTGGCGGCTTGTAGTAAGTTTTGATAGAAGCTCGCTTCAAGATGTAGCCAATTTTGTCGGTCACGCCCTTGATGTATGGGAGGACAGCAGGTTTACACAACACAATACAACGCGATAAAATCCGTAAACTGTAGTTTAATTTCAATAGACTTCTATAGATTGACTTCTTAGTTTCAGAATACAGCCTCTTTATTAAATCCGTCTGTACACCAGTAGTATACGTATTTTAAAAAGCAAGTAATCTTCCAATCTCGTAACTAATTCTGAGCTAGCTTTCAGTGTAATTTTATTTCGCTAATACGTAGATTTAAACTTACCGTAGGTATAGGTCGGTTCATGAAAGATGTCTACTGCGCAGAAATCATTTTTTAGGTTCCCGTGGAGGTGCGGGATGAGGCGCGGGTAGAATGCCAATGGCGTGGCTCCGTTCTTGACGCATTCCCTAAATGCGTCAAGAATGGAGCCACGCCATTGGTGCACGAATGTACATATGCGCGACGGCCGCCATTTGTGGTCAACTTTCGTGAACCGATCTATACTGTCTGACCTTCGTAACTCAACTAGTAGGATCATCAACAACTTCAGAGCTTTAATTTTCTTGTTAAAGTTTCAAGGTTTTGATTATTGGATGTACTTAAGTAGCTTTTAAACTTTCGCAATGTGTATTCATTTTTGTAGTATTGCCATTGACTTAAAACGATATTTTACTGAGAATTAACTTATAATTCATATGTAATATGTCAAGAATACAAAGCCAAAAATGTAATTCATACATCACAATCGGCTTCAAATATCACTTCATGGTAATTTCTAGGAAAGACAGGACATAAATATGTTACGTGTATGTAATAATATACGAGTAATTTCATTGTACTATCAGTTAATGTTGTGCAAAACATTAGTAGAACAAAGTTGTAAATGTAGACTGCAATGCGATAATCTCGTTTTATAGTAATTACGAGTTTGACGACCAGTTGGCGCAGCGGGAGTTTAAGCGACTGCTACGCCGAAAGTCACGGGTTCGATTCCCGCTCAAGTCAAACATTTGTGTGCATAAACATGGATGTTTGTCTTGGTCTGGGTGTTTCTATGTATAATATGTTTGTATTTACAAAAAAAAGGATATTTGTAAGTTTATCCATTATCTAGTACCCATAGTACAAGCTTCTGCTTAGTTTGGGACTACATGGTGTTGTGTGTATGTGGTAGAATATTATTATTATCCTCTTTATTCATTATTTTCCCATAGTCATATTTTACATAGTTAAATCAATTTAATAAATTAAAAATAAAATTTAACCATATAAAATGGGACCAAGGAGACCCACCGGTACCGGGCACAGGGACCAAGCTACCGATGGTTAGGGCTCCAGAGAGAGGAACCTGCGAACTATGCGCGTCGTGTCCAACAATACTGCCTTCTGGATGGGGGACTTGATCCAGCCGTCTAACGAGAGCCTCTTGAGATGGTGGTCGAGGCTCTTGGCAATGAGACCATTAACTGACACGACTATCGGTACAATGATCGCCAAGTCCACATCCCACATCTCAACAATCTCGTGAGCCAGGTCCAAATACTTGATTTCCTTGTCTTTTTCGGCCTTCACGAGATTCTCGTCATGGGGAATAGTGACATTTACGATCATTGCAAGGCGTTCTGATCGATCTATCATCACGATATCGGGCTTGTTAGCCACGATAGTCTGATCGGTGATGATAGATCGATCCCAGTACATAGTGGCACGGCTATTTTCGAGAACTGGATCGGGCACATACCTGTAGTACGGTACTTCAAAGGTCACAAAGCCATATTTTAAGGCAAGCTGCTGATGGACGATCCTGGCTACTTGATTGTGTCTGTGCAAGTATTCGCCGTTGGCAAGACGAGAACAGCCGGAAACTATATGTCTGAGAGATTCCCCGGGCTGTTGACACGCCCGACATATGTCAACAGTCCCATCCTTCAGAATATACTTTCGGTAGTTATTCGTCATGACAACTTCGTCCACAATTGCACTAACAAAACTTTCGGTCTCTGCAAATAGATCACCAAACCGTAGCCAGGCAACTGACGACATGAAGTCTACATCAGACCTATGTAAGGCCCGATAAAAACGTCCATGCAACTCCTTGCCTTTCCACACATCCCTGCGCTCCTCAATACTTAGTACAACAGGTTTGCGCCAGCTCTCAGGCGTGCGACATACCCAGATACTTGTAAGTCTCGGTCGCAGATAGAGATCTAAGTTGTGTGGAATCTGACAGTTCTATTCCATCAGATTCCACAATCCCACCTCGTTTTACATGCATGACCGCACACTTATCCACACCAAATTCTATCTTGATAGAATTACTAAAAGTTTCAGTTACTTTTAGTTACGCTGTCAATTGGAAAGTGGTGGGCGCAAATAGTTTAAGGTCATCCATATAAAAGAGATGGGATATAACTTGACCCCTACGCTGCAACCGATAGCCTAGCCCAGACCCCTCTAGCAAAGTAGTGAGAGGATTCAGGGCTAGACAAAACCACAAGGGACTCTAACTGTCACCTTGGAATATACCCCGTTCGATCTTTAGAGGAGCACCGCAATCGCGAATCTGCCGACACTCTGGATAGCGAAGGACCGTACTCCACTGCCCCATACATGCCTTCAAGAAGGTGCATAGAGTTATATCGATTTTATATAACTCCAGCACCCTCAAGAGCCATGTATGTGGCACGGAGTCGTAGGCCTTCTTGTAATCTATCCAGCATGTCGCCAGATCTTTTCGGTTGCAACGCACCTGCTGGCTAATGACCATGTCAAATAGGAGTAGCTCTTTTGTACCACGGGCTCCATTCTTACATCCATTTTGAGCCACTGACAAGATGTTATTATTTCTAATGTGTGATAACATCTTCGTCTTCAAAATGGATGTATGAAGTTTATACATAGTCGGTAGATACTTTATCGGTCTATAATTTTTGGGGTCCGTGGTACAGCCTGACTTAAAGAGCAGGTGAGTGAGACCAGTTGTCATAAAAGTTGGGATCGAGCCCGATTCCAAAGATGCCTGGAATTGGGATGCCAACCGAGCATGGGCACTACGTAGCCACTTCAACCAGAAGTTGTGCAGTCCGTCCGGTCCTGCTGATTTCCAGTTAGATAACGAACGGACTGCACAAGCTATATCCTTTGTTTCCATGGCTACGCGCTGCATTTGGGGTATTCCCTCACATGCTCGCTTAACATCCCCAAACCAATCACCCTCAGTGTGGCTGATGGGCATCGACCAAATGCTGCGCCAAAAAGCGTTCGTTGCCTCAACATCCGGAAGACGCCCATCATCCTCACCTGGATCAGTTCGCTCCCAACTTCTATATACCCACCTTTCATCTTTTTGGAATGCCCTATTCTGGGTGTATCGGTCCACCCGCTTTTTGTCTTATACGATTTGCCCACACACAGACTTTTTGCTTCAGGTAGTCGATGCGTTCTGTGACTCGTGACTCGTATTCTTGGCGACTAAGGCCCGTGCCCAAGAACGCCCGAGTCACAAAACACATCACTCTTGGTCTTGTATTGCCCGACTTGAAGGAAATTAGCTTTCCGATGAGTGCCCTGGCCTCAGCGATACGACGCTCGATCCTGCACTGCCAGGCCGGTACAGCATTGGTTCGAGGGGCAGTATTACTACCATCTGGTATTTTAATACCTGCCACTCGACACGCCGTAACAGCCGCACAGTACAGAGTCGAGTGGGTATCGCTGATATTTTCACTATTGTTTAAATACGTGGACAATAGTGAATCCAGGGCACACACCAGCGCTATATTTTTCTTGTGTGTGGGCAAACGTGGTAAGCGGGGCCTATCTGCTGTATTTACATTACGATACTCCCGAATAGTGCACTCCAAAGTACTCCTTAATTTATCTATGTATTGGGTACTTACTTGTGTATCCCTACTATGCACCTCTTCCACATTCCTTGGCGTTCTGACAATATTTGAAACATGTCTATCGCTACACGTAGAAGAAGGGATAGGAGGGTTGCGTTGTAAGTCAGAGCGTAGCCTCTCAAGTGCGTCGTCATCCAGCAGGCGGCAGCGCTGGATAGCCCGCACGCGATCCGATAGTCACTGTGCCGAAACGTTGACAGCTGGTTCCAAATCCTGAAACAGAGGCAGCATGCGGTCACGACACGCCGTAAGGTTGGTACCTCCCTCGGTAGCCACAAAATATGCCCGCATGACGTTTTCAGTCATAGCTTTAGTCCAGTTCAAGCGGTGCACATTACCACCGGCAGCGGAGGCCCTGTTCGAAACCGGTGGGTCTCGGGGTCCTAAGCGTAGCGGTGGCCGGCCTCTCCCACGGCGGCGTACGGGTGTTGGCGACGTCGCATGGTGGGCTGAAAAATCAAAATGTGGACTTAGGGGCTAAGAGACTTGTTTTTGGATTCTACTAATGAAAAAAATATTTTTTTATTCTTTGACTTTTTTGATAAAGTACTTACCGAGATAAAATTGTTTGAAGTTTGTATGAAACTAGTGGAAAATAAAAAAACGAAATCGATTTCTTAATACTACCACTGTTACCAAGTCAGTACAACAAAAATGAAACAATAAAATATCCACACCACCCATTACAGGTCACGACATATTATGCTTTCTCGGAATTTTGACAAAATCAGGTAAACTAATAAATTTTTAAAGTTTCAGATATATGACTAATGATGATTTTTTCAAGTGTAGCAAGTGGATTAGGCCTACTGGGGATACCACATAAAAAAAAACGCGCCTAATATTTAGCCTCTCTGGGTGGTGTCGAATAAAAGATAAAAAAAATTATTACCGCCAAAACGCAAAAAAACGCAGTTCGCGATATAGTGCATAAATAGCCAAAATATATCTTCTATCATAAACTTTCATTGTTTTCTTAAGATAGTTTAAGAATTACGAACAATTCTCATTTTATTGTTTTCTTCCATACAAAAAAATCTTTAAAATTAAATAACTCAAAAAACACGCGTTTAATAAAAAAAATGTGTTAATAATTTTGAGTTGTATTTGATCATAGAATCCAAAAATGGAATTAGATTATTTATATTCCACTTTAGTTTTTTCGAAATCCCTAAGTCCACTAGCGAACTTTTTCAGCCCACCGTGCGTCGGCGGGGAGAAATACTCGTCGATCGACACGCTCGACGCCTATGTAATTGCCGACAACTCTGTTGTAGGTGCCGGCGGCTGCGAGGCGGAGCTGAGTGACGAGTCCGGGGGTGTAATTCGTGCAGCAGCTGCCCTAGCTTTTGTCAACATCTCATTTTCTCGTTGTATTTATATGTTTATTATTGTTTACTTACAATTTTCGTAGGGGATTTGTCATTGACGTAAGACGTCATCTTGTATAATGTTTTTGTATTTACTTTTCATAATTAATTTAATGGTTTCTTGATATAATTATATGTTTATGCGGTAAAGAAGTCCTTCTTGTAGTAATAAAATATATATCTGAATCCAAAACTATGTAAAATAATACAGATATAAATATTCGAGAAAAATTGTATGTCGTCTTGTTGAGGTGTTGCTAGGTTATTATTATTATTTTGGGTGAACATTACTGTTTCTTAGCTCTTGAGCTAGTTTTAACTACATAAACGGGCCAAAGCCAAGTTAATGTAGTGTGTGGTGAATTTTAAATAGGGTGAATGATGTTATGTCAGAGAATTTTCGTTTTCTTCACTTTGCATGAACTTTCTGACTATTCTACATGTGTGCAGCTTTTTGAAGCGTGATGAATGTTGAATCTTTTAAATCTATCAGTTTGAGGCTCTGGTGAAGATGGTTTGGAATCACGCCTGTAGTGGAGACAACTATGGGCACTACGTAGACTTTCTCTTGTCTCCAAATTCTACTCACTTCATCTTTTAGTTCGGCATATTTACTTATTTTTTCGGCTATTGTTTTTTGTATGTTATGCGCATTTGCCTCCTCCTCCATCCTTTTATTTACTTCATCCTGAAGAGTTATGTCTGGTCTATTGTAGTGAATGGTCCTATCGGTTAGTATGGCGCGGTCATAGTAAAGTTTGTGTGTGGAATTTTCTAAAATAGTTTCTGGCCTGTATTTTACTATAAGTATATTATAATTATAGTACAAGACACAAACACCCCTTATTTGTGTCTTCTATGAGTTTATGTTTGAGTGCTAATTGTTGATGAATGCTGTTTGCTACCTGGTTGTGACTATGAGTGTAATCTGTCTGTGTGAGTTGGATGCATGCTCCAGTGATGTGTTGTATAGTCTCTGATTGGCTGTGGCATTTTCGGCATTTATCATTAGAGACTGTTGGATCTTTAATTATATACTTTCTGTAATTTCTTGTGTTTATAATCAGGTCTTGAATTGCAATTATAATGCCTTCGGTTTCAGGGAATAAATTGCCTAGTCAAAGCCATTTATTTGATGCTATTGTATCTATGTGGAGTTGCTCTATATCGTGAGGATGCCGGCCATGTAACACTTTCTTCTTCCAATTTTTTAGTTTGTTATTCTGTGTATCCTGAGTGTCTGTGTGTTGTGTCTCTGTTTGGTTATTCAAGTTAAGTGGTGTGTAGCTGACATCATTTGTAACTATGGCATTATGAATGTCACACGTGTTGGACTTCTTGTGGAAAAAGGTTCTTAAGTTTCTAATTTGTTTTTTCCAAAGTTCATGAATGTCTATTAGGCCTCTCCCACCATTTTGGCGTTTAATAGTTAGCCTCTCTATTGCTGATTTAGGGTGTAGATTGTTGTCTTTGGTGAATGTAGTGCGTGTAATCCTTTCTATTTGCTGAATATCGGTTTTTGTCCATTTTATTATTCCAAAAGAATATGTTAAAATAGGGATAGCATAGGTATTCACCGCCTTTATTAAGTGCTTGCTTAAGAGTTGAGTTTTACATAGTGCATTTATTCTTCTTTTGTACTCTAAATTCAGTGTTTGTTTTATTGTTTTGTGATCAACTCCTTTGAGTTGCCTGTATCCTAAATATTTATATAAATCTGTTGATTCTAAAGCTGTAATTGATTCTACTAAAAAACATTTATTAGATCTTTTTATGAAAAACAACATTGTTCACCAGCTCTGGGACTTTTTGTTATTTTTCATAGCAACGATATGCTGTCATAGTCTATGACAGAATACCGTTGATACAAAATAGCCAAGCGTGTTCGTTCAATTGCGTTATTTAGTCGACTATTTTGGCTATAATCTGTGGCCCTCGTATGTGTATCGTTCTTTATCAGTTACTCAGCTAAACAACAGCTAATCAACGTTTATAAGTAAAGAAAATTTAAGCGTTGTTTAAATGCTTGACAGCTGTTCAGCTGGGAGGTGGCTAAGTCACACTCAATGAGATTTTTATAAGTAAGACGGATAGTTTCTAGATCTTTAGTTTCAAATGTAATAACTAAGTGAAACCCATACAACGCGATAAAATCCGTAAACTGTAGTTTAATTTCAATCGGCTGTAGTATCTTTGTCGGTGGAGGCCCGCCTGTTCAACCCCTCACCGCTGACGGTTCGCAGGCTGAGACACGCAGCGTCAGCTCCAGGTGTGCCCCGGCGATCGCCCCCGGGCAGCGGTCCTAAGCGTTTTCTCTTTGAACGAGTCTCCATTTTTAATGGGTTCCCGGAGCCATGTTGGCCGTGCCAGTAACAAATAAGTCGCGTGTGGCGGACACGTGAATCTGATGGTCGACTCGGACGTATGGTTGGTTTGGGGGGCTTATTATTATTTTTATTATATATTCTGGTGATATTACCCATTCTATGGTGTTTATCAGCACAACGAGAGTAAACTTTTTTTTTGGCGGTAGGTGTCAACACATAGTCGAAATTTAAAAGATTTTATTTAATTATTTTAAAGCGGTTTTATGTACAATCTTTGTTTACACTGTGTATTGTAAGCCATAAATACACTGTACTCACATTTGTAGAGGAGTTACATAGCTGAATGTAAACATAAATCTGCAAGTTACACCACCTCCCTATTGAAGAAAGAACAAGTCCATTCGAGTTGAGGCATCACAATGTCTGAACTGAGAAACATCAAGACCGCACAGAACAATCTTGAAAAAATGTTCAATAAGCGGATGGCGGAGCTTGAGGCGCAGCTTCATGGAGGTACGGCGAAGGACACCGTCGCGAAGGTGGCAGCAGAGTTCCGAGCCTTCAGAGAGCTCATGTCTGCGATGCTCAGTCTTCTAAGGAAGCAGATAACAGAGTGCTCCCAAGCTATCGATGTCATTGAGAACAGGCACAGACGTAAAGCACTGTTATTTCTTGGCGTGCCTGAGGCAGAAAAGGAGGACTGTAGGGCTTCTGTGACAAACATTCTTCAGAAAATTGAGCTCCCAAATGTCACCATGGGTAACATCAGTGTTTGTCACAGAATCGGTGCATCCAGTGAGGGCCATCACCGTCCAATACTGGTCTGGTTCTCTGGGTTGGATCAGAGGTCTGCAGTCTGGAGAGCCAAGACCAAACTAAAGGGTACTTCAGTGTCCGTAAAGGAATTTCTAACGAAGTCAAGGCAGACGATTTTTAGTAAGGCTTGGCTGCATTTCGGGATGCGAGCGTGTAGGAACCAGCACGGTGTCATCGTTGTCAAGGCGTCGGATGGCACTCGTCATAAAATATGCACCACTGAAAAGATGAACAGCCTACTGCAGATATATCCCACGTGTATTGATACCGCAGCCGTGGGAAAGAGTGGCGTCGCATTTGCGGGTATGTCGAACGCAGGCTCCAGAGCGCGTAAATAACCCTTATTTATTTATCCGTTTCCCTATGTTTGTTACTGTTTGTTTATTTCACACTTGCTACTGTTTTCTTTTTAGCCTTTAGTTTGTTTTGTCTTCATGTCTTGTAATTGTAAACGATGTTTGACATATAGGTGACAGATGTCAGAATGTTATTTTAACGTACGCTCGGAAACCGTTCACATCTACGTTTAGTTATTTTATATTTCTTTTATTTTTTTGCTTTTGTATGCTGGCGGGTGGTGCAGAGAGAACTGTGCGGCTTATAGTATTCACTCATATTTTTAGTATTTATTATATTTATCAGTATTTTATATTTATATATCTATTATATTTAAACTTATGGACTTTGATACATATTTGTCGGCCAATGAGTCAGCTACCTCATCGGACAATGAAAGTTTCTGCTCGGCTGATGGCACGTTGAGCGAATGTCTGCTTAAGTCATTTACACATCAATCATTTTTTAATGTATGCCATATAAATGCGCAAAGCATACCCAGCCATCATAATGACTTGCTGAAAGCATTTTCGGGTTCAAATGTGCATGCCATCTTGGTTTCGGAGAGTTGGCTAAAACCAGTTCTCTCTTCTACTTCCTACTCTTTGCCCGGCTACATCCTTATCCTTAATGATCGAGTCGGTAAAAGAGGTGGTGGTTTTGCAATCTACCTCCGCAGCACCTACTCGTTCAAAATCCTAGCGTGTTCTTCAACTACTTCTTCAGCTGCGGAATACCTATTTATTGAGGTTAACGCCAAGAGCGCTAGAGCTGTTCTTGGCGTCGTCTATTGTCCCCCTTGTGCCGACTATTTCTCCAGTCTCGAACCGATTCTGGAATATTTAGGGTCTCAGTGCACTCATCATATTGTCATGGGTAATTTCAATACCGACCTCCTCTCCCGTCATTCCTGTCGTTCCCGTAAGCTACTCGACATTGTTCAGTCAGCCAGCCTCCACGTATTACCGTTGCAAGCCACTCACCACAACGATAATGGGGAGGAAACTTGGCTTGATCTAATGCTTACTTCTGCTCCTTCCCTAGTCACATCCCATGGCCAACTTCCTGCACCTGGATTCTCCCGTCACGACCTTATTTTCTTGTCATACCGTCTGAAACCTCCCAAATCCCCGCCTAAAGATCTGCACATGCGTTGTTTTGGTCGTATGGATGTGGATAAGCTGAAGCAAGACGCTTCTATGGTAAACTGGGACAGCTTAGTATCCGCCTCTACGGTGGATGAAAAAGTGGATATTTTTAACGCCGTTGTCTGTGATCTTTATGACGTCCATGCCCTGTGATATGGGTGAAATTGAAGCGTCCACCAGCACCCTGGATTACAGAGGGTGTACGGATGGCAATGCGCCGTAGAGACCGTGCGTTTAGAAAGTACAAGAGAGATCTTTGTGTGGAAAATTGGGTACTTTTTAAGTCTGCAATAAATCGGTGCAATCAGATGGTGCGCAATGCTAAACGCCGACATATTCTCAATAATATTTCTTGTTCATCGCCTGCTAGTACCTGGAAGTTCCTCGGAACTCTAGGCATTGGCAAAAAGCGGCGTCTTGATTTTCATGGGACTCACGACTTGGATGATATCAACCGATATTTCACCACTATTGCTTCGCTGGATCACCAAGTCGTGAGTCACACTGTTAATTATTTAGCGGGGTTACCTCAACCCAACATTGATTCCTTTTGCTTTTCTCCAGAGTCTCCATACGACATCAAAAAGGTCATCCTATCCATAAAATCTAATGCTGTGGGATGTGACAATATTAGTCGTCGTATTATCACGAAGATCCTTGAACATCTACTGTCTGCGATATCCCACATCATAATTTTTTCCCTAGTCTCTGGTACTTTTCCCATCCTGTGGCGCAAGGCCTATATAATAACTCTTCCCAAAATCCAAAATCCGACCCTCCCTGAACACTTCCGTCCTATTTCTATCCTACCCATTATGTCTAAAGTGCTAGAGGCCTGTGCGCACAAGCAACTTTCTCATTTTATTCAACACAACAGGTTGTTGAGTCCTCTGCAATCAGGCTTCAGACCTGGACATAGCACAACTTCCGCCCTCCTTAAAGTGACTGGCGATATTCGTGAGGCCATGGAAAACACCAAAATTACTGTTCTGGTATTAATTGACTTTTCAAATGCCTTCAATACCGTCAGTCACGATATCCTATTATCAATCCTCTCCCACCTCAAGGTCTCGGCTGGAGCTTTGGATTGGTTCTCAAATTATCTTCGAGGTCGCCAGCAGTCGATTCACGTCAACGAATTATCGTCGAGATGGTTTGATACTACTTCTGGCGTTCCTCAAGGCGGCATTCTCTCTCCTCTTTTATTTTCTATTTTTATAAATCTCTTAACTCAAAATCTTCAGTGCGCTTACCATTTGTATGCCGATGACTTGCAGAATTACTCGCAAGTAAGTGTGGAACACATCGTTGAGGCGATCGACAAAATCAATAACGACTTGAACGCTATATTGTCCTGGTGTCGCAAGTTTGGGCTAACCGTTAATCCTAGCAAGACCAAACATTATTATTTATATATTATATTAACATCCATTGACTACCCACAGTGATGGCTTGCATCACTGTGGGTAGTCAATGGATGTTAAAAAGAATAGACTTATCGATCCTGCCGCCCATAACCTTTAACGGGACCACCGTCGATTTATGTTCTGCTGTCAAAAATCTTGGGATACACATAGACACCACGCTGAATTGGCAAGTCCAGGTAACTCAGGTGGGTCGAAAGGTCACCAGTGCTCTGCGCGCTCTCTACCGTCTAAGGAACATTCTACCATCCGAGACAAAGACAATGCTTGTGCAGACTTACATTTTCCTACTCATCGACTATGGTGATGTATGTTACTTTGACCTGAATGCAGATCTCCTTGATAAACTTGACCGTCTTCTAAATAACTGCATTCGATTCATTTTCAATCTTCGCAAGTATGACCATGTGTCTACTTATCGTTCCCAACTAAAGTGGCTTCCCATACGTCAGCGCCGTAGTTTGCGTGCTCTCACTACCCTCTATACTATTCTTACATCTTCAGCCTCTCTCCATTATTTATCTTGCTACTTCCAATACTTATATTTCAACCTTGAACGAAACCTCCGTTCATCTCATAATCTTCTCCTCACGGTACCTCCTCACAACTCTAACTTTCTTCATTTCTCTTTTACTTTTCAATCTATCCTTCTCTGAAATACCTTCCCTCTTGAAATCAGAGTGTGAACCTGGGCCTTCAAAACGATCACGAGTCACCACCACCAGATGTACAATTTAATTTTGTTTTCCATTACGTGATATTTCATTTTTAAGTAAAGAACCAAAGAAAAAACATTTACCCTTAGACGAGGATGCTAAAAGTCTCATTACTGAATTACTATATGTATTTCCTGAAAATTAAATTAATCCTTTTAAGTTAATCCTGAATTTATAACAAGCTACCAGATTTTTTTACTTCATTACCTCTACATCAATTCCGACGCAAGTTATGTAATTGGCTATGTGATATCTAATTTTTTTTATTCTGTGAGAGAATTTATTGATATGAAACTATGAATATCTAACGCTCTTTATTAATTTTATGTATTATTTGTACTTAACTTAAGACATTTTTGGATGTTTAATATTTTGACATTAATTATATTTGACATGACTCGGATTATATTATTATTGATTGGACATTCACAGTTAGTTAATATTACTCTTGTTTGCTTTGTTTAGTTAAATCATAATATTTTGTTTAAATAGTTTGTAATCTTTCCATTTTATTGCATGTTACCGATGACTAAATTTAATGTTTAAGACTATGTAACATTATAACATCTAATAAACAACATTTAAAGGAAATAAAGAATCTGAATCTGAAAATCTGAATTTAACTTTAACTTTACCCGATATCTTATGTGCAGCCGTTTTTAACATAAGTAATTAAGTAATATTGACTAATGATTATTGATATTATAAGAACAACATGATTACATAATTGTAACAACATAAAACTAAAAAACATCAATTAAAAGTGGCCGCAAGCAATTAATGCCGCGCTCCCATACATCATCGATCACTGTGGGGCATGGCGAAAATTAATAGTATTGAAATTTACGATAGTACCCTGAAACGATTCTGAGGGTATTAATATAGTGACAAAGCCAAAGTCTAACTTTCCCAGACATTATGCAAGGTATATGAAATTTGACCCATATGTATAGAAAAAATAACAAGCACCAACTCCTACGAACATTTCAAATGCCTTACAAAAAGTCTATCCACGCTATTTCAATGCAACTTCGATATAATAAAGAGCAAGCATTAAATTTCTCGTTCAAAATAACACAAAATGTCAGCCATGTTGAATATCCAAAGTATTTCAACTTGTAACGAGACCCCTTCATTCAGTTTCTGCAGGTTTATTCTATAATAATAATAATAATTCTTTATTTAGACAACAAAGGCCCATTCGAAAGTGTTAGTTACATAGGTACTTACAAACTAATGTTAGTATTCGTAAAAACTAAAAGATACTGAAGATAGACTGGTATGTCAGTCTCTCCCCACATGAATCCGGGAGCAATGATTCATGTAGAGAGAATCAAACCTATCAGCTATCATAGCCAAGACGCGGTTGGGGCTGGCCCGCACTCTGCAGAGCAAGGATGCGCATCTTTTACGGATGGTCGTGTAAAAGCACTCCACTCTGTTTTCAAAGAACATGCCTGATGCGCTGCAGAAACGAGGCAGCCCCAACAATGCCCGGAACGCATTATTAAATTGTACTCGTAGAGCATTGTATGATCTTTGCGTGTATCTGGCCCACAGGCTGCTTGTGTAAAGCGACGTGCAGTAAGCTCTGAATAAAGTAATTTTCACTTGACGTGAACACCTAGCAAACCTGTGGGCCAGCATATTCGCTCTCACACACAATGCCCTACGTTCACGCTCAATATCTGCATCGTCTTTGAGGTCGGTAGTCAGCAGATGACCCAGGTACTTAAACTGCTGCACCCTTGTTAGAGGCTGTCCATTTAGTCTTATGTGTGGAATAACCACTGGACTTTTACCACCGGCCTCAAAGACCATGAATTCACTTTTCTTAGCGTTGTATTTTAAGCCATGTTCAGTAGCATAAGATTCGCATACTGACACTAACTGTCGTACGCCACTGACAGAGGCGCTCAGCAGCGCCATGTCATCCGCATAACTCAGGTTATTAACGCAGATGTTGTCTACGTAACACCCGACATGCATGCTGCTGAGCGTCTCTATCAATATATATAGATCTTGTGCGATGAATTTTATACAACCATATTTTAATGAGGCTCCCACCACATAATTTCGATTTTAATTATATCTATCTGAAAGAATTCAAAAATAAAATAACCGTGAAATTGTGTAGAATCAAACTCATCATATTAAATAATTAATTTTTATTCTGAAACTTTTTACTGTAACTAAACGCCCACTTTTCGCCAGTGTTTTGATCCCACGTAATAGGTGGCGAGCCTATTGCCGCTTATTGGGACATTTTGTTTGCCAGAGCCTCGTCCGTTGATCGGCAGGTGCACCACTTGCAGGTGAGGTTGGCTTGGGACCCTAAGTTCTTGGTGGGAACCCTATGCACAAACGGTAAAACCGTAAATATTTTAAAAAATAAATCCCGTCTTTATGCTTTCTGCGCTACATCAAAATCATTGCCTATCATCGTATGAAATCATAAAACGCTAGTCTATCGGTAATAACATAAGAAATGTGACAAGTAGAGATCTATCAACTCTGCGAAGTTCTGATATAAATAATATTTATATATCATTCAGCCTGACCAGTTAGTTCACTGTCAAACATCTAACATGCGACGCACAGGTCAGAGATTCAGTCTCTTTCCAAAAATATTTTGGCTTCGTGTATTTTCCTTTTACGACATTCATTTAATGAAATGGGATAGTGACACTTTGTATTCTTAATTTGTTATCACACGGACCGTAACAATTATATTGGTAGAGTGAAAGAGGCAGAGAGATATGTTTCATTCCTCTCGTTGTTTTGATAAACACCATGGAATGGGTAATATCATCAGAATATACGGACTCGTAATTACTATAAAACGAGATTATCGCATTGCAGTGTACAAAACAGCTTTGTTCTACTAATGCTATGCACAACATTTACTGATAGAACAATGAAATTACTCGTATATTATTACATACATTACTCGTATATATTCATGTTACGACTATCTAGTGGACTGGCCTAGAAATAGTTGAAAATCGTGGCGTATCAATTGCATTTCTGGTTCTGCATTCTTGAAATAAGTTTGTTCTGACCTCCGCAACCCAAAGGGACAGCGATATTCCATGGTTTAGACTAATACCAGTTTAATCAGAGGTACTGACTCCCTATGACGACTGTCAGTGATCTATAAGACAGCCGTGACCGACCGCTTAGCGTGGTCTACGAGGCATTTTTCAATACAGATCTGAAAAATGAGTGGTGCTCGCGGTGGATTCGAACCCGATACTCTCTGAATGGCAGTCTATCTGCAGTAGGTTATGCTGCCTTCAGTAGACAGTTTATTTTCAGTAACATAAACCGTTATATATCAAAATCGTTACATAAATACAAAAGCTACTTAAATACTTTTATAATTCCATTAATAAAAACCTTGAAAAACTTTAACAAGAAAACTAGAGCTCTGAAGTTGTTGATGTTCCTACTAGTTGAGTTGCGACAATCAGACAGTACGGCGAGTTTAAATCTAGGTATTAGCGAAATAAAATTACACTGAAAGCTAGCTCCGACTTAGTTACGATATTACTTTTAAAAAATACGTGTACTGCTGGTGTATAGATGGATTAAATAAAGAAATAATCTGAAACTCAGAATTCAATCTATAAATTGGGAGATCCAGTGCTACTGTGATAAATTAAATAATTATGTAATTAAACCATCTGTAATAAATAATAACTTCATGGGTATTGTTTATGTTTATAACGCAAATAGTAGACAATTCAGTTATTTTAATATAATTTGAAAATTAAATACTACAATAATTTAATTCAATTTCCATTAAATAAATTCAAATATGTATATGTACACTCTATGTAATTGTGAGGTAATATGTGCTATGGACTCTGTCTGATAATAAATTATTTTTATTTTATTTTATTATTTTTATAAATGTCTAGATTAAATAAACATAAAACACCAAGTAGTGTTGCCACATGGTTGCTACAGGACTATTGGAAAATATTTAAATAGATTAGTTAGGTAAAATAAAAAAAATATTATTCTCCTTTATACAAAAAGTATATTCAGTTTTAATACAAATATGTATTTTAATATTAAGGTATAAAATATACAACTCAGAATCGCATGATAACTTTAATTAACACTGAAAAGGCAGCGGCATATGATGAATTCCCCTTACGGATTCATCAGCATATTTTTGCTTTTTTAAAACAAATTTGAATGCAGACAAAAATCAACGGGAAGTGTCCGTTTTATTCGTCCCCAATCAATCTTTAATTGGTTCAGCTCAGCACGTCACAATTAAACAACAATACATTTGAGTGACGAGTCTTTTGTTGTTAGGTATATTTCACAACCAATAAACAGGCATTTTATTAAGAAAATACCATTTTTCTATGGGTCTGTATATTTGTCTGTGGTTTCGTAGCTCCTAAAGAAGCCGCTAGTGATTTGGTTTTCTTTGTTTGTAAGCTGACGTGATCGTAGCTACCAATTATGAAGATTTGTGTTTCCTACCTTACAGCTTTATCATCAGACCAGTCCAGTACTCTCATATAATTGTATTGTTACTTAATCTACTCCAGAACTAGAGGTGAGCGAAATTTAGCTTCTTAGATTAATATTTATTTATTTATTTAATCTTAGGAAGGCTTACAGTCACATAAACACTTATAAATACTTATATGAGTAACTAGATGCTAATAACAAGCCCTCACAGTTAGGGTTATTCTTAGGTAAATGGATGGATAAATAACTAAGGATATAAAACTCAAAAATTGCCGAAAAGGAAGACATTTAACATATGAAATACAAAAAACACCGAGAGTACCTAAATGATTAACAATTATAAAAACAGAGAAGCAGAAAGGGACACTATGCAGTAATAATATATTAGTCTACGTTTAGTATATTATTAGCCTGTGCTGTTAAAATAATCTTGAGTAATTGTTTGCCTTATTTTTTTAGCTTTCGTACAGAACACATCGATATCAAATTTCGAAATCATTTTGTTAACCGTTTTAGCGCTACGTATACAAAACGCATTCTGACGATAATTTGTTGTAGCAAAAGGTACGTCCAACAGCGGACGCTTTCTTAGATTACATTGTTTTGCACATATATACAGTTTGCTGAGTAGTTCGGGACAATCAACACTACCATTTGCCAGATTAACTAAGAAACATATGTCGTTAGTTTCACGCCTAATTTCTAATGGTAGGAAATGGTACCGTTTGCAACGGTGGTCATAGTCATATGAGCATTGCTGTGCTTTGTAGTCCAAATATCGTAAGAATTTTCTCTGAATAACTTCAATGCGATTTTTATAAACTTCGTATTGGGGATTCCAGACCTGTGAGGCATACTCCAGGTGGCTACGCACAAAGCAACAAAAGAGAACTTTGATAGGTTTCAAAGATTGAAACTCTGAACAGGTTCGTATAATAAAGCCCAGGGCTTTAGAAGTCTTCTGTATAATGGTATCAATATGGTTTGGGAAACGGTGGAATATACGGCAAGTTGAGTAGCTGTAAGTCACTAGAAGACCGTACGGTACGGAACTGACGACGCAACTGACGCATACTGTAACTAAGTCGACCTCATAAAAGCGTGTTTAAATTACACGAGACTTGCGTAAATATTGAGTAGGTACTATTGAAATTGATAGGAAGCCGCGCATTTTTCTGGTAAGTAAACGCGCAGACACCAAATTTCATTCAAAATTATTTGGACCAGGAAGGATTTGGAAAATATAATTGGTTAGTAAGATTTCCTGACATTAGACTCTGCAAAGTCAACAAAGCAAACAAGTTCAACAAGTCATCATATTACGTATGGCGTAGACTATAGAGGCTATCTCAATCTCAGTCAGCCTATCGCAGTCCACTGCTGGACGTAGGTAAGTAAGACTGGAGGCTAAATACAGACTAAGTACAGACTAATTATTAAAAAAATCTGTTAACTCTAAATCACTCATCTACACAACATCCCATACAACAATTTCAGAAAGAACAATGCCCATTTCTGGCCCAGTTTGGAACTCATGAACGGAACTCATTGTTGTTGAATAATCATTTTTATTTATAACTTAATTTATAGGCGTTACTAAAGGTGTGCCGGGAAACAATCAATAAATAGGTTTAAAAAGATGTGTTATCGTCTAAATAGCCAATAGATCAGAAATTGCCAGTAAAGAACTCAGATGAAGTAAAATTACAAGATACGTCATCCTGAACAAGCAATTGAAGCCACGTTTATTTACATGTGTTAGTGAAAAGTGTTGCCACACATCATTTATAAAAAGTCTAAATTGTAGAAAATTATCATAGAGAATGCAATAAAAATAACAAAAGCAGAATTTTATTAAAAAATATATTTATTTTATACTGTTTGATGTTAGAATGTTTTAAAAAACAATTAAGTTTTATACACTATCGTTAACATAGTTGGTACCATCTTCATGTATGTGTGGTTATCACTCTAAATCAAATAAAAATTGTCAGTAGAAAAGCGTGTAACAAGCTCAAATTATATACATTATAAAACTGTGCAGAACATGGTCAACCAATGCGAAATTTAATGTTTCGCGGGTAAGTTTACGCCAGTAGCGCAATAGGCGGGAATAAAACACACTATCGTTAACAATATTTTACTAGTTCAATGGATACATAAAACCATAATATGTATGTTTCTCATTGAAATCTAAATACGGTTTACGGATTCTATCGCGATAATGATAATGATAAAAATTTATTCGTCGGAATATGGGTATACAAAGTTGTTAGTGTTTGACATTACATTCAAGCCATATTCTAACATTATCTGGCATACAAATATTGTTTTTTTTTGTTAGTAGCATGTATACAATTAAATAGTCAGTTTATAAGTTTAATAACAATATCTAATAACAATTCATTTTAAAATTCCATGCAGTTATAAATATGTCACAATTTTTTGTCGTCCAAGAATGCATTAATTGAGTAAAAACATTTATTTAATACCAGTATAAATAATTTTCTTTTAAAAGTATCAATTTCCTTAAAACTATTTGGTAATTTATTGTAAATACGTATTGCCATACAGTAAACATTCTTGCTATATTCATTTACTCTTTGTTTGGGTATGAGTAGCTTGTGTGTGTGTCTATATGTGTGATATACATTAGTATATCACACATATAGACACACACACAAGCTACTCATACCCATGGACTTTACTATGGAATTCAATATTAGATCTATAGAAAGATCTGTAAATTTTAGATTCGTTTTTGACATAAGCTCCATACAAAATAATTATGTCAAACACGAATCTCGAATGTCAAAATCCCTGTATGGATCGAATATTGAAAATGGTCGTTAGTTTAATTACATTTAAACCGAATGAGCAAAAACTACATTTTATTATTATTACCAACGTATATGTTTTCATTTGAAATATCCATATGAAATATCAAATATTTTATTTTTTAAATAAAAGTTGTATTAACCAAGTGGGTTGTGAAAAATAATAGAATCATAAATTTATCTCAATATAAATACAGTAATTTAGTTATTCTCTTAGTTTCGGATATAGACGTCAGAAGGAACTATAAAAAACTGATGACACTAATTGAAATCGCTTAACTTTTACAGTAATCTTATATTATTCACCAGTATTGGTAACATGACCTTTTTTTATGGCAATCTGCCGAAACTTTCAGCAATTCCTGCCAATGTAGGGTAATGATTACACATGTGTTAATAGTTAGCTAACAAAATTTTAATTACTGTCATTGATCTATTAAGGCCCTATTTACGACCTGAAACAATAGTCAAATACAAGTGTTAGTTTATAAATAATAAAAATACGAACTATGACACACAATAATATAGATAATAATGTATACTGAATATTGCAAAATTACAGCTTAATCAAGTTAGTGGATATAAATTTAATAAAAGCGTTAATTATAAAGGGATTTGGGAAATATGACAGGAGGTGGCGAACATTAACCGGACGTTGAATTTTTAATTTAGAAACAATTTTGTCTAAAGGAAAGGCTTCATTTAACTGACACTTGAAGAAAATGTGATCTAGGGTACCATCGTCTAGACCACATTCCCAAATGGAGCTATCACGTACTCTTATTTTATGGAGAAAGACTGGAGTGCAACAAAATCCAAGACGTATTCTGCATATGACAGATGTTACAGTTTTAGAGACTATTTTAAACTTGTAAAACCAGGGTTTAACAGGTATGAACGATTGGATTGATGCATACAACAACCCCTTGGTCCTACTGGATTTGGTCCAGGCTGACTGCCAGGAATTATATAAGTCTTCTCTAGATATACAGGGTGTCACACGACCTATCACCAAGCCAAAGTTTACTCGTTGTGGACATCATGCCAAGTCATACTAACCAAAAATAAAACCTGGGAATTTGTTTTTTTTGAGTTTTCACATTTTTCAACCGCAATTAAAAGCGCGCGCGTGCAATGCTCGAAATACCTACTTATCCATGGGGTTATAGGGCATCTAAAGAACATATTGGTGAGGTAAATGCATCGATTTTGTACGTAATTAGAAAAATTCCATACTAACTTTGAGCCTCAATATCTTCTGAACCAGTAATTTCCCAGGTATGGTGCCGTAGTAAAAAATGGTCGTAGTGATTGTTACAACGTGGGATTTCAGTTTTCGTTAAGGGTCTTTTTACACCTTGTATGTAACAAATCATTTGTCAAAATGTGGTAATATTTCTGATCTGCAATGTCACTAGTTACATCATCTTTAGCAGCAATATCCGCACACTCATTACCCCGGATACCCATGTGGCTAGGAATCCAGACAAGATTCACCTCAATACCTTTCATACAGCATGAATACAAACATTTTTTAATTTCCAAGATAATGGAGCAACGGATGTCGCTCCTAAAAGAGTTTTTGACTATAGCATCTAGGGCACTACTGGAATCTAATCTAATTCAACGGGGAGGGCGTTGTAACAGCAAAAAATCCTCTTGGGGAGAACTTGGCCGTCAAACGTCGACACTACTGTCGAAGTAGGCTTCCATTCCGATATACCGTCATTAACAACCTTTCTATTTAACCTTCTAATTTTTATTATGCGGCCACATCCTGTAGGAGTTTTAACATTTTCGAATATGTCCTTGTCACACCACTCTGAGGGAATGCCTTTAACTATACCCATTTATGTAATGTTGTAAGTCAGAATGGAGTAGCCTTTTTCGACCATCTCCGAGTTGCCTATAAATGCATTCACGTCCTCAGGAGACATAAATTCCACAGAGATTCTGTTTCTGCCAAGTTTCTTAATGCCATCAGCTAGAACATTCTTAATGTTGAGTTTGAGCATTAGACGGCCAAAGTTAATTAGATGAATTGAGGTGGCAGAAGCAGGATCTTCGGATTTGACTGAAACGTGGACCAGAAAGGGAGCTACATCTATAGCGGAATATCTAGAGCGGCTGTAGACTTGGGGTAGCATTATGTTTTTTGGGGGGAGGCGGACCATCCACATCACCCTGTGACATATATTTACGTCGCAGAGCATTCTCAGCAGCTTCAAAATTGGAGAGAGAAGTTGTTAAGCCCGGCGAATACGCAAAAACGTCTTGGGAAGTGCAAACCGTCGTAATATTCTGAGAGTCGCGTGAAGTACACGGGTCTGGCGGGCGACCAAGAGGCAGATCATCTATCTCCATGGTCGTCCGGCATAAGGCCTAGGATTAATAGAAATCAAAAGAACTTACCAGTAAATCACACAAACATATACAGACACGGCACAACTAAAACAACACAAACAGTTAATACGCCACAAATAACACCAAATAAGACTTTCAACCTCAATAAGCCTTATGAAAAATTTTCGCACATGTGTTCACCATAGAATACCCAGCAAGAATCTAACATGACCTTAAATAAAAATAAATAAATGAGTGAACAGTTGGTACAACAAATAATAAAATAGTTAAATAAACAAATAATACTGTTCTAAATCTTATATTTAAAGAGCCTGCCTACCAATTTAGTAAATTAATTACTGGCAACATTATCCAGTCGTTACTTTGGTTTTGTTTATGGTCTTAGCGGCAATAACCTCAAAATATTTTACAAAAACATAACATATAATACAAAAGTGCTGTTATGTAAATAGGTACTTAATTGTGAAACGATATTCTTTCAGTATTATTGTCACTTTTGAATTGTTTTTGCACAGTTGAACTACACACGACGACATATTTTTGGTAAACTTATTGTTTATTTACTTGTTTACTGCGTTTGTGTGCGTGGCTAGTGTATTTACAGCAAAATTGATTTCGCCGCAATCGGTTTGCTGATTCAATCGTAATGTAGGGCGTTCGTTCAATCGTTATCGTTTTTTTCAATCATAATTCATAATATTAAATCGATTATCTTAATCGATTTCACATTTTCTCTACTCAAAATGATTTTAGTGACAAGCAAATCTTTATTTGGTTCTTAAACATTTTTATTATGTGTATTTTTAAGGAATATATGCGATTAACTACAAATAAGTTCTGTTCTGAATCAAATATATAGATATAAAACCAATGTTGACCCAAATCTATATCGATTAATATCATTAAAAACTGTAAAATGGCAACACTTTTTTGACTCTTAGTAAATGTCAATAATGTCATATTCAATTTATTTTGTTTTTTATTTGTTTTGCTCGTGCGCATTGTGAATGTTTGTGGATCTTTTACGACTTCTGGCTTTTTCTTTCGGATTTCTACCCTCATCAAACGATTAACTCATTTCGTTCTACTCAAAACTACGAAATACTGTAACAATCCTAAGAAAAGAAGGTACACACATAATGTTTTTTGAGCATAAAAAAGTACTTCTTGTAATAAAATTATGAATGTGGCCGACCTCTAATAAATCTCAAAATTCTAGTTTAACACTCTTTTATCGAATGCAATAACAACTACTACGATTTTTGACGGTCCACACCTGGGCGTCTCTAAGAAAAATGGGCATTTTTCTTTATTGATATAGCGATTAAAACTCAATATGGAGTAAATTCAGCGCTTAGTTCGCCCTCGGTTGCGCTAGTAATATTATTGGGTGAGTCGGTGAGTCAGGCGCGCTGAGCCAATATTGGTTTCTTGGAATCGCTCTCCCCGCTACTTACCTACGCTCAAATACTGAAATATATTTTCTGTTGCTACTAATAATTTTATCAGGATATTCGTCGAGATGTAAATGGCTCGTTTTAGGGTTATTCGATTTTGTGAATAAGTAAGTTGATCACACCTAACCACTCTTTAATTATGTAAATGATTTGGTTTTAGTAGTCTCGTAGAACTTTGAAATTGGTTGTACCTTACTTAATTTGATATTTCGAGTTGTTCTGGCACTACTTTGTTGCATTTGAAAATATGAAACAACACAGAAAAACAAACGTATAATCGGTATTTTTATGGGCGTTCCCTTTGGTAATTTCACAGGTCGCTATCTGTCGAACCAATTACTTAATTCTTATTCCCACTCACAGCTCTAATTTTCTTCACTCTTACTGTACAATCAACCCTTCTCTGGAATGCCCTTCTTCTTGAGCTCAGGATGGCCAGGACCAAGTGCACATTTAAGTTCAGAGTTAAGGAACTATTGTTGGCCGAGACAGCCGGTGTATCATAATTAATTTATATCTCATTTTGTCTTTTAATATGTATATATATATATATGTATATATTGAAATATATTATATGTAGATGTACTAGTATGTAGTAATAATATGTATTATTTTAAATTATGGTTTTATATATTATACATACATACATACATAATTATGGTCACGCCTTTTATCCCCGAAGGGGTAGGCAGAGGTGTATTTCTACACCCACTTTTCACCAGATATACTTTAGTCCCACGTAATAAGGGGCGAGCCTATTGCCGTACCGGGCACATTTCCAGACTCCGTGCTGCTGAGAATTTCGTGACAGAAAATCCCAATAACACTGCCCGACCCAGGAATCGAACTCGGGACCTCCCGATCCCACGAGCACATTTATACCGCGAGACCAACGAGGCAGTCGTATAGGGTTTGATGTCGAGTTTTCCGTCTCTACGCAAAGACGGTATTTGCATCGTGTTATCCCTTAGTCGCCTCTTACGACACCCACGAGAAGATAGGGGGTGGTGACACTTGTATTCTATGCCGTCAACCACACGGCATATTTTATATTATTATATATTACTAGCTGATCCGGCAAACGTTGTTTTGCAATTTTTTTTTTATTTTTTTTTTTAAATTGATATTGGCCGATTCTCATAGATACCGGATAAGCACAAAAAATTTCATCAAAATCGGTCAAGCCGTTTCGGAGGAGTATGGGAACGAAAACTGTGACACGAGAATTTTATATATTAGATATAGTGCTTATATATCTTTTTATTCATGTATATTTATGTATCTTATATGTATATGTCATATCTAATATATATATATATATGTAAGTTCAAACTCAAGGTTCTTTTCATTATATTTATACAGCGCCTACTTTTTTTTTCTCTGCACCATTCAAAGGTAGACTGGGAGATAATGCCCATGGCATTAAGTCCGCCTGTATACGCTGCGTATATAAAGTTTTTAAATAAAAAAAATATATTTTCATATATGAAATATTATACTCAACAGCGTAAGCAGGCAGTAATAGTAATCTGGCGAATCTAAGTAACAGACAGCTACGCAGTGTCTCGGGTAGAACCCACAGAGCACATCACAGATTTTTCTAAATGCGTATTAAATTATTATTTATCACTTGCTAAGTCGTGACAGACAACATTGTAAGGAAACCTGCATAACTCCATAATGTTCTCGTGTGATATGTGAAGTTTGCCATCTCGTATTTGGCCAAGATGTCTTAACCTCTTCCTAATGAGAAGAGGCCTGTGCCCAATCGGACAGATTACACAAGGCTATTGGTAAAATGTACTTATAGGTAAAGGCATTAAATTATAAATAAATAGCTTGGCTTATAACATAACTGCACGTATGGCGTAGTAGTTAAGGCGACCTCCCCACTTGACACTGCGTCGAGTGTTGTGGGTTCAATTCAAAAACTATTTAATATATACAACAATTTGTGTGGTCAACAAATTGTTTGTTGACCACACAAATTGTTGTATATATATTACTATTACTGCCTGCTTACGCTGTTGAGTATAATATTTCATATATGAAAATATATGTTTTTTATTTAAAAACTTTATATACGCAGCGTATACAGGCGGACTTAATGCCATGGGCATTATCTCCCAGTCTACCTTTGAATGGTGCAGAGAAAAAAAAAGTAGGCGCTGTATAAATATAATGAAAAGAACCTTGAGTTTGAACTTACATATATATATATATATATATATTAGATATGACATATACATATAAGATACATAAATATACATGAATAAATAGATATATAAGCACTATATCTAATATATAAAATTCTCGTGTCACAGTTTTCGTTCCCATACTCCTCCGAAACGGCTTGACCGATTTTGATGAAATTTTTTGTGCTTATCCGGTATCTACGAGAATCGGCCAATATCAATTTAAAAAAAAAATAAAAAAAAAATTGCAAAACAACGTTTGCCGGATCAGCTAGTAATATATAATAATATAAAATATGCCGTGTGGTTGACGGCATAGAATACAAGTGTCACCACCCCCTATCTTCTCGTGGGTGTCGTAAGAGGCGACTAAGGGATAACACGATGCAAATACCGTCTTTGCGTAGAGACGGAAAACTCGACATCAAACCCTATACGACTGCCTCGTTGGTCTCGCGGCATAAATGTGCTCGTGGGATCGGGAGGTCCCGAGTTCGATTCCTGGGTCGGGCAGTGATATTGGGATTTTCTGTCACGAAATTCTCAGCAGCACGGAGTCTGGAAATGTGCCCGGTACGGCAATAGGCTCGCCCCTTATTACGTGGGACTAAAGTATATCTGGTGAAAAGTGGGTGTAGAAATACACCTCTGCCTACCCCTTCGGGGATAAAAGGCGTGACCATAATTATGTATGTATGTATGTATAATATATAAAACCATAATTTAAAATAATACATATTATTACTACATACTAGTACATCTACATATAATATATTTCAATATATACATATATATATATATACATATTAAAAGACAAAATGAGATATAAATGAATTATGATACATCGGCTGTCTCGGCCAACAATAGTTCCTTAACTCTGAACTTAAATGTGCACTTGGTCCTGGCCATCCTGAGCTCAAGAAGAAGGGCATTCCAGAGAAGGGTTGATTGTACAGTAAGAGTGAAGAAAATTAGAGCTGTGAGTGGGAACCATAAGAAGCAGGTTATTAGAAGAGCGAAGGTTACGAGCATGGTTAGACCCTAGGCACTGGAAGAGGGGCGTTAAATACTCAGGGGGAGTAGGAGACGTAAGAATACTATAGAGAGTTGTGAGAGCACGCAAGCTACGGCGTTGACGAATGGGAAGCCAATTCAATTGAGAACGATAAGTGGACACATGGTCAAACTTGCGAAGATTGAAAATGAATCGAATGCAGTTATTTAGAAGTCGGTCAAGTTTGTTTAGGAGATCTGCATTCAGGTCAAAGTAACACACATCACCATAGTCGATCAGAGGGAAAATTAAAGTTTGCACAAGCATTGTTTTAGTCTCGGGCGGGAGAAAGTTTTTTAGGCGGTAGAGAGCGCGTAGAGTACCATTGACTTTCTGACTCACATGGTTTACTTGCGCTTGCCAATTTAGCGTGCTATCTATATGCAGGCCAAGATTTTTCTCTGTTGTATGCAGATTAACAGTAGTACTGCTAAATGTAATGAAAAGATGTGTAGTCCAGTCTCTTTAAAATCCTTTGACTACCTAAGATAATAGCTTGCGTCTTACTAGGATTGACAGCTAATCCAAACTTGTCCGACCAGGTAAGTATAGCTGCCAAATCACTATTAATCTTGTCTATTGCTTCAGCTACGCATTCCACATTAACATGGGTATAGATCTGCAAGTCGTCGGCATACAAATGGTAAGCACACTGAAGATTTTGAGTCAAGAGCTTTATAAACATAGAAAAAAACAAGGGAGAAATGATGCCGCCTTGAGGAACACCAGCAGTAGTGTCAGACCACCCCGATGATGAGGACCAGTCCAGAGCTCGAGCCGAGACCCTGAGATGAGATAGGATAGATAAAAGGATATCGTGACTGACGGTATTGAAGGCGTTTGAAAAATCAATCAACACCAGTACGGTGATTTTGGTGTTTTCCATGGCCTCTCGAATATCGGCAGTCACTTTAAGGAGGGCGGAGGTAGTGCTATGCCCAGGCCTGAACCCAGATTGTAAAGGACTCAACAATCCGTTACTGTGAACAAACCGAGCCAATGTTTTGTGCACACAGGCCTCTAGCACTTTGGACAGAAAAGGTAGGATAGAAATCGGACGGAAGTGGTTAGGAATAGAAGGGTTTTGAGTTTTGGGCAGGGGAATTATGTAGGCTTTACGCCATAGGGAGGGGAAGGCACCGGAAGTAAGGGAAAAGTTAATGATGTGGGATATTGCCGGCAGGAGGTGATCTAAGATTGTCGTTATCATACGACGGCTGATGTTATCACACCCCACAGCATTAAAAGTGATGGAGAGGATTGACCTTTTGATCTCGCCTGACGATTCTGGAGAAAACTGGAATGATTCGATATTGGGTTGAGGCAAGCCCGCTAAGTAACTGAGTGTGAGAGTCGTGATCTGGTGATCCAGCGAAACGAAAGAGGTGAAATGTCGGTTGATATCATCCAGATCAAGAGTCCCACAATTGTCGAAGTGCTGCTGTTTGCCAATGCCTAGTATTTTATGGAACCGCCAGGTATTAGCAGGTGATGATAAATTTATGCTATCGAGAATATGTCGGCGTTTGGCGTTGCGTACCATCTGATTACACCGATTTCTTGCAGATCTAAAAAGCTCCCAGTTCTCATCAACAGTCCTTTTTATACCGCCTAAAAGCTCAGTTTCTACGACGCATTGTCATCCGTACACCCGTCGTAATCCAAGGTGCAGGAGGACGTTTCAGCTTCACCCGTCTTATTGGGGCATGAACATCGTATAGATTACAGATCGTGTCATTAAATATCATTAAATATCGTCCACTGTAGAGGCAGACATCATTTTGGTCCAGTTTAACTTGGCAGCATCCTTATTTAGTTTGTTTACATCCATTCGACTAAAACAACTTTAGGTGGGAATTTAGGAGGTTTTAGGCGGTAGGAGAGGAAGATGAGGTCATGGCGGGAAAAACCAGGAGCGGAAAGTTAGCCATGGGATGTGACTTTGGAAGGATCAGAGGTTACTATTAAGTCCAGCCAGGTATCCTCACCGTTGCTGTTGTGGTGAGTAGCTTGCAGTGGTAACACTTGAAGGCTGGCTGACTGGACGATGTCAAGTAACCTACAGGAACGACTGGATTGACTGGAAAGGAGATCGGTATTAAAGTCGCCCATGATGATGTGATGAGTATACTCGGACCCTAAAGATTCCAGAATCGACTCGAGACTGGAGAAATAGTCAACAGTAGGAGGACAATACACGACGCCAAGAACAGCTTTAGAGCCTTTGACGTTTACCTCCAGAAATAAGAAGAAGGTCCGCAGGTGAAGAAGAGGCAGAAGATGAAGAAAGAATTTTAAAGGGGAACGTGCTGCGGAGATAGATAGCTACACCGCCGCCTCTCCTGCCGATGACATTTCGTATAAGAATGTAACCAGGCAAGGAGTATGATGTAGAAGGAAGGACTGGTTTTAACCAACTCTCTGAAACCAGGACGGCATGTGCATTTGAACCAGAAAATACTTCCAGCAAGTCACTATAATAGCTGGGTACACTTTGTGCATTTATGTGACAAACGTTAAAGCATAAGCCAGATAGATGTGCAAATGCCTTATAAAGACATTCGCTTAACGTGCCATCCACCGAGCAGAAACTCTCATTGTCGGAAGAAGAAGATGACTCATTAGCCGATAAATATGTATCAGAATCCATAAAATAATATATTAATAAAATAAATAGTAATATATATGAAATACAAATAAATAAGATAGTAAGTACCTAAAAAAAATATATTTGTGAATACTATAGGCGACACAGTTTTCTCTGCACCACCCGCCAGCTCACACAAACAATAAAATTAAACTAAACTTAGCACAGTAAACATTACTATGCGTTATTCTGACATCTGCCAAACTGACTGTACTGTCATTACTGTCAACAACATGAACCTATGTGAAATTATTGTGAAGTAAAAACAACAACATTACGACACGAGATACATTTATAAAGCAATAAACAAGACAATCTTATAACTATCAGAATTTTGAGAAAAGAAATATGAATAGATATGTTAAGTTAAACTTTTTACGGGTTTTGGAGTTAGTGTGCGATGCCCCCGCAGATCCGGCGCTGCTCTTGTCCACAGTCGGCTCATCTTTACGCCTGGGATATTTCAGCTGCAGACTGTTCAGTTCTTCGATGGTGTAGATTTTGTGGCGAGAGTCATCCGACGCCTTCACTTTGATCACACCGTCCTGGGTCCAACAAGCTCGCATGCCGAAATGGAGCCGTGCCTTACCGAAGATATTCTTCCTGGACTTCGTCAAAAATTCCTTCACCGAAAGAGAGGTGCCTTTAAGACGGGTCTTCGCTCTCCAGACGGCAGATCTTTGGTCTATACTAGAGAACCACACCAGGATGGGGCGATGATGACCACCACTGGACGTTCCTATTCGGTGACAAACTTTGATGTTGTCTGCATTGACGCTTGGGAGCTCCATTTTGGTCAAGATGTTCATCACAGAGCCTTTGCAGTCCTCCTTGTCGATCTCTGGGACACCAAGAAACAGGATCGCTTTGCGTCTGTGCCGGGATTCCATATTGTCGATGGCTTGAGAGCACTGAATAATTTGTTGCCGCAGAAGTCCAAGCATCTCAATCATGAGCTCTCTGAAGGTGCGGAACTCCTCTGCTACCTTAGCGACAGTGTCCTTTGCCGTGCCTCCATGCAACGTCCGCCTCAAGCTCAGTCATCCTCTTCGTGAACATCTCCTCCAGATTGATTTGTGCCGTTTTAATATCAGTTAGGTCAGTCATCTTGATACAAGTGTTATAGTTTAAATCTTAAGTGCTTTTAGATGGAAAAACTTTGTGATTATGAAGTGCTGGCAGGTGGTGTGACTTGCAAATTTGAGTTTACATGCAGTTTTTGTGAAACTCCAACAAGTGTGAGTACTGTGTTTATAAATAAACCGAGAAAATCAAAGATAGTATTAAATAATACTTAGAAATAAATTAAATAAAACTTTTCAAATTTCGACAACGTCTAGACTTTTTCACACCTACCGCCCAGAAAAAAAAGTGAAAATATTATATACTTACACGTGCAAGAATGCCCCATATTCGTACACAGTTTGCGTAGGTATCGATATGTTATTACAATGTCTTATTCTGGCTGTACATTTCCATCGCCCTGCCATCGTTAAATCTTGCCCGAGGCTTGCGGAGAGAAAGGTTTGCTTTGAAACCATACAAATATATTCTTCTTTGTACATCCGTGTGCTTTTAGCCTACAAGCACCCTTATTTTTTCGTCTTTTAGCTGCTTAGATTTAGAGAATATTTACAAACAATGAACGAATATTTTTGAATAGGTCAATAATTTATTAGAATTATATTTTCTGATACTGTATTGAATACACGCATGCACACATACACGCTCGCAATAACGCTCTCAAACAGTATAATAATATACATAAATATTATTAAAATTGCACTCTTTTACTTGTTACATGTAGTTACTGACAAATGCATCATAATTGCACAGTATAACGACTGTGATAATTGGTAACGCAGTTTATAAGAACAAAGTACAAATTAGATGAACGCGAAAAACAACGTTATTCGTTGTATAAGATATAGGTAAAATAGTTGCCTTTTGACACTACATACCTAATAACCATATAAAATGTGCCAGTATTTTTGTTGGCCTACTCGGATGAAAATCGATAGAGCTTACCTTGAAAATCACAGCTTGGTTACCTAGCAACCAGCTTAGAACCAGAGTCTATTTGTAATTATTTTCTAGACTTTCTTATAAGATTGAATAACAGTAAACTCGAGAAGTATTATTAGGATAAAGAATATTTTGTTAAAAGAATCCGCTACATATTCAATTCAATTCAATTCAAAATCCTTTATTCATTTGGGTCACAATGTGACGCTTGTGAACGTCAAAATAATAAATTTATAAAATAATTACTTATACTCAAATTTAAAACATTATTACTGTATGCTTCTACATTTACATTTACTGCCACGTTCGCAAAGCAATAGGTAGAACCATGAGAAAGAACGGGCAATAAAACTCACGGTCACTCTTTTTCATCGCCAGGTTTTGCATAATACACAATTTACATTTTGTAAGGTGCTGCAACTGTTACACCTTCTATATCAGTTGTATATATTTACTGTACATAATAATACTCAAGCATAATACTTTTGGTTAGCCTCCTCAGAATAGACATGATGAAACAGGAGCATCCACTTACATTATATATACCTAATAATGCAGGCAATCCGCGAAAGTGATCAGAACCATACAAGATAAGCTTAAGTCTTATTTTAGGTCTTAAAACAGGGGGTAGGTATTTGTACTTTGAAAATAACTTACATACGGTTCCCGCCTTGAGATTTAGGGCTTTATTCAAAATGGTTGGCGTGGTGGTTTAAGCGGCCGCCTTTTCGCGGCCGATTCCCAAACGAGACAACACTTTGTGTTATCCATACATTTTTGTTTTGAGTCTGGGTGTTCATTGTGTCTGTAAGTTGTATGTTTGTAAAGTCCCCCGCAACACAGGATTAAGTCAAAATGCGGGAGTTGTTAAAAAAAAAAAAAAAAAGTAAAAAAATGCGTTGCGCTCCGTGCGTATGTGCGTTGGCTCTTACGCAAAACAGTTTTTAAAGCCGTAAAGTTGGACTAGAATGCAAACTCCAGGCTCCAAGGCGAAATTATTGGATGCAATAGGGATAACGCTAGAACGATAATGACTTCTAAGAAGCATATAGTTTGAGCAACCTCTGTGGTCCAGTGGATAGAGTATGCGACTGCGACTGCTGATCGGAGGTACCAGGTTCAATTCCCGGGTCGGGCAAGTGTTACTGGGTTTTTCCGAATTCTCAGTAGCAGCACGGAGTCTGGTGATGTGCCCGGTAACGGCAATAGGCTCGCCCCCTATTACGTGGGACCTAAAAATTCATGGCGAAATGTGGGTGTAATATTACACCTCTGCCTACCCCTTCGGGGATACAAGCGTGAGTCTATACAATTGCCAATTGCCTTTTACTGTAAAAAATATAATAAAATAAAAAAACATTAGTAGTTGGGCAGTGTAGTGTAAGGATATATAACCGTGTTTATTATGAAATATACTCAGTTCATTACCAACATTTGAGTGTTTCACTTAGCTCCGAACTCACAACCCTACATGGCGACCCTGGTAATAGGAGAGCCTGCAGGCGCGCGCGTGCTGTCCATATTTGGACTCGCTTGTTAAAACAATCGTTGGACTTTGCGCGTGATTCTTTTCAACATGTTTGAGTTCGCTATAAACCGTTTTGCAGTTTCGACGCGTAACATTTTACAAGATTCGCAAAATTCGTTATTTTCTAAAAATGGGTGGAAGTTCTAGCAAAGAAGAACAAGTTATAGTCGCGCAAACAGCAGGTGTCGGTACAAACTATGCTCGAACAGAGCAATTGCACGAGACTACAAATATAATTTTGGTGGTGATTTGCACGATTCTGGCAATCGGCATCCTTGTCGTGGCTTACAGAGTGTATAAGCGATGCCACCGCAGACAACTTGAACGACAGATAGATCACATGAGATTGAGAAGATACTCGAGTATCCTAAAGGCAGCCCAAAGGAGTAACCGAACTCAGCCGCAGTTGGGTAACCAGAAGTTACCTTGTGATCCAGAAGTCATTATATAGAAATGGTGTATAGCGGCAATCTACGGTGATCGGTGCGTATATCGGCAATTTACGGCAATCGGTGCGTATAACGGCTATCTACGGAATAAAGTGCGTATAACGGTGCGTATATGTGGCAGTAAAAAGTGCGTAAAAGGTAAAGAGTGCGTCTAAATGTGCGGAACGGTAATAATATAATGTGTTAAATAGTGCTATGTGTTCGATAAATAATTTCGGTTCGCGAGTGTATTTCAGCTGGCCTAACTAAATATAGGATAACTAAGCTGTAAGTAGTTTAAGGTACTTATCTAATTATACTATTTTATTAGACGACCATAACGAAGATGTACTCAATTGGAAACATTTATTTTGTCTTCTTGTTGTAATAGAAATATTTTAAGTTATATATACATGCAGACATCTTATATGTATTTCCAAACAATAAGTACATGTTAAACTAAAATTGTGTATACATTATATGGTCAAAATATGGTCTCTAAAATCACTATCTCTGTTTTGTTTATGGGTATTGTATGTTATGGCAGAAGATTTAGTCTTAATATTAAATGAGCTTAAGGAGCTGCGAAAGTATCTTATAAAAATTGGTCCTAGCCGTAGAGTAGGTAGTATATTAGAACGGAAAAGATCAGAAGCAAATAGTGTATTGGTTAAATATAACAATTATTTAGAGAATTATGCATCAAACTCTAGTAACCTTTCAAAAGAAGAAATTTCGTTAATTAATAGAATTTGCGAAGAATTCACAATATTGTATTCTGAAATTGTGTCATTGTGTAGCGAGAAAATTAAAGAGGAAGAAACTTCCTCTAGTAAAATGGCTATGGAAATGTTTAACTTAAAGATAGCTCTAAGCATCTTGCCGGTCATGACTGATAATATAGATAATACTAAACAGCTAATAGAGAGTATTGAGTACTATAACTCTATTTTAAGCAATACTGAATGTAAGAAAAAATTAATCCAATTTGTCCTAAAGAATAGATTATCGCAGCAAGCGAAATTAAAATTGTCTTCCAGCTATAATACCGTCGAAGAGCTTATAGGGGACATGCGCAAGTTGTTGTTACCTAAAAAGAGTTACATTGCATTGCAAAACAAACTGCAACAATGTAAACAAAGAGATAGGTCAATATCCGATTTTGGAAAAGAAATCTCTGAGATATTCGTGGATTTGACAATTTCGCAAGCCGATGGAAATTCAGCTAACTATAATTTATTGCGACCTTTAAACGAAAATAATGCTATTAAAAGATTTGCTAACGGCTTGCGGGATCGTCGTCTAAGCACGATAATAGCTTCGCGTAATTTTTCATCCTTGACAGATGCTATTCAAGCGGCCCAAGATGAGGAGATATGTGTTCAAGAGGACTCAGCAGAAATAATGGGTATGTACCAACAACATTATTACTCCAACAGGAGAGGCCAGCGAGGTCTACGAGGTCAGCGCAACTTCCGGTCTAGGGGGTTCGCTCAATATGGGCATACACAGCAGCACAGCGGTCTGCAACCGCAGGTACCATTCTATAATAATAACCGCGGTAATTACGATAGTAATTATTATTTTCGCTCCCGAGGTAGGCAGAATAATTATCGCAGTCGTGGAACTAGATCGCATAGCAACATAGGCGTCATAGCAACCGGAGCCGAGGTAGCAACAGATCATGACGCTACAGCAAACGTTGAACCAAATACGGAATCACTGAATCATTTTTTTCGAGACTAATGTCATATACTCATGTAATAATCTAAACAAAGTTTCATTTATGGTTGGACAACAAAAACATGACTGGTTAATTGACACCGGCGCGTCAATTTCTGGAATTAGGCTCGATTGTATAGAGCGTTTACAAATGCCTTACCATATTGAGAAAATCAGAGTAAGGGGTATCGGTGGCGATATATTTTCAGTAGGATATATAGAACTTAATTTAAAAAGTGAAATTTATAATTTTAGGCACAGATTTTATATTTTTGATAATTTACCTTGCGTAACGAGTGGAATAATAGGACAGGATTTCCTAAAAAAGTTTCGCGCCAAACTGAACTTCGAATTAAACACGTTACAATTGCTTACTGAATATTTTAACTACGTAACTTTACGTTTTGATTGTCCATTGTTAAGTAATAATCATTATTTAATAGCGCCAGCTCGAAGCGAGTCGGTGCATTATATTGAAACAGCTATTAAGGAAGAATGCGTAATATCAAACCAGCAACTGTGCGAAGGCGTTTTCTTAGCAAATGTATTAACTCAACCGAGAAATGGGCAAATTCCCATACGTATTTTGAATACTAGAGACACGGATGTGTCATTAAATTACTTTCAGGTGAACACTACTAAACTTAGCGATTATACTATTTGTCAGTTTTCAAGGCCCTCAGTAAACGCAGACAGAGTAAAGACATTATTTTCAGAATTAAATTTGAATGGATTAAGTGTTGAGGAACAAAAATCTATCGAAAATATCTGTGCTAAATATTCGGATATCTTTCACTTACCGGGCGATAAGCTTTCTACCACGCCGATGTATGAACAAACTATTGACTTGAAACCGCACAGCAATCCGATTTATACAAAACCATATCGTTTACCCTACGCACAAAAAACCGAACTAGACAAACAGGTGGATAATATGCTGAGAGATGGTATAATTGAGGAGTCCAGAAGCCCATGGTCAAGCCCCTTGTTGCTCGTGCCAAAAAAGCTTGATTCCTCGGGGTTAAGAAAATTTCGGTTAGTAATAGACTACCGTAGATTAAATAATCATATACAAGACGATAAATTTCCTCTTCCAAATATAGCAGAAGTACTAGATTCTTTATCCGGGGCAATTTATTTCACTCATCTAGATTTGTATCAAGGCTTTTTTCAAGTTAAATTACATAAAGATAGTCGACCGTACACGGCCTTCACCACAGGCAAGAATCAATATCAAATGACAAGAATGCCGATGGGCCTAAAGTCCAGTCCCAGCGGTTTCAGTAGAATGATGACAATAGCAATGTCGGGACTAAACTACGACAAGTGTCTTGTGTACCAAGATGACCTTGCAGTCATGGGCCGCTCATTAGATATTCATAATCGCAACTTAATGGATGTTTTTAGTAGGTTACGAAAAGTTAACTTGAAGCTTAATCCTTCTAAATGTAAATTTTTGCAAAAAGAAATACTTTATTTAGGACACGTAGTTTCAGGCACAGGGATTTTACCGGACCCCGAAAAAGTAAAGGCTGTGGAAAATTATCCAAGGCCAATTAATACTGATGAGACAAAAAGATTCGTTGCTTTTGCTAATTATTACCGCAAATTTATTCGAAACTTTGCAGAGTTAGCCTTACCATTAAATCAAATGTGTCGTAAAAATTCAATATTTTTGTGGACGCCAGAATGTGAGCAGTCATTTCAAACATTAAAGTCAGCATTACTGAAACCACCAGTCCTTCAATATCCTGATTTTTCGCCAAATAACACGTTTATATTGCAAACTGACGCATCTGGGAAAGCTATAGGCTCAGTATTATGCAATTTCGATGGCCGACCTGTAGCTTACGCTAGTCGCAGTCTAAGTAAGGCCGAAATGAATTATCCTACTATTGAGAAAGAATTATTAGCAATAGTATGGAGCGTTAAGCATTTTCGACCCTATCTATACGGCAGACAATTTAAGATACAGACCGATCATCGTCCTTTAGTTTATTTATTTACGATGCGCGACCCTTCTAGTAGGTTACTGAAATTCAGATTACAGTTAGAGGAGTATAATTTTTCTATAGAATATTTAAAAGGGCAATCGAATGCGGCGGCAGATGCTTTATCACGAATCACAATTACATCAGATGATTTAAAATCACTGTCCGAGCAAGTTGTTAATGTGTTAACGAGAGCACAGGTACGAAAAATTAAAATGACAGAAAATGAAAAGAGCAGTAATAGTTTATCGGTGGATAATATCAACACGGACTCAACGCCTGATCAACTGCGAGTTGTGGAGATAATTAAAAAACCGAGAAACATTACTGAACTTTCATTAATTAGCGATATCAAACTTAAAAAATTGTTAGGCTGTGGAATATGTGTAAAAAAATGCGGCAATTTTATTTATGTGCCCAGCAAGTCTAATATTTATTTTTGTACTAAGTCTCGATCACCGATTACGCGACGCGAGTTGGTGAGAGATTTATTGCGATTGTGTGAAAAGTTTTCAATAAACGAAGTATGTATATTAAGAAATGAAGATAACAAAGACTTTATAAGCGGATTTGTAGAAGAAATCAAGAAGTACGATAAATGGTCCGGACCACGTTTATGTATAATAAATAACGTACAAAGAATAAATAATTTAGATAACAGAAGGGTCATATTAAACGACTTTCACCTATTGCCCACAAGTGGCCACGCGGGCATTAGGCGAATGACAAGTAATATAAGGAAATATTATTTTTGGCCCAGTATAGAAAAAGATGTAATTGATTTTATTTCTAAATGTGATCAGTGCAAAACGCAAAAGCATTCAAAATCTATAAAGCAACCTATGGCAATAACAACCACGGCTAACTCTGCATTCGAGAAAATTTATTTGGATATCGTAGGGCCGATACCCAAAGACGAAAATGGATATAGTTATATCCTAACCTTGCAGTGTGAATTAACAAAATTTACTGAAGCGTATCCATTACGTAACAAGGATGCGGTGAGTGTAGCTCGCGCGTTTGTAGATAATTTTGTTCTGAGATTTGGGGTGCCGCGCGACCTGGCAACGGACCGCGGGTCAGAGTTCATATCCAGTACAATGAAAGAGGTATGTCAGCTTTTAAAAATTAATCAACTATGTTCAACAGCGTACCACCACGAAAGCATCGGAGCATTGGAGAACACACACAAAACTATGGGTGCGTATCTAAGAATTAATTGTAAAAATCAGTCAAGGTCATGGAGTAACTGGATACCGTATTGGTGTTTCGCCTACAACAATGCGGTGCATACAGAAACCAAATACACACCACACGAACTAGTGTTCGGTAAGCGATGTTTATTACCCGGTAACTTCTCCGGTGCTGTCGTAGATCCCCTATATGCTCCAGATAATTATGCGCTAGAGTTGAAGTATAAATTACAGTTAGCTCAAAAGGATGCTCGCGATAATCTAATCAAAAGTAAAATCAAAAGAAAAGATAAATATGATAGTTCCATGAACCCGGTTAACTACAAAAAGGGTGATTTATTATTTTTAAGAAATCCATCAGAAAGCAAATTAGACCCAATATATTTAGGTCCATATTTAGTGTTGGATGATTTAGACTGCAATGTAAGAATTTTAAAGAATGGAAAGGCAGACATTGTTCATAAAAATCGCACCAAACCTTATTAAAATATGTAATCCTAAACCGTAGATTAGGTTACCTGCATATGTTAATGTACGCTACTAATATGTACCGATACGCACTGGTGCTCATTTGTTATACAAGCATATAATCATTTTAAATATCTTTTCTATGTTTACATATACTTATTAGAAAGCATATTTGCAGTTATACATGCATAATTATAATCTTCTATAGTGTTATTATGATATATATCATTAAATAATATCTAGATATAAGAAATGTTATAAAAAAAAAAAAAAGCAATTATGTAACCTATTGATTTTTTTTTTCCCGTAATGGGAAGGTGTAGTGTAAGGATATATAACCGTGTTTATTATGAAATATACTCAGTTCATTACCAACATTTGAGTGTTTCACTTAGCTCCGAACTCACAACCCTACAGCAGGAAGGTTAGATTGCAATTAAAAGCACCGATCCACGCAGCAGTAGTTGCCTGATGATCTTGCCAGTCTTATGCGAAGCGTTTGGATGCGAACGGCAAAATCGGAATTTAAGTATAAGTCTGGGGGAGGCCTATATGCATTTGAGGATTTTGGTTGAAATGATGATGACTGATGATGATGATGATTTTAGAAAACACTGTCATGCCAACTACCAACAGTTTTTTAATCAAGTCTTACAAAAGCTTTAATTAAGGTACAATATAATAATATCTAATAGGTATACTGAAACGTGACGTGATTATTTTGAAACGTACCTAGAATATTTATTTTTTTGTAGTTCAGGACGGTTTTCACGGATTTCATTTAATTTATTGATGGTAAGGTATGGTACATACGTGATATCATACTGAATGAAATAACCGACCTATTGTCTCTGGAAATCGTAACTTGTATAAAACAAAAATATTCTTGGGTTGTAAATTAAATAAAAAGGAAAAAGCAGATTTTCATAAATAAATATTCGCTGTACAATTCATTGCTAGACTTTGCGATAATATCATTGAAAATAAATCATAGTTCTAGTCATATAATATAATATCATAAAACTTTATCTTCTTTACTTTTAACCTTGGTTTACTCTTTGTGTTTGTTTAAAGTAAGAAAATAGAAAAACAATATTGAAAAATTTATCTTTGTTAATATGAGGAATTAAATTCTCTTAAGTCTTTGAAACAACAATGTTCAGAGTCATGCGGAACATTTAAAGCCTTAAAGAACTGTTGAGCATCTTAGCGTTGTAGCAACAAGACTTAAAAACTAGACAAATGTTGACAGATAAAGTTTTTAATTCAGTATCCTTTTTTCTGTTGAATTAATATAAAAACAATAATAAAACTCTGTGCTTAATATGATGAATAATGAATATCACAAATGTCATGTTAATTTCGTGGATAAGTTGGAAAAGAGTGCTTTATCTCATGAAAGCTCTAACTAATGATACGTATATTTGTGAACAGGCCGTAAACATGATATTAAACCCTGTACCAACCTAGTCAGCGTCGTATGCTAAGGCAAATCCTTCTGTTGACTGACAATGTTATTGTGATTTAAATCAGAAGACTGTGTAAGGGCTGTAATGATGGTTAATCTACGAAAATATTTAAACTATTTTAAAATTATATGACACATCATTCAAATATTTAATTTAATCCATGCGATGATACTAATACTAATCCATTTTGTTAGGTACTAAATATGGTATATTGGAGATGCTAAGATTCGATCTAGCGACTCTAGCGGCAAAGTTATCTAAGAAGGGCACTTTCACAGATCAGTACTACTTTTGACACTTTTGAGAGCTCTCATCACAATTTACATCAGGGAAATACTTAACCAAGACTTAGCCCCACCATAACCTCGAAGCAAAGTTGTTTTGATAGCTGTCAAAAGTGTCGTTCTGAGACAACTTCTAAATTTCGCCGCTAGAGGTGCGCAGATAATCTTTGCATCGCCAATAATCTAAATTATGACCAATTTAGTTTATAAATTATTTTGGATATCACTCGAATGTTCCTTTAATGACGTTGCTCGTCCTTGTCCCAATTTTTTTATTTTACTTGCTTTAAGATAATGTATTCTTTTTTAGAGTAGTGACTCGTAGACTAATGGAATGACACACTGCTACACAGAGAGTCTTGGGTTCGAATCGTTAAATACATATTGAAACCTGCATATCTGAAAGTTCTCGAAAGACATGTGTTGTCTGCCAAACCGCATTTGGCCTGCGTGATGGACTATGGCCTAACCATTCTCATAGAGAGAAGAGCCCCTTGTCCCGCAGAGACACAGGGTCTATACAGGGCTGTTGAAATAAGTTTTGACCATGCGGGTTGTACAGGTCAAACGGCTCAATGCTATATTTACAGTTAATAATTTAAGAATAATTCATAGAATCAACGTAGTATTTATTAAAAAAACCTATTGGTGTTGTCTTCGAAATGCAAATGTTATCAATCTCCAATCACAAATATGTTCATAAAAATGTAATGTTCATAAGAAGATACATCATCCATAATATTCTTTTCACCAATATTCGTAAATCAATAACCACTTTATATAACTAACGTTAAAGACCAGATCGTCTTTATTTCAATATTAAAACTCTAAGGTAGAATGAAGGAAAGATTGATGTTCATTTATATGTAAGAGACATTGAAAATTCATCAATTTTTCCCTCGTATATTTTAGTATAAGCGTTGCGACTTTTAGTGCAAATTGAACGGCAAATCACTTCAAACCAAATTCTATGTAGAATTTATGTAACTAAATCGCGCTTACTTTTTGAAGTCATCACTTTGATGAACGAATTTTGAATAGAACTTAAGTTTTGCATTCGATTTAGTTTTCTGTGTTCATTTTGGTTTTGTGTAAATGGCGAATAAGAAGGATTAAATACCAAAATCAAGTTTTTTGTAATTTATTATTGTTAATTATAAAGTGACCATCGCAACGTATTCCCAGAGACGAGTGGCAAAGACTGACAACGTTTTATTTTGAACTATAGAAGAAAACATAGAATTCAAAATACGTTTCTATATGTCTACCGACACTAAAAGACAGATGGCCAGTACGATACATGGCCAGTGCTAATACATATTGTGTAGATATTAAACCTTTAACAATAATACGTCGTGTTCTTGATAAGCTACCACGTTTTCGTAGCGCTTCAAGGGTGTCTGATGAAATGGGGACTAGTTATGTATCTACTGGTGCCAGCAAATGTGCAGACATTGTTCATAGAATGTATACTGCGTCCTAAGCACGGCATGTTGGAGATGAGACTGTTTAATGCTGTGTCATCCGATTGGGTATCATGCGTCAATGAGCCAGTACTACGTTGGAAGTGTGCGGTTCGAAAATTGTATGATGAATTTTATCTTTTATCATTCTTAACTCTGGAGTTAAGAATGATAAAAGATAAAATTCATTTCATTATGCAAGGTTAAAAAAAATAATTGTTATGCTGTTACTAACACTACAGTATAATTATATTCTTTATGACTTTGTCGGCCTTAAGATATTTTTATAATTCGTCGAGTCCTTAAGAAAGAAATAATGACATTGGCAATTAGATTAGTGACCTTCACTATATCGTTACTGACAGCTTACATCCAACGGGGTGATGAGAACAGGCAGTGCTGAATAAGATAAATATCAAACACGCCGGTACTTTTAGCCAGTTTTGTTGGCCACATTTTTTTTTCTAAATTCGTCCTAGGTACTGACCCTTTTCAGACATAATTACAGTTGATGCTTATGAAATTACTGAATAAATTAATGAACAATATTTAATCAACCGGTCGCGCGGTCGAATCATAAAAATATTTAAACATCGACACACTCAATAGTACGTTTTCATGTTTCCTGCTTTCCCTGAGTAACTAAAAAAATTACGGCATACTTCAACATAATTCCATAACTATTATAATAATAATTGACTCCCAAGAGCGCCAACAGGACTCTCAACTCTGGCTTGCCTTAGTTGGCCGGCCAGAGGGAAGTCGCAAGAGCTATTAGCTCGGGGGTGGAAGTGTCATTATCAAGGGCGTACTTACGGGGAAACCCGCTCCAAGTCACAAGACCCGCGATGGCGAAACCGGTGCCGCACCGCTCTACAGCCCTAGCCACTCGCACCGATGTTGCCCTCTGGCTGCCTTTATGGCAGACTTTGTTTACTTTGGTGGCTATTTCTAGAGGGCCCATCTAGTGAGTTGGCGAGTCACCGTCTGCCCCTTTTCGACGGCAGACGCCGGTTTTCATCCATAGTTGCCATATTCACTTATCCATTGAACACCCATCACAATAACAAAAGTATCAATAGCCATACACCTGCTGCGGCTCATCCGTGGCTGCACTCCATATTGGTGTTATGGAGGCTCCTCAGTAGGTATCACATCCCATTCCAGATTAAAACTCTCAAACGGCCTTTGTGCGTTGGACCTATGTCTCCATGTACGCCTGCCAAAGGGCTGGTTATTCTTCTTACATCATAAGTTTGAAGAATAGCCGTGAAAGAGAAAAATATTATAATAATATTCTACCACTTACACACATCACACACTAAGCAGAGCTTGTACTATGTGTACTAAGTAGATAATGGATAAATATCTCCCCCGTGGGATCTCCACCTTGTCGTGGTGGAGGGGCTCAGTAACCGTGGTTAGGTCACCCACGGTGAAGCTAAGCGAGATCCCGGGAGTGGACGTTCCGCGTGGGCTTGACGGAGGCCTGCGCAGGATGCGTTCAATGGTGCAGGTGTGAGGGACAGTTCTTCTGTCCCTCGCAGTCGGGCGCGGTCACCGGAGGAGAGGCATGTCGGTGTTGCGTTGCCGTCCTCCCTATCCTCTGCGGCCTCTGGGTGTTTTGGCAGCGGAGCCCAACACCTTCATCCGCCGCCAAAGGGGTTTTGTTCTGGGCCCGCCTGACCATCTGGCGGGCCAATACCCGTCGGGGGGTAGCGAGGAATGCTTCGGCAATACCCTGCGACACACGGGTACATGAGGAAATATAAAAAAAAAAGATAATGGATAAACATACTTATAATATACCTTTTTTTTGTGATGTTGTCCACCATTAAGGTAAATTTTAAACTGTTCAACTGTACGTCACATTACGCCCCGACATACAATGTCATTACGTGAACACGATTTCACTCTTATTCAAATATGAAGTAATGACCATTTTTATCTAATCATGAAATATAGATATATCTCTGTCCTACCTTCTACTGCTGCTTTCACGAGTAAACATTGAAATAATTTTAATATTATTTTTGTACGGAGTACCCAAGTAGATAATGTCAAAAAGTATACAACAATGATAAGCAAAACATATGTAACGACAAGTTTTTAACATATAAATATACAAAACTTCGCCCGCAGCGTGAATTATAAATCTTAACTTCCCTCAGGAATAACACTATCTATTGATGAAGATTGTACAAAAATCCTTTCGGAAGTTTTTGAGTTTATCACGTTCATACAGTCAGCCAGGACACGATAGAGTCTTATTTACATGATATGAATAGATTAAAATCTTCATGGCGGACTTAGGCTGGTTTTGTTACTATAATAAAAACTTGAAGTGGTCAAAATCGAGGGTCGAATTGAATAGTCATAGGGTTGTGTGCATAGTGTGCAAAGCTTCTAAAGCATTAGTATTCATAATGAGAGTGTGTACAGAATTTAATAACATTATAACCATCAAAATTTTATACTGTTCACTCGTTCGTAGTCACCTAGAATATGCTTCCAAATCTGTAACCCAACATATAACATCTACATAGACCGCCATGAGAGTATACAACGAAAATTCATGAGGTACGTTCAATACCGCTCACAATGCTACAAACCAACTTACCAACAGCTCTCCAGGTCACGAGACCCGCGATGTAAGAATAAGAGCGCTGTAAGAAATTTCACATTCTTCCTCTATATCTAAGAAGGAACATTGCGGATTTGACATTCTTATTTAATATAATGAGCGGTACAATAGATACTCCTGAGCTGGTGAACAAAATGGGTCTGCGTAAACCGTCTGCATTTCTGCACAAATTTCGTTTGCTATACATACCCGAAGTAAAGACCACATATAGGCAGACCTCATACCTGGTAAGGGCTGCCCGCTTATACAACGATGCGAGTCGGGAGGCTGACATCGACATTTTTAATACCACAACTGCCAAATTGAAAAAAAATGTTAGCAATAACTTCTTTGTTTAGTTCTTTTAGTTTTCTGAATCTTAGATAATGCTGTCTGCCTTGTTAAATTCTCTTTGCTTAAATTATTATTTCTATTAGTGAAAACTTGTTATTGGCCATATTTTTGTTAATGTTTGTTCTATTATTGTGTTGTGGCTGTAAGTTTTCCGAAAATATATAAAATAAAATAAAATAAAATAAAATAAAATAAAATAAAATAAAATAAAATAAAATAAAATAAAATAAAATAAAATAAAATAAAATAAAATAAAATAAAATAAAATAAAATAAAATAAAATAAAATAAAATAAAATAAAATAAAATAAAATAAAATAAAATAAAATAAAATAAAATAAAATAAAATAAAATAAAATAAAATAAAATAAAATAAAATAAAATAAAATAAAATAAAATAAAATAAAATAAAATAAAATAAAATAAAATAAAATAAAATAAAATAAAATAAAATAAAATAAAATAAGATAAAATAAAATAAAATAAAATAAAATAAAAAATAGGGTTCCCAGTTTTCGGTTCCAAGAACTTAGGGTCCCAAGCCAACCTCACCTGCAAGTGGTGCACCTGCCGATCAACGGACGAGGCTCTGGCAAACAAAATATCCCGATAAGCGGCAATAGGCTCGCCACCTATTACGTGGGATCAAAACACTGGCGAAAAGTGGGCGTTTAATATGCCTCCGCCTGCCTACCCCTTCGGGGAAACAGGCGTCAGTCTATGTATGTATGTGAATTGAATAGTTAATGATACAAATATCGGTTTCTTGCATTTTTATTTGATAGAGCTTTATGACATGATACTCTTCGCCAACAGCTTGTTGTTTTTTTATCGACTCCCGCCTGTGTCCCCGAAGGGGTAGGCACAGGTGTAATATTACACCCACATTTCACCATGAATTTTTAGGTCCCACGTAATAGCTAGGGGGCGACCCTATTGCCATCACCGGGCACATAACCATACTCCGTGCTGATACTGAGGATTTGGAAAAACCCAATAACACTTTTGCTCGACCCAGGAATCGAACCCGGGACCTGCGATCAGCAGTCGCAGGCGCTATCCACTGGACCACGGAGGCAGCTTGTTTACATACAGATATATTTAAATGTACCTATTGATTACTCGTAGACTATCTGGCATACACCACGAGACTTTCAAACATAGTAAGTACAAAGTTCTTGTAATGAATCACCAAAATGTCTAAACAGTTGTCTATTATAATTCACAACAAGCACCGATCCTTAAATAGTATCGGTATTCATCGGACACGACGGCTTGTTATTACCCAACGAATGAGTTTTAATTTTAACTTTTTCGCTGATTCTCCTTTAAGAGTTTTTGTTAAACACGATTTTCTTGCTCTTTTGTACTCGCTTTTAACTTCTTGTTTCAAGCGAACCAATTTTAAACTTGTTTAATTTGTAAGAAACGTATTTAGTTGCAAAGCGGTTGTAGCGTTGTTCTTCATTCTAGTGGAAAGGAAAATATTGAATGCAAGTCTTAAAGTTATTTATAGACTTAAAATGGTTGTGTTGGTTTAGATTGCAACCAACATTATGCACGGTCTAAATTCGTCGGAGACATGTATTGTTCAAAAGAAATGAATACACATACAAAACTGGGACTCATCTCTAAAAAAACTGTTGAAACTTTTACTTCATAACCAAAAACCTTCTATTCTTTTTCGACATACGTATTTGTGAACACAGATTTACGATACAGGGTTGCTGTTTGAGCAGAGAGACAGTAAGTTGCTGCTGTCACAGCTACTAAAATAGATGTATCAATTCGAAAATTATACTTGAAATTTGTGTCAAAATGTATGCCAATCTACACGTTATGGTAGAGTGATGTTTGCCTTAAATAATAATATTATGTTAGTTAATGTCCTAGTAGTAGAGAAGTTCAGTAGCATATAAATTAAAATAGTAACGTCATTCATTTTAATCGCCTCATAGTGTCGAGTGAAAAAAATCATAGTAACGAATTACCTATTGTCGACATTGTTGTGTATGCGACATAAATCTCGCAGCCGACACTACCATAAACACCACATTAATTCCCACCTTAAATCTTTTAAGCCACAATTTTTCACGGCTACGGCCGACCTACCCACCTCACCGTTGAACATAATATAAAACACTTTCGATATAAATTTTAACAACGCCACGAGCCTTAGGCAGACTACAAACGATTCTAAAAGAACCTATCATACGCAATGGTGTGCAGTGAAGCGTATGATTGATGAAAAATTTTCCCATAAAACGCGCTTTTCTAATAAATTGTTATACCTTTTTATGCCCTGGATTGTTTATGCGTTTCATTTCAACACTGATTTCACATAAACTAGCGAATACTGAAATATTTTGTGCCTTTTACAAAATATTAAATATTCTATAATAATTTGCATATAAAGTCGTTCTCGAATTTGTAAATAATAACATTCAAGCCAAAATGTAGAATGTTATTTAATTTTCACGTGAATTTCAGTTTAATAGAAAATTATTGCTTATCGTTCAATAAATTATTATGCTACATGATCATGAAATACATGACATACTATAGGGCGTTAGCTGGTAGATCGTAGGTCGTCACGTGGCTGCTACGAAGTAGTTTTTGAGTTTGAGTTTGGAGGTAGATTTGTTTACATGATTTTAAATTCCTATTGTCAGTTATAGTAATACGATTATAAATTATAGATGAGCCCGCGGTTACACCCTCGTTATTTAAGGCTAATGCTCCGCCCCTGTGGCTCATAGCGTGATATCTATATAGCCTATGGCCTTCCTCGATAAATAAGCTATCTAACACAGAAAGTATTTTCATATTCAAATCGGACCAATAGTATATAATACCAATAGTAATAGTAGTTCCTGAGATTGCAAGCAAACCAACAAAAAGTATAGATACTACTCGTAAAAGTAACACCTTGTTTGTCGTTATTTTTATTAGTGGTATATATTTTGTAGAAGGGATATAGATAATGGAGTAATTACTTACCTAATCCCAACTGTCGAAAACATGTGACAAAGCAGTGCTTCTTAAAATTTTGATAATTTGTTACAGAGAAAATTGCTTGGCTATATGTAACAAACATTTGAACATACCACATCGCCCATACACATAAATCATTTGGAATGCTGTGTTTTTGTAATTGAATTTGCATATATTATATCCCGCTCTTAGAATAAGTCTTGTATTGCGAATTCTAAGCTGTCAAACAATCATTATATTATTCTAGATTGGTTTCGATATCATCATTATGATATACCTATCCCAGTAACAAAGTATGGGACCAATGAAGTCGACAAACAACATAGTACAATGATATTTTAAAACTAAACATATATATTAGGAGATTGGTATGTTTTGGCTCTATGTTCAGTCATCATCATCAGTTCATCGCTCCTGAGGATGCCTCGAGCAGAGGCGAAACACTTGTCGAAGCATAGTCGGCGCATACAGCGGGATACTGTAAGTCAGGTATCTTCCTGGAATCATTCCTACATATCCCTCCTTACACATCAGAGGAGTTCAGTATTGTCTACCTTTTTCTATTGCAATAGTTGGGGTGGTCATTCCGAGTGTGCGTGGTAGGTCCCCCCTTTTATTTTTATTACTGATAGGCTAGCGTTTGATAATGATCTCACCTGATGTTAAGCGATGATATGGTCTAAGATGGAGGACGCTTACCTAGAAGGTACCTATTCACTCGCGACTTGAAAACACCCAGGTTGTACTCATCAGGAAACACAGACTCGGGTAAAGAGCTCCACACCTTGGCGGTACGCATAAGAAAGGAAGAAGCAAGGCGCTTCGTGCGTATAAGTGGGATATCCACCATGTAACGGTGACGCTGACTCGTTAGTCTGGTCGTCCGATGGAAGAAAGGGGAAGGAGGAATCAGATTTTGTAGTTCCTCTGCGCACTCTCCAAAATGTATCCGATAGAACACCGATAGACTGGCGACACACACTCCTCTTTCTTTCCATTAGGTTTTATGTTCATTGTATTTACCGTCAACACACTTCATCTAAGAACAGCAAAAACATACCTTAACAATTCCTTAAATAATATCTAGCTTCTACAAAAAGTCCAACCACAAAAAAAAGTTATATTTAATCTTAAATAGCTATTCAAATACAATTCAATTTAAAGTCGACTTGCCAGCTAATATAAATGGTTAAAAATAATAACTTCAACTCCATTATACCAAGTCCAAACTGCATCAAAATGTTCTGTCTGTAATAAAGAGACCCTTCACCATTTATTTTTTAACTTTTTAAACTTTTATGGGCACTTCGAAAGTCTTTATATTTTCACTTCCAATAGCAAGATTATCTACTTCTCTCCAATTGTTCTTGTTACAACTCTTGCTAATATATAAATATATAATACTAGAAAGCTACTACTACTACTAAAGGAGCGAATCGCAGCATTATACTTCTTTCTACTACTTTACCTCGTTATTCTGTGAGAGAGTTGTACTTTTCCGGCAGTCCAGTTTAAATAGTAACCACTGTAAGATATTTACAGGTGATTACTTAAGCTAGTAATATAACTGTTTTAAACGTGAAATTTTGTGAGCATGGATAGATGTGTTACTCCTTCAGGCAAAATTTACTGATCGAAATACGATTAAACTTCGGAGTAATATAACTTATACATCAAAATAGCACATACATTGTACTAACTTAAGTCATGACACCCACGCGCATAGATTTGTGGGCAGGAGCGAGAACATATAATGAAGCTGATTGATATACCTAAAAGCTCGCAATGCTTGTGGAAAGTTGAGAGCTGGCTACAATATTTAATTGTTGACCACTTCAGTTGATATTCGAATCGGTTCAATATTACTTAAGACGTAATTTTTCTTTCAGAAATATCGTAACGCTTATATTTTTTAATTCAGAATGGGGTAATGTCATCATCGTCATCCCGGTTGCATCCAAGACTTACACGCCCTAAAGCTCGCGGTCCACTATCCGCTTGCCCGCGCACCTTTTTAAAGTGCTTACTCAGCATCGACAAATTTCAAGTGCGCGCTGCCACTTGAAGACGGGCGCGCTCAATAAATTAGTTTTTGTTCGATTGTTAATAACGTGAGAGGACTGGTGTTTATTTTTCTGCAACCTGATGAATGACTTATTTTAAAACAAATTACGTTTGAATGAAATGTTTACTTTAGGCGAGCGGCCGTAAGGTAAGCAATGTCGTCTTTAACGACTTACTCGACACTTTTGTTTATCATAATAAAAGTATAAGCTGAAATTTGCTTGCTGTTATTTTTTTATATACCTGGTGATATTATCTATGTAATAATATAAAGTTATAGCAATTCTTGCAGAAAATTATTTAGATGTAAGCATTTGAAAAAAAATATATATATTTCGCTGACTTTGCATTCCGCGCGCGGGGCGTAATTATGGATTAAAAACATTATTGTAAACAAATTATGTAACTATATATCATACTTTTATGTTTTTATTGTAAGTTAACTGATTAAATATGAAGTTACGGCAAAAAAATAAATAAATATTGTGTACTTCTTTAATTCTAGACAAAAAATTATCGTAAAAACGGATTTCTTTTTATTTTATGTAAAAAAGTTTAAATACATATATTATGTATGTATATAAGGTTACATTTATGCGTTGTATTATTTTTTTATTATGAGTATATAAATAAACCTTTGATAAATATATATAATACTCATATTATTTATGAGATATTACTTATGGAAAATTTTGGCGGGACTTTCAGATTTTTTTGGCGGGAAAAAGTAAACAACTGTGCAGATTCCGATAAAAATAATTCTTATCAGATTCTTATCAGAATTGGTTTTTATACTTGGAAATCTAGTTGGAAAGAAAGTTATCTAGGTTTGAATCTGATATATAACATAAAACGGTATTTTAAAAAATAAAATATGAAAATTGGCGCGAATAAAAAAAAATCTTTGTTTTATTTTTTTATGTTTATTATTAAAATGTTTCTTTTCATTATATTTATTTCCTCTAAAATTAAATTAAATAATCTTTCTAACCGTGTATAATACTTATATACCTCCCATAATAAAAACGACGATAAAAAGGAATATGTAAGAAAAATAAAATCGCGCTCAAAAATGGCGGGTTTTTTTTTTAAATTTTCACTTTATACTGCCCTTGCGTTGGCTTCAACCATATTATATAGTTTTAATTTATATCATTAGAAAGCTCATTTAATTACGCGTCTATTGATATACAACATACCGCAATCGGTTAAGTTATCCGAGTTTCACAAACAGATAAGTGCGCAGCGAAAAAGCGTGGAAAAAAATGTCAGTTCACGCGCTCATTTGTTTTTCCAAACAGGGACAATAGTCACTTTGCGCGGTTAGTCTAACCAGATAAAACAGAATATCAGGACAGAATATCATATACTTTCTTACGCTTAGCTTTCCTTAAAGCAGAACAGAGTATACATTAGGTACTCTGTAAAACAAGACTAAATTATATTTACTTTTCATGCTTTTCACGCTCATGAATTTAGCACAAGGCTCTACTTAATGCGTTTAAATCTGTACGACGCAAGAAATTATATTTCTTATGTATGCTTGTTATTTATGGTGATTTAAATTTCTCGATGCTCGTCACTACACATCTTCTTTTACACCACAACACTCTCTTATCACACAATTCTTCACTCTGTCATTCAAAGACACACCACACATACTTCGCAGTGCTCTCATTTCTACAGCATTTATTCTACTTTCATGTCCATTCTGCCATACCCGACTTTCACTAACTTACATAAGTGTACGTAATAACACCCTTCTATGCACAGCTAAACGTGCCTTTTTGGACACTTTTTGACTGTTCTTAAAGGCCTTCAAAGCTCCATTTACCCTATTACCTGCATTAACTCTTCTTTCAATATCTTCTTCATTCTTACCATTCCTAGTAAACAGCGTACCTAAATATACAAACTCATTCACTTGCTCCACTCGTTGTCTATCTATCACAACATTACAAGCCGTAATACATTCCTCCTTTTCAAAAACCATAACTTTCGTCTTGCTCACATTCACTTTCATTTCTTTCATCCCTAAAGCATGATTGCTACCATCTCCTGCAACTCCTACGCTGAAGACGCAAATATTACCTGATCATCAGCATAAAGGAGGCATTTGACAAATAACTCATTCAACCTTAATCCACAGTCACTATTTTTCAAATCTTGCAAACAACTGTCCATGAAGAGGTTGAACAGCCACGGCGACGCTACACATCCCTGTCTAACACCTGTCTCGATGGTAAACCAATCCGTGTACGACCCATTTATCCTCACACAAGCTCTAGAATCTTCATAAAGGGATTTCAGAGCTCGTATGGCTGTTCACCCCATACATCGACAGTACCGACCACATTTCATTCCTCACCACTTTATCGTAAACCTTTTCCAAATCCACGAATGCGCAATAGACCTTTTGACCTTTGGCCAAGAATTTCTCGGCTATGCACCGCAAGGAAAAGATTTGATCCGTGCACCCCATACCCTTTCGGAATCCCGCTTGTACATCCCATATTTTCTTGTCGGTTACTTCCATAACTCTTTCAATCAGTACCTTCGCATACAGTTTGCCAACAATGCTGAGAAAGCTAATACCTCTATAGATCTTGCGAGCCTTTTCACTTATAAAGATGCACAACTACCGCTGTGGCCCAGTCGTCAGGTACTCGGCTGTTGCTCCAGCACAAGTTAAATAAGCGCTGCAGCTGACCAACTATGATGCCCTGTCCAGCCTTCAGCATTTCAACTGTAATCCTATCATATCCTGCAGCCTTTCCTAATTTCATACTTCCCAGCGCCTTCACAATCTCATCCACGCCAATATCGCTTTCATCATTTCCATTATTACCATTCATTTCGTCGATCGATGTCTCTATCGCCGTTCTTTTAAATAAACCTTCAAAATACTTCTTTTATCTCTTCAGCACGCATGATTCACCATTCAGTATCTTTCCATTCTTGTCTCTGATTGACGTGTATTCTGAGGATTGATTTCTTCCTCGAACTGCACGAACGGATTTCCAGAAAAACTTTATGTTTCTCCGGAAATCTTCAGATAGTCTGTTATCAAACTCATCTTTCTTTTCCTCTTGTTTAGGGTTCCGTACCTCACAAGGTAAAAAAGGAACCCTTATAATATATTTTCGATTTCCGGTTGTCAACTGAGCAACATTGCGTTCGTTAGCTCCCGACAATTTAATTGATTTTCGTTGTTAAAAGTGCGCAACCAAAGTGAAAAGTGTATTTGGCATGGAGATAAACATCTAGTGTTATAAAATAATAGTGAATCTCTTAAGAATAGTGACTATTTCTGCCAAATATTGTGAAAAAAACCAGTGCTTGACAGTTGACACATCCTTAAAATTAAAATCGAATGATTTGATTGATAGTGAAGTGTCAAGTCGTAGTCATAGGAAGTGAACTGGGTTGCCATAGCCAATATAGGGTTGTCATACTTATACGAATTATCAGCTGATTTAAAAAATAGCTAATATGGATAAATGTTTTAAATGTATTACTGAACCTGAAGAGAAAAGTGTTAAAATAAAATGCAAAGGCTGCAAACGTTTGATATGCGCCAAATGTAGCTGTTTTACAGCGACGGTAATACGTGTATTCGGACTACAAAACCCAAAATTATCATACCTTTGTGATGACTGTGAGACAGGTCTGAGGCAAGTTCCTGAGCTACGTGGGCTTGTTACTGAACTCCAACAGCAGGTACAAGAGTTGAAATCATCCCAAGCATGTGCTGTAAATCTGGATGATGTTATCAGTGAAATGGAGGACCGGCATAAGCGCAGTCATAACGTGATTATTTATGGTATACCGGAGTCGCAAGCATCCACCGCCGAGGAGAGGAAGACAGATGATACCAACTATGTTAACCAATCGTTCAGCCACTTGTCCATTTCTAAACAGGAGATAGTTAATATATTTCGTCTAGGTAAACGCAACCAAACTGGCAACTCGAAACCACGCCCTATGAAATTAGTGCTTGCAAATAAATATATTGCTACCAGTGTATTGAAAAACAAAAGTAAGTTACCCAAACCGATCTGAATTTACTCAGATATGACACCGTACCAGCGAGACCAACTGAAGAAGTTGCGGGATGAGTTAGCCGTAAGGACTGAAAAAGGTGAGCAAGATCTTACGATTAAATATGTAAATGGAGTACCTAAAATAGTTACTCATACTACTACAAAAAACTAAAATCGCGACGCTTAACTGAACTCCTTATATTGTACACGAACCTGGCATCCATAACGGCAAAATTCGATTTATTCCTCAATGAAGTAAGAACATTCAGACCTAAATTTATTTTAATAACTGAAACACATCTACACAGCGAAATAAGTGACAGTATTATAAATATACCTGGATATGTACTTTATAGGCATGATAGATACGCTAAGAAAGGAGGTGGTATCTTGATATATGTCGCTCCTGAAATCAACGATATGCCTATAATTGCTAGGGTAAACCACTTAGGCCAGGACTCCCTGTTGGAAACATTGTGGCTTGATATTGAAATCCGAGAATTGAAATTCACTTTAGCTTGTATCTACCGTCCACCATCTCATATACTCCAGGAATCAGATAAAATACTCTTTGATATGATCGAAAAAGAAGCAGCAAAAAAGACAGCATTGATTTTTGGAGACTTTAATTTACCCAACATAAAATGGTCACTTAACCAAGTTACTAATAATGATAAAGTCTGTGAGTTATTTATGAATATGTATGCTAATAGTAGTATGAGACAATTAGTTACACAGGTTACTAGAACAAGAAATAATGAAGAGTCACTATTGGATCTCATTCTATGTAATGATGACACTTTGATAAGTCAAGTTGCATATCATCCCCCAATAGGCAAAAGTGATCATTTGGTTCTTACTGCTACTATACAAATAACTGATTTTAGTGATGTCAAAGCTACTAAGGAATTACAATATGATTTCTTTAATGCCAACTATGATGTGATTAACACATACTTGTCAGAAAATTTCAATATTAACGGTAGTTCATCTAATGAGGTGTGGTTTGATTTCAAAAACCAGATACATTTAATACAAGAAAAGTACATAAATAGAAAATGTAGCAACAGAAATAAACGAGTCCAGAAACCGTGACTAAGGAAAAGAAAAAATTGTGGTTCGTTTACAGAATAGACAAAAATAGTAGGTCATATAATGATTACAGGACCATTAATAACAAAATTGTTCAACTAGGCAGATCTAGAAGAACACACTTCGAGGCAAATATCATTAATTCGGGCGCGAAATCATTCTACGCATATGTTAGAAAACAACTTAATTGCAAGGTTGGCATCCCTACAGTATTGAAAAACACCTGTGATGAGTTAATCGTAGAGCACAAAGAAATAGCTGAAATATTTGCAGATCAATTTGAAACAAGCTATATCAGGGAACCTCATGGCCCTCTACCAAATATTAATATGCCCAGAATTGATAATTCTTTCAGCGATGTTACCATCACAGCCGAGCTAGTTCAAAAGACACTTCTGACATTCAAAGACACAACAGCTACAGGTCCTGATGAGATACCATCCATTCTGCTAAAAAAGTGTTCATCTACAGTTGCTGACAACATTGCAAAGATTATGAATATATCCTTGGAAACTGGGCTCTTGCCTGACGATTGGAAGAATGCTACTGTAGTACCGATTTATAAAAAAGGGAACAAGCTATTACCAGCAAATTACAGACTTATAAGTCTAACAAGTGTGTTATGTAAATGTATGGAAAAAATTATAGCTCAAAAACTTAGATTGTTTTTAAAGCAGGAACACATTATACAGGATGAACAGCATGGTTTTGTTCCAAGACGTTCAGTTACCACAAATTTTCTTATGTGCGTCAATGAATGGGTGAAAAATCATGACATGGGGCAACCCACACACGTGATCTATCTTGATTATGAGAAAACTTTCGATCGTGTCCCATTACGGCGCCTTATACATAAACTATAGAGCATTTTGGTATACGAGGAAAGATATTGGCCTGGATTAGTGACTTCTTATCTCAAAGAAAATTCTCTGTACGTGTTGGAAATACGTTATCTTCAGCGCATCCGGTATGGAGCAGCGTGCCGCAGGGATCTGTGCTCGGGCCATTGATTTTTAAACTGTACCTGACTGACATGAACAGCACATTACATCTACCGCTTTCATTGTTTGCTGATGATACAAAACTTTTTGGTAATCCATGTGTACAATCACAAGAAATTCAGAATGACTTGAATGCCATCCTTGAATGGACCAAGCAATGGCTGTTTTCGCTTAATTCTGCCAAGTGTACTGTCTTGCACATAGGTAGGACAAATCCTTGTGTACCGTACTACCTAGGACAGCATCAATTGAAACCAGTAAGTACGCAGACAGATTCGGGCGTCACAATAAGCAAAGATTTGAAATGGGAAACCCATATTGTGAAAATTGTGAAAAGAGCTAACTCCATGTTGTATCTAATAAGAAAAGCGTTCAGATGTCTCAATCCCAAAACATTTTGTGTGCTCTATAGAACTTATATAATACCTCTCCTCGAGTAGGCGTATGTTGTTTATTTTAAGAAAGACGTGATTCTATTAGAAAATGTACAGAGAAGAGCTACCAAAATGGTCCACCAACTAAAAAACATGATCAGCGTTTAAAGGAACTTGGCCTCATGACTCTTGAGAACCGCAGACAGAGAGGAAGTCTCATCGAGACGTATAAGATACTGAATGGCTACTATGATGATGACAGTATTAAAGAACTGTATGTAGCAAATGAAAATAAAAATCTCAGAGCGCACCCGTTAAAGTTACGCCAGACTCAGTCGAAACTCAACCCTTTGAAACACTTTCTACCTAACCCTGTTGTCAAGGAGTGGAACAAGCTCCCAGAAAATGTTGTTATGGCACCCACATTGAACACTTTTAAGAATAGACTCGACAAAATCTCCAAGTCTCAAGACACACCCGCATCAGCTTAATAAGCTGCTAGTGTGGTTCAAATATAATAATAATCATAATAATATAAGATCACTTTCTTGTCCGTCCGTCTGTCTGTCTTTCCGTGTGTCACCACCGATTTTCTCAGGAACGGGTGGACCTAGCAAATTGAAATTTATACCAGATACTGAGGTATAAAGTTCCTATTAGGTGTATACAAATCAGGGTCCTGGGTCAACCCGATAAAAAGATATGGTCAAAATGGCATACGTCGCAACCCCCCGACGGGTATCGGCCCGCCCGATGGCCAGGCGGGCCCCGAACAAAACCCCCTTGGCGGCGGATTAAGGCGTTGGGCTCCGCCGCCAAAACACCCTGCGGCCGCAGAGGATAGGGAGGACGGCAACGCAACACCGCATCTCCTCTTGGATGAGTGCGCCCCCATTTGGTCGCGGGAGATATGGCGCGCGGCAACGCAACACCGACACGCCTCTCCTCCCGCGACCGCGCCCGACTGCGAGGGACAGACAGAACTGTCCCCCGCACCCGCACCGTTGGACGCATCCTGCGCAGGCCCACTGCCAAGCCCACGCGGAGCGTCCACTCCAGGGATCCCTCTTAGCTTCACCGCGGGGCTCCAATCCACGGTTACTGAGCCCTCCCACCACGACAAGGTGGAGATCCCACGGGGGGTGATTTAGAGGACTTTTTTTTTGTTTTACGAGGTGAAAAATCCCTTCGGATCTCCGACTCTTGGGGGAAATAAGAGCCGGAGTATGTGGTGTTTCCACTAAAAACCACCTCTACATTCTCCACACATGTACCCGTGTGTCGGAGGGTAGGGCATCGTCTAAACACTCGTCGCTGCCCTCCGACGGGTATTGGCCCATCCCGAACAAGACCCCCTTGAACTGTCCCCCGCACCCGCACCGTTGCACGCATCCTGCGCAGGCCCCTCCAAGCCCACGCAGAGCGTCCCCTCATCCCTCTTAGCTTCACCGCGGATGACCAATCCACGGTTACTGAGCCCCCCCACCACGACAAGGTGGAGATCCCACGGGGGGGGGGGGGTGATTTAGAGGACTAGCGTAAGTAGCACCAACCTCAAATAAGGTAAAGTGCGTACTGAACCCTCGGTGCGCGGGTCAGACTCGCACTTGCCTGATTTTTATTTTTTTCTTTTTACAATTTCTTTCACAATTCTTATTGACCTTACAAACTCTTTTCTTGCTTCATCTATGTCATCACTCGTTGCCTTTCCCATTCTTTCATTTACTCTGGCAGCCAACCAATCTAACCAAGCTTTCTTCTTCTCTGACACTGCTCATTGTACATCCTTGTCCCACACTGTATTATTAACCTTTCGTATTTTCCTTCTCTTGATCACACCACTTACTTCAGACGCTACATATACTATCTATTCTTTAAAAAAATGCCATAATTCTTCCATATCATTTATGTCCTCGAACCTCTCAAAGCTTGCTATCAATCTTCGCTCATACTCATCTTTCACGTTTTCTCTTGCAGATTTTCTACTTTTATTCTTTCCAAGACCCTATTTTCATTACGTTCTCGGTGTCACCATCCTTTGAAGAGCCCACTTATCCGGCTCACCACCAAGAAGTGGTCGGTGTGGATGCCGATCCCTCGATACACCCTTGTATCTAACACATTCTTTCTCAAACTTTCATCTCCAATAATTACAAAATCAATCATACTTCTTCTAACATTTTCACTTTTGTGATCAAACATGGTGTTTGTCACACAAAGGCTCCACTCTAAACAAACTTCAAGCAATACTTTTACATTTTCATCCACACTCTCATCACCAAATCCACCTAAAACCCTTTCAAATTCATCTCGTTTTACTCCCACCCATCCATTGAAATCACCTAACAAGATCAATCTTTCGTTATCCTTACATTTCCTCAAAATCTCTCTTAAATTCTCCCAAAATTCCTGGCTTTCGTCTTGTTCTCGCTGTGACATACCCGCTACTATTAAATTAATAATAATAATAATATTTATTTGCATAAAAACATGGTATTTTAGATGGTAAAAGATAAAGAAGTCCTTACATGTTTAGCTACATACATATATAGCATGCAAAATTTTACAGGTGATCAATGTGTACATTCTAAAAATTCTTTAATACTGTAAAAATTGTGTTCATTCAACCAGGCTTGTAGCTTACGTTTGAATAAATTTATATTTAATTGTTTTATCGAGTGAGGAATCTTGTTATAAATACGTACACACATAGCTAGGCAATTCTTATTATATTTAGTTGATCTAGGGATATCATTAAATACAAGCCTATTTGGATCACGCCGATTTCTACAGCTTACATCATTAACCGTCTTAAAGTATTCTTTGTGTTTTTTATGAACATACAAGATTCGTATATATAAAGCGATGGCAGTGGTAACAAACCAGTTTTTCTAAATATTGGTCTACAAGATTGATCAGGTTGGATCCTGGTTGGATTGAGACGAGTAAGTCCTACTTTCATTCTCATCCACAATAGTCTAGCATTTACACATTCAAATTCCTTAACGCACTCATTCATTCTTCCTTCATTCATGGATTCCGTGTAGTGATGGATAAAGTATACAAGTGTTACTACCCCATTTCATTCCGTGGGTGTCGTAAAAGGCGACTAAGGAAATTGCAAAAAGCGAATAATATCTTTGCAAAGAGATGGAAAACTTGAAACCAAACCATATATCAACTGGTCTGGCCAGCGCGGTATAGTAGGCCAAATATCACCCAATGAGCGCACCAACGAATAAAAGGCCCCCAGTTCCCGGTAGTCACGTTGTCCGCAACTACAGTAGCGGTCGGCGGTAACAGCGGGGCAGGGGGTGCTAAGAATCTCCGGGCTACGGCAAACGGCTACCACAAGAAACTGACCCTGGCTACGTACAATGGACGCTCTCTACGGCTGGACCAACACATCACCGAACTCGAAGTAGAACTAGGTCATATAAACTGGCATATATTGGGGTTGTCTGAAGTCCGAAGACAGGGGGAGGACACGATAACCCTTGAGTCAGGAAACCTGTTCTACTTTCGAGAAGGCGATCAGCCCTCTCAGGGCGGTGTCGGTTTCCTCGTTAACAAATCTCTCGCTAACCACGTTGTAGAAATCAGCAGTGTGTCGACACGGGTAGCGTACCTGATATTAAGGTCACCGACAGGTACTCCCTGAAGGCGGTACAGGTATATGCGCCGACCTCGACATACTGCGATGACATAGTCGAAGCCATGTACGAGGACATTACTAAGGCTCTACATCATACCACCAAGACACACTACAGCGTTGTTATGGGGGATTTTAATGCCAAAGTGGGAGTACAAGAACGTGGCGAAACGAGAATCGGATCCTATGGCGTGGGGTGCCGAAATCACAGGGGACAAATGTTGGTCAACTTTCTGGAGTCACAGGGGCTCTTCTTAATGAACTCCTTCTTTAAGAAGAAGCCTCATAGAAAGTGGACATGGCGAAGCCCCGATACTGTGACAAGGAATGAGATAGATTTCATCATGTCTGATCGGAGGTATATATTTAGAGACGTCTCAGTGATCAACTGGTTTAATACCGGTAGCGATCACCGACTTGTCCGAGGCACTCTAAATATAGACTTCAGAAATAACAACAAGAACAAGCAAAGTAAACTCTCACTCGAGACTCTCGAACTTATGAGGCAAAGAAGGGGAATGTCTTATGCGCAGACGTTTTCGACAGATGGAAGAAACCTAAACCGGAAGATCCGGAAGCTGGTGCGATGTGACCTCCGATGTTCCAATACCCGCGCCATTACGGCTGCGATTGAACAGAATCGAGGCACCAAAGTGTTCGCTCGCCAGCTTGGTAGAATTCATCTGTCGAAACTCAATACTGCAGATGGCAAAACCGTAACCTCCAAGTTCGAGATTCTCGCTGAAATTGAGAGTTTCTACAAGGATTTGTACGCATCACGGATGCCTAAACCCATGAGACCCAGCGATGATGACCACAGAGCCCAACTCACGCGCCATTACACGGAGGACATCCCTGATGTCAACCAGGGCGAGGTAAGAGTGGCTCTCGAGCAGCTCAAGAACAACAAGTCTCCAGGGGATGACGGAATCACCACAGAGCTCTTAAAAGCAGTTGGGACAATAGTTCTGAAAGAGCTGGCGAGCTTGTTTAATTCCGTTATCCACCAAGGCCTAACTCCTCAGGCGTGGAGTGCGAGTGCGGTGGTTCTGTTTTTCAAAAAAGGTGACAAAACCCTGCTGAAAAACTACAGATCCATCTCACTCCTGAGCCACGTCTACAAGTTGTTTTCGAGAGTCCTAACAAACCGCCTCGCCAGAAAACTCGACGACTTCCAGCCACTGGAACAAACCGGGTTTCGAAAAGGCTACAGTACCGTAGACCACATCCATACTGTTCGGCAGATTATACAGAAGAACAACGAATACAATCAGCCGCTGTGTATGGCTTTCGTGACCTACGAGAAAGCCTTCGACTCCATCGAAACCTGGGCGGTTCTGGATGCTCTGCAGCGGTGTCGCATCGATTGGCGCTACATCGAGGTGTTGAGATGTTTGTACGACACGGCCACTATGACCGTCCAGCTCCAGGACAGTAAAACCAGCCCCATTGAGTTGCGTAGAGGGGTGAGGCAGGGGGATGTAATAATTATCCCCTAAGCTCTTCACCAACGCACTCGAAGACGTCTTTGGCACGCTGGACTGGACTGGACGGGGCATAAACATTAATGGCGAGTACATATCCCACCTTCGGTTTGCCGACGATATCGTTATCGTGGCAGAGAGCCTGGAAGAGCTGAGCGAGATGCTGCACAGCCTAAATGGAGCCTCTCGACGAGTCGGTCTCGGCATGAACTTGGATAAAACCAAGATTATGTTCAACGAACACATTGTGCCGGGACCGGTTTATGTCGACGGATCGATGCTCGAAGTTGTTCAAGAGTATGTCTACCTTGGGCAAGTAGTCCAGCTTGGTAGAAACAACTTAGAGAAAGAAATCGACCGCAGGATCCAGTTGGGTTGGGCCGCGTTTGGCAAGCTACGTCGTTTTCTCTTCGCCCCTACAGCAATGCCTGAAGACCAAAGTCTTCAACCAATGCATCCTACCTGCTATGACGTACGGTGCCGAGACGTGGACACTCACAGTGGGACTAGCCCACAAACTATAAGTCATGCAGCGAGCTATGGAACGGGCTATGCTTGGCGTCTCTTTGAAGGATAAAATCCGAAACGAAGTTATCCGACAAAGAACCAAAGTTACCGACATAGCTCACAGAATCAGTAGGCTCAAGTGGCAGTGGGCTGGCCATATCTGTAGAAGGACTGATGGCCGATGGAGCAAGCGTATCCTAGAGTGGTGACCACGCCTCGGCAAGCGTAAGGTAGGGCGGCCCCCGGCTAGGTGGACCGACGACCTGAAAAAGGTGGCTGGGACAGACTGGATGCGGAAGGCTGAGGATCGTGTACTGTGGCGCGTGTTGGGAGAGGCCTATGTCCAGCAGTGGACTGCGATAGGCTGATTGATTGATTGATTGACTCATTCATTCGCGCAGACAGTATTAAACCATCTCACTTGCAGGCTCTGGCGGTACTGTCTACCCCAGACCAATAAGCTGTGTACCTGTCATGCTTGGTGGGGCCACAACCTTTCCTTTTTGTCTCATTCACCCAAAGAATATCAATCTTTCTATCATCCATCATCTGGCATACTTCATTCAATTCGCCATCCATTCCTCCTCCAACATTTAATGTTGGAAACCGGCTTTCCGTAGGCCGCTTTTCGCCCTCGCGGGAAATGAGACGTGATGGGTTGCGAACCGCGTCGCCGCCGTCTGGAGAAATATATAAACCAAAACCTACGCTTAAATAACCTTTGTCTGCCAATATGGGCCATATATTATTTAGTTTTAAATGTTATTAACCTTTTCTTTAAGATAAAGATTAACATAAGAAAGAACAAACGAAAGATCAATATTTGTTTAATTTATTCGTTTGAAGTCATCGTCATCCTAGCTTAACGTTACTTTCAACCAAGACTTGCACCTTGGAGCCAAGCGTCAGCTTTCTAGTCTTACCAGATATGACAGAATATTTAGCTTGTCCTCAGAGCTACTCTCGTCTAACTTTGGCGACTGAAAGGGATAGCAATATTCCGTTTTGAAATAATGTGCTAGTGCCCTAAACAGAAGAGCATGCATGAGTAACTTGATGGGAGTGATAGAAGCAAGATAGATATGTCAGGATTGCTTTACTTTTATGCTGACATCGATGCGCCGCGAAACACACACTATATTATAATTAAATACTGTTATGCTCCATCAGCATATTTCATACCGTATAGTTCAGTAGTCGTTGCAAAACTCTACACCGCGCAACCTATCGCACATATAGTTTCGTCCCGGTTCGATCAATCTATCAAAATCTGTAAATCTGTAAATTATAGTGTTTTATCAATATACTTTCTTTTTGTCTGTCAATACATCTTTCATTTGCGCATACCGCGTACAAGGATGGTTGCAAATGGCGTACCGTAGTCTCTATCTACCCCTCCGGGAAACAAGCGTGAGACTATGTATGTATGTACACTGAAACTGCAGACACCTAGACAGAGATCTCTCTGCTCCCCGCAACACAGCTAATGCTGCATAAATAAGTCACGGTGCAAACACCCAACATACAGAACATACACACTAATTATTCAGATGGCCTGAGCGAACATACAGTGCACTGCACCGTGAGGTGCAGTGCACTGCACAAAGCCGTGAGGCTTTAAATTGTATCGTGATGTTCTATTATTAATTATTATAACTAGGACTTTTGTTGCGATTAGGACGTTATTACGACTTAGTTACGATATAACATAATTTTGACGATTGAGTATGTTTATAAGAAATCACTTACCTATTTAATTAGATGGCATTATACTGTGGTGTTACCAAAAATTCTCCTTCATGACAAAATCTCTAAAGATTACATTTTTACCGACTGTTTGACTCAGAACATGGAAAATGAAAAGATTTAATACACACTAAACAGAACCTACTTAGCTAACTTCATTCGCTTTCGCTTCAATTATAATCTTTAGAACAATTCCTCCATTTCACTACTCCTATTTGACGTGCACAAAGGATATTAAAATATCGTATAAGTATGGTGCCGTATAATGAAAATATTACTAACAATCCCTTTACTTGCTAGGGCCCGTACCCACTTGAAAGTTTTGGACCAACTTGAATCCTGCTTGAATACGGACGGATCTTGAAGACAGACCACTTTGTAAAGTCCAACATTTCCGAAACTTATGATCACGAATATATTATCTAACAGCCAGAATTCGCTAGAACTCTCATAGACAATACCAATGGACTACCCATTGGTATTGTCTATGAGTGCTAAGTTTTGAGAGATATTCTGTATTTTGGGTAGTGGAAATACTTGTGACGAGTCCCAAAACAATATCGGTAAAGTTTAGAATGAACAACAATGCCGTGACCTAGTTTAGGTGCCGAGTTTGCGATTACTTCCACGACTGAATATTTGATACTTTTTAGATATATATCTATATTCTAGAATTACCCGTGACATTTACATCATTTTTATGATTTATTTATCGTAGGTAATAAGGTTGTCCTGTCTATGTGGTTCTTTGCGGCAACATGCTATAACGTGTAGTAACTACTATAGTTTCGTGTCATTTACTTACTTACTTATGCTAGTTTTCGGCATTTCAGTATTGTACTAAAAAGTGTCAACGTATTTGGCCTTTATTACATTTGACTTTTTAGCGTCGGAATTATTCATATCAAAACATAATTCAAAAATCGCAATTTAAATTAATTAAGAGATTTTTTTCACACACATACATACATACATAAATAACGTCACGCCTTTTATCCCCGAAGGGGTAGGCAGAGGTGTATTTCTACACCCACTTTTCGCCAGAAATACTTTAGTCCCACGTAATAAGGGGCGAGCCTATTGCCGTATCGGACACATTTCCAGACTCCGTGCTGCTACTGAGAATTTCGTGACAGAAAAACCCAATAACACTGCCCCACCCAGGAATCGAACCCGGGACCTCCCGATCCCACGCGCGCATTTATGCCGCGAGACCAACGAGGCAGTCGTATAGGGTTTGATGTCAAGTTTTCCGTCTCTACGCAAAGATGGTATTTGCATCGTGTTATCCCTTAGTCGCCTCTTACGACACCCACGGGAAGATTTTTTTTCAATAGTTAAATATTATATCCTCGTTATAATGTCACGTAAACGGCACCTATAGCACCTCTTTCTGGCAACCCAAACTTCTTTATATTTGCATAATTATTTTCAAGAACGGCAACGGACACAATGTAGGTACCCTAACTGTTAAGGTAAATAAACACATTGAAATTTTGAAAACGATTCATTTTAATTATAGAAGGTTTGTTTTCATAATACAAAATCTGGAAGTACATTGGCCTTGAACTTTCAAATTATTTTTCGTCAACATAAATCACTAAACAGAAAAACAACACCGAGGTCTTGAACTTGTATAAGTTTTCTTACACGTACACAGTTTTACACAAATTGTTCGTGGAATGATTCAAACTCCAATATTTAATTTTTACAAATTTTATTTTGGACCTTGTTAGAAGGTCAGGCTTTCAGTAATTCAAAGAATAAAATAATAGATGCGGACTCTTAGTACCCACGAACACCTTTCTACATTTTTCTTTCTGTGTAATGAAAATAACCGAAAATTTCGAAAGATTTGTACAAGATATAAATAACGTTTCTTGTCGATATTCCATGCTGTTACTAATCCTTTTACTTCTCTCAAACAGATCAGGAAGGAAACAGTACATATTTATGTGTTTAAAAGCGAAGTGTATTATGATCATGCCCTGTCATAAATAATAAACAACATATCTAGATTTCACCAGTGGCTCTGCCCGCGTGACTTGTTCGCCTAAACCTTCCTCAGGAATCACACTATCTATTAGAGAAAACCGAACAAAAAGCCGACAATTTTGAGTTTATTGCGTTCATTCAGACAGACAGGACGACAAAGGGACTGAATTTTATAAACGTATAGATTATATCAGGCTGGCGAATTATGTTTTAGTGTGGCTGTGCCTTGTCTGTAAGTAAGTCAGTAATACAAAGATTTATTATATACAGATATCTATAGCATTTTTGCAATACTGACTGACAGACAGACAACGCCCAGCCAAAACTACAGGCAATTGTTATGATCCTTGGGGAGTGCGTGGAGTACAAAAAGAGTATTTTTGGAAATGCTCGCCTGTTAAAATATGTATCCGCCCGTTAATAGTCCTACGTGGACGCTGCCGTGGACGAAGTCTTGGTGAAATAAATATGAAACGCAATATTTCAGTGTACAGAACACAAACACACAAATAGTTGTTTATTAACTTGGTATGCGGCGGCTCTCTGTTTGAGAGGATGAGAGGATCACGCGATTGTTCATGATCTGATAACCGAGCTAGCTGTCGGAACGAGTGCGCTCGTTGCATGGTTTGTTGTACTACTTCCTTCAAACGACGCGGCGTTGTATGGCTTGGACATAATGGATATATGTCTTGTTCTATAAAGAATATCCTAGCAATCCGAATTACATACTACTAGTACTATTTGTTAGTTATTTGGTTTTTACGTGGAAAAGGTATATGTCAATCAATGATGTCAATAGTTTAATGGGCTGGATTCAAATCCACTATTTTGTAATAGTTATTGGACTACTATATCTCATTTGATCCATATTGGATGCATTAAATACATATCTCAAACCTATGTATATAGGGTAGTTTCACCATTAGCCGATTAGTACCTGTTAAATTACTTGATAAATGATGTAAGGGAAATATCGCTCCATTTATTTGTGGTGAAACTAACTATCAATCGTTTTTATTAATAAAAGATAGTAAAATTCATCAGATAGATTGCTAAAGTAGGCGTTTACTTAGTCTAACTGAATAGACCAATAGGACTCAAAATATGCTGCTATCAAATAACAAAATTACTTGATTACATCTGTACATATTATGAAATGCCGTTTTCATCCTGTCTCTTTAACACAAGAAACTCAAAAACTACCGAACGGATGTTTGTACGGTTTTCACCAATAGATAGTGTGTATCCTGAAAAAGGTTTAAGTGTATTAATCACGCGGGCGGGACCGCGGGCTAAATCTAATAAAGTTTATGAATCTTTCAAACTAATAATCTCACCTGTGTAGGCAACGCCTGTTGACCAGCATATCTTTGACTGAACCATATAATCGGTACTCCAGACGGCAGCGAAGGAGTCTCCGTTGAACACGACCCGGTCACAGTTCATCAGTATCCGCAGCTGCAGTGCCCTGTCCACCTGTACCTTGCACCGGCACGGGTAGCGGAGGTCGTCATTTAGTTCGGAGCACGGCACCCATTGCTGCTGGCCCACGATGTACGGGATCGTGAATAAGAGTAGGAGGAGCCGCATCATGTCCTTTGAAAGAAAGAGAAAATAAATAAGTATTTTTAAACTTTCAGCATACATATACCTATATGCTTTTATTTAGGATAGATAACGCGTTTCAATTTCAATACATAATATAAAACGAAGTCTTTGCCACTTCCTGTCTATGAGCTCCTACGCACTATGCGGTTAGCCGCACGGCTGGCCGCATTCCGACTAAACGCAATAAAAAAAATGTACTAGAACGAACGGAGCGGTCGGCCGGTAGGCGCATCGCAGTGCGAATAGATACCACTTTCTCATACAAATTATTGATTGCGGTCAGCCGTATGGCTGGCCGCATTCCGACAAACCGCATAATACGTAGTAGCCGTATCCGTATGAATGCAGTAAACTCAAAAGCCACTTACGGCCATTTTCAATATTCGATCCATACATGGATTTTGAGATTCGAGATTCGTGTTTGACATATTTTGTATGGACCTTATGTCAAAAACGAATCTAAAATCTATAGATCGAATATTGAATTCCGTAGTTAGTGGATTATTGTACGGAATGGCTAGTATGATTCCTGAGTGATTCTTGAGGAAGGTTCAGGTGTATAATTCACGCGGGCGAACCTGCGGGTGAAGTTTAGTATGACAATATTTATAAATAGTGATTACTTCATTATATGTCTATATAATTAATATCGAAAGAGTTTGAATCTTGCATGGAATCAATATTTACAATCCGCAGATAGTTTAATCAGATTACTGAGTTCGTTTTAAAATTTGCATAACTGTTTACAATACTGACGCTACTGCAACCAAGCCGAGTTTACTACGTACCAGCCACTGACTTCGTTTACAGTAAAAATACTTGCATTCCGTAATAAGTAAGGTTTCCATTAAGAATATTTAAAGGATGTTTTTACATACATACATAGACTCACGCCTGTTTCCCGGAGGGGTAGGCAGAGACTACGGAACGCCATTTGCAACGATCAGGATCGTTGTGAAAGGTATGTCAGGACATACCTCTCAAGCTTCATTCACTCCCATCAAGTTTCTCATGCATGCTCTTCTGTTTAGGGTACTTCTGACCTGTTCTTTTTTTAGGATGTCTCCAATCTGGTCAGAGAACGTCCGCCTAAGTCTTCCCTTTCGTCCTGTTCCATTCACACTTGCCTTATATATCTTTTTTGTCAGTCTTTCGTCATTCATCCTCTCCATGTGCCCAAACCATCTTAACATGCCTTTCTCGATGCTTGTCACTACATCTTATTTTACCCCTCACCACTCTCGTATCACACAATTCTTTACTCTGTCGGTCAAAGACACACCACACATACTTCTCAGTGCTCTCATTTCTACAGCATTTATTCTACTTTCAAGTCTCTTCTGCCATACCCAACTTTCACTACCATACATAAGGGGTGATGGCCGTCAAGGAATTGTGGCGAGTAAGCAAGTACTCGCACACGACTAAACACAGCACGACATCGTATGATCGCCTACGTCATTTTGGGTCACTACCTGCGATGCTTCGGGTGAACCACTTTTAACCGGTACAATAGCAACACCTCCAATATGGAGTAAATCCATCTATTGTACTAAGCTCCGCCCGCGAATATGGCCGACACTACACCTATTGTCTCTCGATATAAAAAGTGCCAAGTTCGAAGGGTTTTCTAAAAAGTGTCAAGCGTGAGCGTTTATTACTAATAGATTCTATGTATAAAAACCCTAGTGATTAAGATTATTACATTCATTACGCTCTGTACTTTGTTCGCAATATATACTACTCAAGTTCGCCCTTCTTTTATTTACTGTTACGCTGTCTACATAGACCAACAGACATATAAGTGGTTTGGGCCCATAGCAGCCACTTCAGAATCAACCCATAATTCTCATCAATTATAGTATATTATATTTATATATGTATATATATTTAAATATTTATATAATTATATGTATATTGTATATGTTTATAGACATATTTATTAGTATTTATGTACATAATTATGTGTATGTATATTAGTTATGTACTCTTATGTAATATAATTATGTATTTACTTTATTTATACAATTGTTTCGCTCAATCTATATCACTTCATTGGTTTTTACGTACTTAGGTACTCGTATATTATTGTATAATATCCTTTTACTTAAAAATTATCTACAGTATGTTAAATGCACCTACCACACTTATCTCTCCACCACCCAGGTAGACTGGTAGATAATGCCATAAGGCATTAAGTCCACCTATGTACTCTTCTTTTGTGCATAAAGAAATAAAATAAATAAATAAATAAGGGTAGGCACTAACATCCTTCTATGCACAGCTTCCATTCACACTATTACCTGCATTAACTCTTCTTTCAATATCTTTTTCATTCTTACCATCTCTTGTAAACAACGTACCTAAGTAAACAAACTCATTCACTTGTTCCACTCACTGTCCATCGATCGAAACATTACAAGCCGTAACGCATTCCTCCTTTTCAAAAACCATAACTTTCGTTTTACTTACATTCACTTTCATTCCTTTCCTCTCTAACGCACCATCCATGATTGTTTATGATATTTAAATATACTCTTCGGTATTTTCTATCTCGAGGACACCATATGTGCCAATCGAGAATCTAAAACATCGTGGAATTCACTCAAACTTACACAAAATATTCATGTTGATGAACACTTTGTGTAAGTTTGAGTGAATTTGCTTGAATAGGATTGGTCTATGTTGATAGACCAATCCTGATGATCCTGAATGCCCGACAAAATTCAGCGCAAGCGAAATTTGAATATACGTGTGTGTCGTTGGGCTTCTGATCGCTGACAGCTGACCGGCGCGCGCCCCCGTGCGCAGGCGTCGTAGTGTTGTGACACAATTGTAGTGATGTGATTTAATGTGTTACTAATTACTATTAGTAACGTGTCTACGACAATGTGTAGTAGACACTTACTTCTTTGATATTAACGGTTTCAATTAAACGATATTTAAAAGAGTATGTCAATTTAGTGATGTGATTTAATGTGTTACTAATTACTATTAGTAACGTGTCTACGACAATGTGTCGTAGACACTTACTTCTTTGATATTTACGGTTTCAATTAAACGATATTTAAAAGAGTACGTCAATTTTGAAACATACTAATTATAACTACTAGTGTAACGTAACCACATCTATCCCTGTACTAGCCTATAGCAGCTAATAAAACGGGTTTTTACCTTAGAGCCCCGATCCCCGAGGCACACGTTTCGGCGAGCCCCGAAAATGATAAATTTGATTATATTTATCTTGTTTACTTTTTCTATTATTTTGGACTTGTACCGTCGACATAAAAAGTGCATAAATGTATGAGTTTGAAATATATAAGACTAGAACTACAAGAACAGAAATAATATTACATATTTTCATAGTTATATTTTTTATAGACTCACGCCTGTATCCCCGAAGGGGTAGGCAAAAGTGGTAATATTACACCCACATTTCGGCATGAATTTTTAGGTCCCACGTAATAGGGAGCGGGCCTATTGCCGTACCGGGCACATTACCAGACTCCGTGCTGCTACTGAGAATTTCCTAACGGAAAAACCCAATAACACTTTGCCCGATCCGGGAATCGAACCCGAGACTTCCCAATCCCACGCGCACATTTATGCCGCGAGACCAACGAGGCTGTCATATATGTTCATAATACAATATAATCAAATATATTCTACATTTTATGACAACAATATTTTTCAAATTAGATGTACTTAATGCCAACATTTTTAAAAAATCCCTAATTTACCATTTGTATAAGTTGGTACTAATGTTGATTATATTTATAGTTGTTTGTTGAAGTCCTATTTTGCCTGTTTTGAAATTATGTTATTTTTTCATTTCAATTTCATTTAGTCTAAATATTTTGATTTTTTATTGAAAAAGAAGCGATTGTGGCAATAATTAAAACCTGTGATCGCTCTAAGAAACTCTACCTTGTATTCTTTAATTATAATATTTACTATAGCTAAGCAAAACTCTATAGGTAATTTTTCCTGATCCTTAAAGTTAAGTATTTAGTTTTAGTAACTAATAATATTTTATAAACGGTATGTTGCTGTTGACGGTACTTTTAAGCTAAATTGATTTGTAAATGAGTTTACCAAGACATAAATAAATCAGAGCCCTCTGGTACGGGTGCCTCGGGGATCGGGGCCATAAGAAAATAACCCAACAGAACATATCTGTATGTACTGAAAACAAAGAAAGCTCAAGTGCAAGACAGAAGTCAGATACTTCTGTTTCGCCGCCATTTGAAGCTATTATATGAATAACTACCGACAATCTCCTATGTAACGAGGCAACTAAGCGCTTGGCTGTATGTGTTATGGCCAGTGTCTACAATTCGCATTATTGTGTTATACTAGTAACCGTGTATTTCGACTTCGTCCGCTGAAAGGAACGCACGTATGGACAGAATACATTCGCACGAGAAAGGGGAATTACAACTATAAATGTAGCTGCTCGCCGTTGTTGCTTAGGAGGTCCGCATCTTATTTAAGTTATTGTCGAGTAAATGTAACTTTTATTAAAACAACTTAGGTCTAATAATCTGTAGAAATTAAAAGAGCTGCAGCTTTTGACTGTAGGAGCTAACCTCAGTCAATCGCTGGAGTATTTCTCATATTTCTACGATTACGGCGAAGGCAAAGGGAAGGTGACTATCAAGACGTCGATAAAAAAATACACTGGTTCACTGTATTTTTTTATGACGTATTTATTTTTTTAGACGAAAGATCCTGGTTGCTTCATAATTGACCTGCACTAACGTACAATTTTTTTATTGCCATAGACTTGTAGTAAGGGTAAACTTCTATATAGGTACAAAAAAATAAAGAATAATAATAAAGAATAAATATAGGTATAAAAAAATAAAGAATAATAAATATTAAATTATATTATAATGTAGTTGGTGGAGCCATGACTTACTGTAGTGAGTGCCGGAGGCCCATTCCCTATTTCTTCGCCCTTATTCCACTGCTCCCCCTGCTGTTCCTTTCCCAACCCAAAGGGTGGCAACGCACTTGTGACTCCTCTGGTATTGCTTGTGTCCATGGCCAGCGTCAATCGCTTACAATCAGCCGATTCGTCTGAGCTTTGCCGCCTATTACATAAAAACTTGGTGAAAAATTAACACAAAAAATTAAATGCCAGACATATTTATTCAAATTTATTGTATAATTGAGCTGTATATTAATAATATTGTCGGGCATTCACTTTTGTATCGAACCAGTATACTACCAAATATAATCTACAGTCCACTGCATACCATCTTTCATTTGGAACTGGCTTGAACATGGTCCTTCTACGCCATCTACGAAGGTGGAAAAGTCGATCTGCGTACGCGTCGTGATCAAGACCGCCGCCATATCAGCTGTCACGAAAATCAACGGACTCACGGCGGGCTTCTAGAAGATTCTGTACGACGAGGACAATGACGATCGACGAGCCACGACGGTCTCGGCACAGAGAATCGCAGCCTCAGGATAACAGATAATCAGACAAATTATTTTTTTCCCCTAATTCCCACAGACTTTTTAAATTGCAACAGCAATCGAATCAGACATCACAGACCCACCTCTTTGTAATACTTATGTTCTCCAACTAAGTATATATCTATTTCAATCAGAAATAATCATTTATATTCAAAAATAACAACATTTAAGAACCTTTCATATATTTTTGCAAACTATTCTAAATTCATTTCTCTCATTTCACAGCATCACAATTGCTTGCCGTGCAGCCGAGACGTGCTTAATTTGCCAGCCGCCTGTCTCAGAAGGGAGCACCCACGTGGTCGCATGTGCATGCGCCCTAGGCCTTCGCCCTCCACGTGTTAGCTGCGCACTCAAGCTTTGCACAGCCCTGCTTTCTGCCGCTTACTGCACTGCACGCTAATATAAGTATTGCACATTTCTTTGCAAAAACTTTGTGACAACATTTGCCTGCCTATCATTTTCATTTCTTGTGCAACATTGTGTGTCCTTTATTCACAGCAATGGCCACCAAAGGTAACAAATCTGATAATACAGAATTAATGAAACAATGTGGCATTGTGAAGAGGAAACTCACAGTGTTTAAAAAATACTTAAACTTCATTTTGCCCAATCAATCACTATCAGATAACCAAGTCATTGAATTAAAAAACAGATTGTCAGACTTCAAGTCTTTACACGTAAAATTCCAAGAAATTCAGACATTAATTGAATTAAACGCTGACATTTTAGAATTCACCGATGAACCGGACCCAGAGAGTGAGCAGTTTGAAAATGAATACCATCTGCTAGCGGCACAGGCTTCCCAACTGATTCAGTTGAACGACAGGCCGGTAACTGATCGAGAATCAGACAAGGATAACTCAGGTGGGACCAAATCATTTATTAAACTACTAACAATTGACTTGCCACACTTCTCGGGTGATCATCATGATTGGCTTGAGTACAGAGACACATTTCAATCACTCATTACCACTCACAAAACTTTAGACAACATCCAAAAGTTTCATTACTTGCGTTCCTCACTATCAGGCAGAGCATTACTAGTTATAAAATCTTTAGAAATAACAGGTGACAACTTTGAGGTAGCATGGAGATTGTTGTGTGAAAGATATGACAACAAACGACAGTTGATAGGAAATCACATTCATGCACTATTCAACATAAATCACATTCAGAACGAATCTTCAGTGTGTTTGAGACAAGTACTTGACACAGTTCAGAAAAACCTCGGAGCATTAGCAACATTAGGTGAAAGGACAGATTACTGGGATACATTAATTATACATTAAGTGTCCAGTAAATTCGACCCAAACACATTAAGATATTGGGAAGAACAACAAAAATACACTCACAGACATGCCCACACTTGAGTGCCTGAATAAGTTTTTAAGAAATCGTGCAGACGTATTAGAAGCTCTAGAACAATCAAATGTTAAAAACAACAGCAAATCAGATACTCAAGTGGGACAAAACACAAAATCAGTACCAAAAATTACCCACACATACACATCAAAACTCCATGTCCATTTTGGAAATAGCATCATCTAATATTTTCCTGTGAAAAGTTTAGACAGATGTCCATTGAACAAAGAATCACAAAGGTTCAGAAATTAAAAATCTGTTCCAACTGTTTACACCCTGGCCATGACAACAAATCATGCCGAAGAGGGGCATGTAAGTACTGCAACAAAAAACATAATTGACTATTACATTCAGACACACAAAATTCACCATCAGTCACATTCACCAGTTACACAAAGAACAAAACAACATTACTATCAACTGTACAAGTCATAATACGCGATAATAAAGGTAGACCACACACAGTACGAGCACTCCTAGACAATGGCAGCACATCAAGCTACATTACTAGGCACTTGTGCTCAAAGTTAGGTTTACCCATAAATACTATGGACACCACAGTCACTGGTATTAACAATCAGTCCACACACATAACAAAAAACACTAACATTCACATAAAATCAGCACACAACAATTACCCGCTTGACCGCTCACCATTTTTAAGTGCTTACTCAGCATTGACAAATTTCAAGTGCGCGCCGCCGGTTAAAGACGGGCGCGCTCAATTAATTAGTTTTTGTGCGATTGTTAATAACTTGCGAGGAGTGGTGTTTATTTTTCTGTAACCTAATGAGTCACTCATTCTAATGGTACAAAACAAATTACGTTTGAATGAAATGTTTACTTTAGGCGAGCGGCCGTAACGTAAACAATGTCGTATTTACCGACTTACTCGACACTTTTGTTTATCATAATAAAACTATAAGCTGAATCTAGTTTGCTGCTGTATTTTCATGTACCTGGTGATATTATCCATGTAATTAAATAAAGTTATAGCAATACTTGCAGAAAATTATTTAGATGTAAGCATTTGAAAAAAAATATATATTTCGCTGACTTTGCATTCCGCGCGCGGGGCGTAATTATGGATTAAAAACATAATTGTAAGCAAATGATGTAATTATATATCATACATTTGAGTTTTTATTGTAAATTAACTGATTAATTATGAAGTTACAGTAAAAAATAAATAAATAATGTCTATTACTTTAATTATAGACAAAAAATTATCGTAAAAACGTCATTATATGTAAAAAAGTTTAAATACATATGTATGTATATAGGGTTACATTTATGCGTTGTATTATTTTTTTATTATGAGTATATAAATAAACCTTTCATAAAATATATAATACTCATATTATTTATGAGATATTAGTTATCGAAAATTTTGGCGGGAACTTCAGTTTTTTTGGCGGGAGAAAGTAAACAACTGTGCAAGTTCCAATAAAAATAATTCTTATCAGAATTGGTTTTTATACTTGGAAATCTAGTTCGAAAGAAAGTTATCTAGGTTTGAATCTGATATATAACATAAAACGGTATTTTAAAAAATAAAATATGAAAATTGGCGCCAATTAAAAAAAAAATCTTTGTTTTATTTTTTTATGTTTAATATTAAAATGTTTCTATTCATTATATTTATTTCCTCTAAAATTTATTTAAAAAACCTTTCTAACTCTCTATAATACTTATATACCTCCCATAATAAAAATCGACGAGAAAAAGGAATATGTCAGAAATATAAAATCGCGCTCAAAAATGGCGGGATAAAAATTCTAATATTCAGTTTATACTGCCCTTGCGTGGGTTTCAAACGTATTATATGATTTTAATTTATATCATTGGAAAGTTCATTTAATTACGCGTCTATTGATATGCAACATACCGCAATCGGTTAAGTTATCCGAGTTCCACAAGCAGATTAGTGCGCAGCGGAAGAGCATGGGAAAAATGACAGTTTAGGCGCTCATCTGTTTTTGCAAAAAGAGAAAATAGTCACTTGTGCGCGGTCAAGCGGTTACAGTTTAAATTTCTAAAATTTAAAGTAAGGACTGACATTGTGAGCCTCTCTGTTGAGCGAGTAGTAGAAATCACATGTGTTGAGTTTGAGCAGTTCATTGTTATGAGTGTATACAAACCTCCATGTGCACCATTTGAAAGTTTTTTAGTTATTATGGAGGATGCCCTTAGCAAATTTTGTAATTGCCGTAAAACTGTTGCTATTTGTGGAGATTTTAACGTTAACATATTAGAAAAATGCTCTTCCACTATCAAATTTTTAAATTTATTTAAGTCATACAATTTATCTCATAATTTTTATGAACCAACTAGAGTGACTGCCACAAGTGGTACTTGTATTGATAATATATTTACTAATATAAAACCATTACACAAATCTTTGATTAATATGCTTCAGTCAGATCACAGTGGGCAGTTAATCTGTTGTCCAAGAAAATGCCCGAAAGTCCAGAGAAAAATTATTAAATATATACCAATAAATGAAAATCGACTTAAAACTTTTAAAGACAATTTATCTCGCAAAATGCGTTGGTTGCCTCATCTTGACCTTCCGGATCAGTTATATAGCTCTTTGTTTGACTTGATTAATGACGAATTTCAGACTGTATTTACATCCAAAAAATTAAATGTAACTGACCGTCTGATGTTTAGTGATTGGGCAACTGAAGGTATTCATAAAAGCCGGATTAGGTTATATGAACTGTATGATGAAAAAACTTATAATAATAGTCAGAACTTTATTAATTATGTAAAAAAATATTTCAAAATATTTAGACAAGCTTGTAGTACAGCAAAATCTATTTATTTGAGAAATAAAATAAAATTATCAGAAAACACTATAAAGGCTACCTGGAATGTCATCAACAATGAAACTGGCAAAGCCATAGCACGCAGCCGTGACTTCTTACTAAATATCAATAATGTGAGTGTTGCAGAGGACCTGGAAGTAGCGACAGAATTTGAGAAGTTTTTTTCTAATATACCTATAATAACTACAGGGTCGCTTGACTCATCTTCCATGTCTGCTGAAATGCTTCTTAGGGACTGCGTGCCAGAATGTGGTGCAGCCTTTGAATTTACCGTTGTGACTACTAAAGATGTTATTTATCAATTTAAAACTATAAATATGAAAAAGACAATGGATTTGTGGGGATTGTCAGTGAAGACTATTTCATCTATTATTACCATAATAGCTCCATATCTTGCAACAGTGTTCAATGGTTGCGTCGCTTCTGGAATATTTCCTGACTTAATGAAATATAATAAAGTTATACCTTTATTTAAATCTGGCGACACAGCAGACCCTTCTAATTTTCGACGTATTTCTGTATTGCCAACGCTTAGTAAAATTTTTGAAAAATTAATACTTAGTCAATTGCTTAGTTATTTTAACAGATATAATCTTCTTCACAAGAAACAGTTCGGATTTACGAGGGGTCGTTCAACTACTGACGCAGGAGTAGAGTTACTCAAAAGTATATTTACAGCTTGGGAGAAGTCGCAAGATGCTTTAGGAATTTTTTGCGACTTGTCCAAAGCCTTTGATTGTGTACATCATGATACTCTGGTCAGGAAATTATATCATTATGGCATTAGGAACAAAGCTCTTAATCTCCTGGTTTCTTATTTGGGCAACAGAATCCAGAAGGTTCAGATTAATGATAAGACATTGCCAGGTTCTGCCTTAAAAATGGGTGTCCCGCAGGGTTCAATACACGGACCATTTCTATTTTTGATCTATATCAACGATTTACCCTATTACGTAAAGAACGATCATGAGATTGTGTTGTTTGCGGATGACACCTCTTTAATTTTTAATATTAAAAGACAACAGAGTAATTTTGACGAAGTAAACAACGCACTCTCTAAAGTTGTTAATTGGTTTAATGTAAATAATTTATTACTCAATGATAAGAAAACTAAACTCTTAAAATTCTCCATGCCCAATGTTAAACAGATGGAAACCAATGTACAACTGAAGGAAACCAGAATTGAGCTCGTCGGGACAACCTTATTTCTAGGTATTATGCTTGATTCCAAACTTCAATGGGGTCCGCATATAGAAAGACTTTCGGGCAAACTTAGTTCTGCAGCTTATGCGGTTAAGACAATTAGACGCCTCACAGATATAGAAACAGCTAGAATGGTCTATAACAGCTACTTTCATAGTATTATGTCATATGGGATTCTTCTCTGGGGGAATGCTGCAGACCTTGACACAATATTCGTTCTGCAGAAAAGAGCAATAAGGGGTATTTACAACCTCGGTCCTCGTGTTTCTCTAAGAGAAAAGTTCAGTGAGATAGGCATTCTAACTGTTGCTTCGCAATATATTTACGAGAATCTGTTATATGTCCACAAGAACATTGACACATTTAGTAAAAAAAGTGATCTACACACTGTTAATACTAGACATAAGAATAATCTTATAGTTCATAGCACCCGTCTCCACAAAATAAGTAGCTGTTTTATGGGGCAGTGTATACGCTTTTATAACAAGCTCTCTCTTAATATAAGAAATTTATCTATAAATAAATTCAAAATTATTGTTAAAACTACACTGTGTTTAAAAGCATATTATAAAATTACTGATTATATAGGCGATAAAAATGCTTGGGATTGAGCTGCTCTAATTCAACACAAAAATATAAATTATGTATAAACTGAACAATTTTAATTTGACTTTTCGTAAGCACTTTAAAAAAGTTTACACGAAATAAATATTCATTTCATTTCATTTCATTTCAGTACAAACACATTGTGTCTTGTAATTAATCAAATTTCAAACACAGTTCCACAGACATTCATAAACAAACACAACATACATTTACCTAGTTGCATACAACTGGCAGATCCAGACTTTAACATTCCAGCCCCTATTGACTTGTTGTTGGGCGCAGACATATTCTGGCAAGTCATGGGTACTGTAAAGTTGGAATTAGGGAAACAGCAACCAGTTCTACACGAAACAAAGTTAGGCTGGTTGATAACAGGCTGCATCTCAGACACGCTGACCAATCAGACCACTCAGGATAATACTCAGACCACATTATTTAATCAGACCTCAGACTTAAGAAACACACACAGATTTAGGGAAGTAGAAAACATTTCTACTCCTTCGGACATACCTCGGACACCGCAACAGTCATGTGAGGAAATGGTTACATTAACAACCACCAGATTGTTTAAGCCGGTCAGAAAAACAGAAAAATAATTGTTTTCTGTACAAAGGAGAACAATTCAAATCAGACCATAAAACACATAAACACAAACAAATATGGCAACACACTAAACAGAAACCACCAGATAACATATCTAGGGTTGTCACTCCATCATCACACAAACATCCACACTTGTGGTTCTCTGGTCCAGGCTTTCTAAGGGATGATGATAGCAGCTGCTGGCCAACATCACCTGGGCATATCAGCAATTGTTCTGATCTCCAAGAACCGCCTCAGACCCACAAACACAAGCACAAACACAAAATCAATCATGGCGGAACTAAATTGTAACCTAATGGAAGGAAAGAGGAACCCACCACGCACCCTCGAATTGACCACCCCAACTATTGCAATAGAAAAAGGTTGACAATATCGAACTCCTCTAAAAGGATAAGGGACATAGGAATGGTATGGGTTCCAGGAAGATACCTGACTTACAGTATCCCGCTGTATGCGCCGACTATTCTTCGACTCGTGTTTCGCCTCTGCACGAGGCATCCTCAGGAACGATGGGCAACGAAAATCAATCAGTCATATACACATCCTACAGTTCAAAACTCCAAGAACTGCCTCAGAACCACAACCACACACACAAACACAAGCATAGACACAAAATCAGTCAGGCATACACACACTCAAAAAATTCATACATTTACAATTCAGATCTTCAAAGACTGCCTCAGAACCACAACCACATACACAAACACAAAATCATTCAATCATACACACACCCAAAAAATTCATACACTTACAAATCAGATCTCCAAGAACCGCCTCTGAACCACAAACACAAATTCAAACACAAAAAAATTCAGTTATACACAGACTCAGATAATTCATACATTAAGCATTACTCAGATCCTCAAGAAACCACCTCAGAACCACAAAAACACTCATTACTTTCACACACACAGACAACTCATACATTTACAGACAATTCAAAATTTCCAATAACACTAACAAGTGTTAGGAAATGGTTTTAAGAACCACACCGCTTAGCAATCATCAGATTGTTTAAGCTGGTCAGACAAAGAATTGTTTTTACTTCACATAGAAAAACAATTCAAATCAGAACTTTCATAATCAGAATTTCAGAATTCCTAAAACACTCATCAAGTTTTAGGAATTGGTTTTAAGAACCACACCACTTAAACAATCATCAGTGTTTAAGCGGACAGACAGAATTGTTTTCTTAACATAGAAAACAATTCAAATCAGACAACAATTCAGATACCAGATCATAACCTTTCAGAATCACTGGAACACTAATCAAGTGTTTACACACAATCAATTTCTGAAAACTTTCAGAAATAAAACTTTGACTGCACGGTTGGCGTAGTGGTTTAAGCAGCCGCCTCACCGCTTGACACTATGCCGAAGTGTTGTGGGTTCGATCCCCACACGAGACAACACTTTGTGTGATTCATTAATTGTTGTTTCGAGTCTGGGTGTTCATTGTGTCCGTTAGCTGGATGTTTGTAAAGTTCCCCGCGACACAGGATGTAGTCCTAATGCGGGAGTTGTCTAATATAAAAAAAAAAAAAACTTCACAACCTCAGAAACAACATTCAGAATTACACACAGACAATTCAATAATTTACAACTTCACAAATTAACAGACATAAATAACTGCATACATATTGCAGTTCATACACAATTGTAAAATAAAACACAGTAATTCAGCTTCAAACAATTTCATATCATTAACAACAAAATAACTATTTTTAACAATTAAATTCAGTAAAAATATCACAATAAAATTCATTTCTAACAAAACATTATCAATAAAAATCAGATTAATTTCATAACATCAATTAATTTATTATCAGGCTGGTGCTCTCATTCGCGTGGGCGGCAGGCTCGCTAACCCGCGATTACAATTTAGCAAATAGTTTGCAATCATCACATTTATTTACAAACTCATTTTCTTCACTTTTCACAGAACGTTTTCCATGCTTCTTCACAGTTGCTACCGGTCGCATATAGTCATGATCAGTAACCATAGGGGGCGTGGTAGTCAATAATGAGTCATACATATACATCTATGTATGCCTTGCAGTTCTAGCTGTCAATCTGGATCAGTTACCGCCTTGACGAAAGAATCTTATTTAGAATCACTAAATAGATTCATCAGCTGCCGAGGAACCTGACATACATCCACACTTCCAGACTATTCAGACATTCATTTTCAGACTATGCAGTTTCAGAATTCACAGTTCACAGACACATGCACATTCAGGCAATGGCAAGCCATTGCGAAATCTGTGACAACATTTGACGCCACTACGAGTCAAGACTCGTAGTGGCGTCAAATGTTGTCAAAGATTTCTAGCAGAGAAGCGCAACTTAATCAGCGGCAGTGCAGCAGAACAAGGCCACTCATTCCCCCATAGTATCAACACTATGGTGGGTTATGGTGAGACATAGGCAACGGACACTTGGCACACCGCACTTATGAGGCATTATCCCCAAATAGTCTTTCTCACTTTCTAGGTCTTAGACGCCTCTCTTCCAGTCCGTCTGATTCACTCTCTGCCCCATCTCCATTTCACTTCTTAATTGGTCAACCATTGTCTGTATCCTGAGCCATCACTGGCCAACTGCAATGAATGAACAAATGAAACAGAAGCAAAATTTCACAGATCCAGATCAGATGGCATTAGTCGTCGCGACGGCAGCCATGATGCGCGTCCACCTACCCGCTGGATCCTGGGACGAGTAACGCAGCTCCAACTAGGGCCTGACGGAGTCACAAGGATTGGTCGGCATCAAGACCAGCACAGAAACGATCAGAAGAGCATGCAACCCATTCGTTTGCGGCCCGGCAGAATGTCTACGACACATTGTCGTTGACACGTTACTAATAATAATTAGTAACACATTAAATCACATCACTACAATCGTGTCACAACACTACGGCGCCTGCGCACGGGAGCGCGCGCCGGTCAGCTGTCAGCGATCAGAAGCCCAACGACACACACGTATATTCAAATTTCGCTTGCGCTGAATATTGTCGGGCATTCACTTTTGTATCGAACCAGTATACTACCAAATATAATCTACATTCCACTGCATACCATCTTTCATTTGGAACTGGCTTGAACTATATAAATGACAGATCTGATGTTTTCTTGTAAACATTATAAATCTTAGTATCAGCAATATATAAGCTATAAACTAACAGAAATAATGGTTGCTTTCAAACAACGCAAACAATTTAATCGTTGTACTTCACTGCCAAAAAATTTATTAATGTCATGAAATTTTCATTTGTTCACGCCCGGCTTTCGTTACTTTCGTTCTCATAAACTTGTGATTGACGACATCGCATAACACATGTATTTGTTTAGCTTTAGCGCACAATGTTCCCAATTGCTGCAATACATAGAGCGATACAATATTTTTTTACCACATCGACACTTTGTCAGCAAACTTTACACAAATTGTCTAGACTGCAACAACTGAAATTGGATGTCTAACAAGCAAAATTGTTGCTTTTTTATTCATAAACAAACTTTTCAAAACTTCATCACTTTACATTATTACTTAATAAATCAACAATCACTAGTTGGAAACTTCAAATTGTTGAGTGATATTCTAAAACTTATTGAACAAAAGTTCTTTTCTGAATTTCAGATATCGTTTCCAAACCGTTTAAATTACCCATTCACGATACAAACTTTGGTTAGCTTACTACAAATATATTATAAAATACTAGCTGACCCGGCGAACTCCGTATCGCCTTTTTAAGGTCTTTTTTCTCATTCCTTTTTTCCATCCATCCATCCATCAGGGCTTAAGAAATTGACCAAAAAAATATTATTTCGGAGGACAATACTCCTCCGAAATAATATTTTTTTGGTCAATTTCTTCACTAACACTGTGAAATTGCTGAATTGTTTCACTAATGCAGCTGTAAAACGATTTATTAACTCCAGTATGAAACTGGCGCGTATGACTGATCTAGTGATATGATTAACTTACTAAGATGGCTATTAAAAATAGGGGTTGGTGTTAGAAGGGTGAAAATTAACAGTTGTTTGTATTTTCAATGCCATATCATACAGAAAGAGACTGCCTCCGTGGTCCAGTGGATAGCGTATGTGACTGCAGATTGGAGGTCCCGAGTTCAATTCCCGGGTCGGGCAAAAGTGTTACTGGGTTTTTCCGAATTCTCAGTAGCAGCACGGAGTCTGGTGATGTGCCCGGTAACGGCAATAGCCTCGCCCCCTATTACGTGGGACCTAAAAATTCATGGCGAAATGTGGGTGTCATATTACACTTCTGCTTAACCTTTCGGGAATATACAGGCGTGAGTCAATAAAAAAAAAGTAAAGTAAAGTTGACACAGTAAAACGATGCCAAATGATAATTGGACCAATTATATTATGATGTTAAAGATATTCATTTTACTAAAAATGTCCCGTGCGCCATTTTGGATCCCCAAATAAATGCCATTTTCGTTATCAGAATGCATGATAACCCCGAAAATAATACTGATATTATTTTTATTAAAAATGTCCCGTCCGCCATCTTGGATTCCCAAATAGATGTCATTTTCGTGACCAGAATCCATGAAAACCCGAAAATGATACCCATATTCATTTTATTAAAAAAGTCTCATCCGCCATCTTGTGAATGTAGACACTAAAAACTTTTCCCGTGAGAATTTTGTGTAACACATGCGCATCGTAAAATGTGACTCTCATCATTCTTTCATAACGCACCTTTTCAAAGAAGTATAACTTCAAAAATATATGTTTGGGTTGGCCCGTCCTTTTTACTTAGGGATTTTAAAACTAAACTGCGGCCGATTCTCAGACCTAAAGAATATACGTTTAAAATTTCATACAACTCGGTTCAGCCGTTTCGGAGGAGTATTGTAACTAACACTGAGAAACGGCTTCTTTGACTCCGGTATGCGCGTGGCGTAGCCAACAGAATTGATCTTTATTATCACTATAAGATGAAATTACTAATATGGCTATAAAAAAAGAAGTTGGTGTTAAAGAGGTGAAAATTAAGAGTTGTTATAACTCAAAAGGTTTTGGCAGCGTCTTCGAGGAAACCTTCCGATCGCCTTAATTTTTGCCGGCGCGTTGAACTAATATCGTCACAATATCGTTAGTTTGCACTAGACCTAAACTTATTATACACTAAAACCTTCCTCAGGGATCACTCTCGATGTTGTTGAAAACTGTATAAAAATTTGTCCAGTACTTTTCGAGTTTTGAGCGAACAGACAGACAGATAGACGCGGCGGGGGACTTTGTTTTATAGTATGTATAGATTCATCAGTTCATTTCACCAAATTTTCCCATTCCATACATTATCAAACTCCAAACAGACAATAAATTAATAAGTTATAAAATTTTGCCGATACTTCGTTCACCGCTAACGAGTTGTCGCGTAGTTTCACTCAGTAATACACAGTGCACAATTCTTTGTTACACGAAGATAATTTGCCTCAAAAATGTTTCACGTAGCGGAGGAAATTTGCTCCGTGTTCGCTAGCTGGAAAACGAGCAATGTGCGCATTCCGAATGGGTAAATTATTAACGAAGCTCGATTTATGTGGAAAGTTTGTTCGATCGCGTCCGAAACTAGCATAGTTTGTTCGAAACTTCTTTCTCACTGCCATCATCGGCTTCTCATCTCACCGAACACAGTTTTTGATACAACCGAATATAAATTTCAACATCCTTTCTCCGAAGTTCTTAAACTTTTGATCTTGGGGTAAATAAAAACAGGGGATTTATTGAGAGCACTTCTGCGAAGGAAATCCGACGTATCCCTTCGTTGCAAAAACAATTTTGGTGTAAAAACTTGGACAAAGGAATTATAAATACAAGAACGTTGTTGGACTTTATTAATTGGTCACTTCTTTATTAAATACCTTCGCAATTTCCGTTTAAGAAAATATATGTTCATTTTTAAGTCCTTGTATACTTAAACTAGGTTTAACGGTGTCCATTCGTATGTCAATATCGTCCAAGTTTCCTATGGCCAGTCTTTAATTATTTAAGTGCTTAATTCCACCTGCGCTAATAGCAATTTACTTTTAAAGATACAATATAAAGTTGCTGCAGTTTTAAAATATCTTTTCAGGCTAAAATTACACGAGAGACCAACAATGACGTGCTTATAAAATTGGACGGGCTGAAATAACGTTTTAATTTTAAATACTGTTCAGAGTTAAAGCGAGAAAAAAAGGCTTTTGGGTTGCAATAAAGTAATTTTTGAAAACGATATAGTGACCAAAATCATATGTAATATATTTATAGAGTATGTCTGCAATGATATAGCAGTACGACATTTTGAAATCGGCTCAATTTCTGAAACCGTATTTTACAGGAAAGTACTTTACAGATTGTAGACCGCCTTGTATTTAAGTATTCTTTTAAAACTCTAGCTCATGGCTTCGAAACTAAATTCACCATACCATCAGCTGCTAAATCAAACTCCTATAACATACAACGCTCCTAAAACAGCAGTAGTCTTCATGTTTTCTTGTTCAGACATAATGCAGCTCGTGTCTTATATTGGCTCGCGTTAGCCAGATAGCTGAAAACAAAGACCATTACTCAGTGCTTCGGACAGACAACAAATCTTGCGCGCAGTGTTTGGGGTCAAAACGTAACTTCGCTATGCAACAAATATACCACCCAACTGTGTTGCCCGAACTAGGATTTTTCGCCAAAATACTGTGTGAACCAGTGAATAGTATTTACAATGTTTGTGCGTTGCTTTTTCGACTTGGTTTTGGCTTTTCCGACTTGGTTTTGTGTTATTATGTGGCAGGATAGCATGGCTTTTAAACTATATTAAAGCGCGTCAAATTTAATAAAGTTTACCGTCACACAGTCTGTGTGATCGTAATTGGCAGGATTTTTAAATATTTACATTGAAGTGTAGTACTTCTTATGTACTGATTCTCTGTATGAACTGATTTGATCAGACAATGCTTTCTTGGCTCGCACCGGTAACGATTATTCGAAAATGCAATTAGACCCGGTAGGTAGCGCTACAGTCTACGTGTCACCTAGTATGATTTTCAGGACAAGCAGGACGCTAAATAAATTATAAAATACATACAACTATCAAATATACAAGACAAAAACCATACAGCATAACCTATTTCAGGCTGACAAGTCATATCCGCGACGTCCATATTTGCAGCCATAGATTACCGACGTTTTTAAAACTCCAACGTTGTATTACATTTTTTGGCTTGGAAACTTAAAAACCCCGATAGATTAAAAAGTTTGCAACTTTAACGGCATCGTCGTATTTCCCAAAGGCGTTTGCGACACTAGGTGTCTACAAGTTTTAAAACTATTAAAGTAGATAGGTAGAGGAGTATAAGCCGGGGAAACAGAGCCAAATATGCTGGGACGCTGTCAAATCGGAACATTATGCTTATATTCTAATACCCATTAGGGTTCTCTTGTAGAGTGATAAGGTGAGGGCTCTACAAAGTGCACCTTTGGGTGTTGATTAATTGTTGGCATGGCGTGTACCAGAAGTTTTGGCTCAATATATTTGAATGTTATAATGCAATATACCATTATATAAATTATAGAAATAATTTCATCACATTTGGAATATACAGAATCCAATTAATCTATACTTCATTTTTTAAAAGCTACTTGTTGTAAATATATACAAGTAGCGAAAGTCTACAATCATTTATAAATACCACAAACAATATCACGTAACCACATTTACATATAAAATACTAATTACAATAGCTTTCTGTACATCTAAGGACGCCTGCAGCGCTGCGGCCGCGCTGCTTTGTAAATCTATGTAAATAAAAAACGCGCGATTGCAGCGCTACACCCGCGCTGCGGCCACGCATCAGTTCATCGATCGACTAGTGACTGCACGCACGTATTTTTTTGTACAAGTCTAAACATGAACAAAAATCAGGTTGAAGAATTTATCGATGAGGTTGAAAGTCGTCCAGCGATATAGGATTCGAGGTCCGATAAGTAAAGTAATAAAATTTAAAAGAAAAAAGCATGGGAAGAAATACGTAATAAATTTATTGAGAATTTAACAAACAAAACCGCAAGTGAAAAAAATGAAGCATGTAAGTATATTGTTAAGAGTCCCTATCAATTATTCGGTCACAAAATGGAAAACAGACTTTTTTCAGCGCTTCATCAGAATAACCACACGTAATTTATATTTCTGCTGATGCACCATTATAAATCGTGTCTTCATCTAGTAAACCGACAAAAATAAATTATCATTTAGGAATGTAAACTAAAAAAACTTAAATGAACACAACGTTTTCACGAAAGCACGAAGAACTTTATTTTTGTATTCCTTATTTAGCTTATTAATTATAGCGAATAGGAATGAAATGAAATGAATTTATTTGCATAAATATAGTTACAATAGGATGATATAGAAAATTGGTGCTGCACATTTGCCATTTATATGGCATACAAATATATAAGGTAATTTTATATCTATGTTAGGTATAACTTACAAGCAATTTACATTACAATACACATTATTTATTTTATTCATCTTGAAATTATTAGGTAATGTTACCAAAACGGTAAAGTAATTCGTAGAATTGTTTTCTTGACAATCTTAAGTAATTCTGAAATTGTTTGTCACTGTAGCCTTTTACTTTATAAAATTCAGTTTGTTGAGTCATACAAAATAACGGCAAGGTTTTATTAGGTTTCTTTTTTGTTTTTTGGCCAAAATCCTTTTTCATTTTAATAGTAACACCAAGAAAAGTGTTTCTTCGTCAGAATCCAACGTGAAACTAAATGTACAACACTACGAATCTCAAACCTAGCGACAGCAGCGCGGCTGCAGCGCGGTCGTAGCGCTGCAGCCGCGCTGCCGTCGCGCGTCACGTTGCGGCAAATTTGAAGGCGCCATAATATTACATGTACTTCAAACTAAGTTTTTGATTAAAGTTAAACTTAAGCATGGAACACATTATACATAGGGGAAAGGCGTACAAAATGACATACCCCCCGTTAAATCAGTTATAAATATTTATTTATTAATTATTTAAACATTAACAATCAAAATTTCTATTGCTTGGTTCATTACCTATGATATCTACTCAAAACGGCATACAAAAAATGTATGGAAAAGTAAGCAATTATAAGCATAGCTGGCGTATGATTTATTCTTCTTTGGAACGTCTTCACATGATGGTCTTCATCACTGCTAGTGCTGAAATTGAATACCTGAGCCACTTTTCTCGCTCTTTTCTTGGTGACTGGCGGAAGACCCGGTTTTATTTTAGTTTTTTCCGTATTTGGAGTTAAGGTTAGCAGAAAGACCGCTAAGCTGAGGCATTTTCTTTTTCTTTGATGAATTTATGAGTACCTACTTAAAACCAAAAAAAAGTGGGTTGGTATAGTGGACGACATAGTATGTCATTTTGTCCTACCAAGTGGTATGCTATTTTGTCCATTTTATAGTTTTAGAAACTCAACTGTAATAACATAAAACCAAAATTTTAACATATTCTCAGTCAAAGTTAATATATTGACAACAAGTAGAGACAGTAAAAATTAAAATGAAAATTGAATTTAGTTACTTTTGCTATGAAACAAAATCCAATAAAACAGAACAGATAACGCGCGAAAACATTCAAATCGTCGTCTACATCGAAAGGCCGACGGATCACCGTTGGTAATCCCGCAGGTTGCGATACGTAACTAAGCGTCCCGCTACACGTCTTTGGATGAATAAAATGAGCCACAGATTCTGAGAAACAGTGATATGTCATATACCCGCCTATGTCATTTTGTACGCCTTTCCCCTAGACTAAGTACAGATTATCTAAGTTACGTGACTAATGAGATGACTTTGGATAAACTATATTAGGAACTTGGACGTTCTTAGATAGCTATTCAACCGTTAATGTAACTTATTAGTTTCTTGATAGCATATTGTGTGTACTGAGCCGAATTATATTAAAGTGAAAGCTAATCCTTCAAGGTACGCTATATATCTATGCTTTAAAAGTAACTACGATGATGTTGAAATATTGCTGTTTAAATGGCGGTAGTAATGTAAATTAAGTTTGTTATTGTTAAACGTATTAATGTTGTGTAGCGAAATAAATGTTTTCTTTTCTTGCTTTCTTTCAAATGGTCTGGACTGCACTAATGGTTGGTGGGTTAATACCCAACCGCATCACACTTTTGCCTGAATGTTTTATGTGTCCGTTTCTTAAATCCTCGCTAGGTCCACTGCGTTACATACTCAATATTATATTGAAAGATATTGTCAAAAAATACACATATACGGCTCATATTCCTCGTCCGACCAAATAAAAGTTAGTTTAATTTGTCATGTAATAATGGGCGATCTAATAAAAATATATGTAAATCTTAAATTATACCACCCAACCATGCACCTTTTACGCCTGTTTTAAATAATATGAGAATAGCCTAGAGTATTGAACATTTGAAACCAGCCTATTGAGGTTTTGTCACTTACTCCGAAGAGATTCTCACGTAACTCGCCGCTCTTTTGAGGCTCTCGTGTTACTAGCCACAAAGTGCTACCAGACGACTGCCAAATTGTGTTTGATATAATATATTGAAGGAACAGTTTCGAAGTGGAAGAGAATATTTTGATATCTTACTACTATTATAAATGTGAAAGTATGTAAGGATGGATGAATGTTTAATACTCTTTGAGGCAAAAACTAATGAGAAAATTTTGATGAAAGTTCGCAGTAATATTTTATTTATTTATTTTATTTCAAAAAGACAAATCCCACACTAGGAATAAATCCTGTGTCGCGGGGGACTTTACATACATACAACTAACGGACACAATGAACACCCAGTCTCGAAAGCAAAAAACTGGTAAATAGCAAAAATGTCGTAATAAATTATTTTAATAAATAATTACTTAGGCATTTCTATTGCTTACTACATTATAGATGTCTATGTTGAGTATATACAGGTTACAGAACGGTTCAGACATTTGTTGTGTAATCCTAATATTACAATACAAGTTAATTTAAATCAGTTTTTGATTGATCGCGAGAGTATTCTAATTTATATTACAATACACTTCCATCAATCAATCGAGGAAATCGATTGCATTTGTTTAGCATTATAAACTTACCAATATTTGTGTTTGTGAGGTTTCAATTTAGGTCTAGTAACCAATATGTTTAATCTAGACTGGTATAAAAGCGGGTAGCTTTGCCCGCGTTTACACCCGCGTTGTTATAACGGCTACTACGCCGCACTGTGGTTCCTAGCGTGATGTTATAAATGAAGACGGACACAAGAAAAATAAAAGCCTGAAGTGACATTTTAGACAATAATATATACTGGTCGGCTAGCCTGAGATCAGTCTATTTTATAACGTCGGTATAAAAAGCGCACATCAGCACTGTTTTAAATATACTTTAATACAAACAGTTAAATTATCAAATTTAAATGTCAAACTGGGTTGGAGCGGTGCCGTTAAACTGCCTGCATAATGTGCTCTGACCTTTATGCTTAATCAATAATCCTCATCGGTTACTCGCAACTGAAATGTATTTAACAAAAGCGCAGTTCCGTGAAATACGAATTCGGTCGACGTTAAAGTATTGCCTATCTATTAATTAGTAATCCGTCTGCTGATTAAATATTACGTGGCACTTGAGAGCTACCAGTGTTACAAGGAAATCTTGTAACACTGGTAATCACGCGTTGGTCCTCATTTATACATGTAACTTGATTAGAACAGACATGTCTTCTGAAATGAGCAAATGATCGCAATTTAGTAAATTTTTTTGTGGGTGCATAGGGTTCCCACCAAGAACTTAGGGTCCCAAGCCAACCTCACCTGCAAGTGGTGCACCTGCCAATCAACGGACGAGGTTCTGGCTAACGAAATGTCCCAATAAGCGGCAATAGGCTCGCCACCTATTACGTGGGATCAAAACACTGGCGAAAAGTGGGCGTTTAATATGCCTCTGCCTACCCCTTCGGGGAAACAGGCGTGAGTCTATGTATGTATGTATGTTAGTTAATTTTTATTGTATATTGATTCTTTCAAATACTGTTTCGCAACTAATCAGAAGAAAATAGCGCTGCGTTTAGTTTGTGAAAGTTATCATCATCGTCCTAGCGTTATCCTGGTTGCATTTAGGAATTTCGCTTGAACCTCGGGGTCCACTTTTTGGTATAAGCATATGTGACACAATATTAGCTAGTCCACAGAACGACTGCCCTATGACTGCCCCAACTAAAAGGAATAGCGAAATACCAGGCCTTAGACCTATGTCAGTATATTCAAGGGTACTGTCTCCCCATAACGACAGTCAAAGATCTTCATGACAGCTGGCACCGAGAGCTCAACGTGCTCTCCGAGCCAAGAGGCAAGTGTTTGAACGCTTGTAAATTCCACTGCAATACAGACTTTTAGAGCTGGAGTTGCTTAGTACAATAGCTATACTAGTTGTAATTGAGACAAGTGGAAGATATTATGCCATCATTCTATTGCAGATAGAATTATAATGACGTTAGAAAATCAAACAACATGCTAATCTTACGTATACTTAATAGCATCTTTCACGCGTAATATATACTCACGAAATACATTATTTCATTACTTTATTTACATACTCACTTATGGGCAGCACGAATGGGTCGGCTCGACCGGGGCGGTACTACCCTCTCACAGAAGATCACCGTAAAGTAGCAGTACTTTTCTGCTGCGTTTCGCTTGGTGAGTGAGAGCGCCGGAGGCTCAGTCCCTCCTTCCCATTCTCTCTTCCTTTCCTTTGGGGATGGCAGAGAGAGTGTGAAGGTTTCGGTGAGGGGGCGGTTACCGCAGCATGCGTTGGACCAGTGAAGTCTTAGTGGAGTCATTGTGTGGGTAGTGGGGGTCAACCCGCTGGCCAGGGAGACCCGTAGTAACGGTGGTGCCGCTGGCCGCCCGCGGTATAGTATAGGGGCCCAACTGGGACTAACCATCTCGGGAGGCTGCCCCACCAGGCCGTGCATAATCTTGGAGTGGCTCGTCGTGCCGGTTGGTGACCGGATGGTGGGACCCTGCGACCACTTCCGGGAGGGTACGGGGGCCCTTCCGTCCGGCGGATCGGCCACTGCTATTCCACACAGTCCAATGCCCAAACAATACTCCACGCTTTGTCACGCGCTGCTGCGGTGACAGCCACCTCTTTTCACGCCCCTCCTTTCTTTTTCCACTCCACTATGGCAGCAAGCAATGGTAACGGTCACACAGCGGCGTCAACCTTTCCCACCCACACGTTACTTGAGGTGGAGTTCGCTAACATCCGCGGACTCCATTCAAACCTCAACGCCGTCCACCACCATCTCGAGACGGCAAGGCCGGCCATGCTTTTTCTGACGGAGACTCAAATAAGCCGCCCTGCCGACGAGACCAAACAGTGGTCGGAGGAGCCCAATAGGGCTTCTATTGGGCTCCTCCGACCACTGTTTGGTCTGCACATCAGTGCCAACCGCTGCGCTTTCACAACATGTGGACGTAAAGCGACGCTTATGGCACTACTCGTCAGCAGATTGGGATGGCCTGCGCAGTTATAACGCGTCCATTCCGTGGTCTCAGCGTTGCTTTGGTGGGAGGGATCCTTCGGAGAGTGCGTCTGCTGTTGCTGGGGAAATTCTGTAAGGTATGGAATATTATATGCCATCCACTTCTGTCACCAGCAATAGCAGACTTCGGCCCTGGTTCGATCGCGAGTGCGCCGATGCTGTTAAACAAAAACAGTCGGCGTACCGTGCTTGGATCAGGGCTCGGTCTCGTCGCGATCCGAATGTCCATCTCATCAAGGCGGCCTATAACAGAGCCACTTAGGTCTGCAAGAGGGCATACACCAGAGCGGATGCACAGCGCGTTGCACGGTTTGGCCTAGAACTTCTGTCGCACCCTACGGGAAGCCGTGGATATTGGCGGCTGGCCAAAGCCGTGCAATCCAATTTCTGCCAGTCTTCACTGCCACCGTTGCGATGCTCTGATGGATCACTGGCTCATGGGCCGCAAGAGAAAGCTGACTTGCTTGTCAATCTCTTTGCGGCCAACTCCCGAATCGATGACCGTGGTTCGCAGCCGCCATCTATAAACCACTGCGGCCACTCCATGCCTGATGTTCGCATCAGGCAATGCGATGTTCGTGCGATACTGCGGTCTCTCGATGTCCGGAAAGCCAGTGGTCCCGACGGTATCCCAGCGGTTGTTCTTAAGAAATGTGCAGCCGAGTTGTCTCCAACGCTCACATGCCTGTATCGCCTGTCTTATTCCTCCCTGGCGTCGTGCCGCAGGCTTGGAAGGAGGCGAACGTACAACCGATTCCCAAAAAGGGGGATCGTTTTGATCCAGCTAACTATCGACCCATAGCCATCACCCCTATTCTCTGCAAGGTATTCGAACGGGTTATCAACACCCAACTCGTTCACTACCTAGAAGATCGCTCTCTTATCAATGATCGTCAATATGGCTTCAGACCGAAACGATCAACGGGCGATCTTCTAGCATACGTCACTCACCTTTGGGGTGAGGCTATGGACAGGCACGGGGAGTCGTTGGCTATCAGCCTCGATATCTCCAAAGTCTTCGATAGAGTCTGGCATCGTGCGCTTCTTTCCAAGCTTCCGGCTTACGGCTTGCCACCTCGATTGTGCAACTGGGTTGCTAGCTTCCTGCATGAACGACGTATTCGAGTTATTTGCGAAGGCCAAAATTCAAAGTTTATGCAGGTAAATGCTGGTGTGCCCCAGGGATCTGTCTTATCGCCCACACTTTTTCTTCTGCATATCAATGATATGCTCACTTTTGGGAGCATACATTGCTATGCAGATGACAGTACCGTGCATGGGCGGTATCTCGGCCATCCTGCGGCTAAGCAGGCCGACATTGAGGAAAATAGGCGAAAACTTGTCGCTGAGCTTTACCAGGTTTTGAATAGCATCTCGAATTGGGGTGCTGAAAACATGGTCAAGTTCAACGCGAAGAAGACACAGGTGTGCGCATTTTCAGCAAAGTTATCTCCATTCCTTCCCCAACCTTCTCTTCTGGACACTCCACTACCGATACAGGACAGTCTAAATATTCTTGGTATGGACATACACCGCAATCTCAACCAGAGAAACTACATCGAGGGTGTCATTAAATCAGCATCTCGAAAACTCGGAGTCCTGAACAGAGTGAGGAGGATTGTCACGCCGGAGCAGCTGTGTCTATTGTACAAGACTCAGGTTCGCTCCTGCGTGGAATACTGCTCTCATCTCTGGAACGGCTCCGCTCAGTACCTGCTAGATGCCCTTGATAGGTTGCAGCGGCGTGCTGTCCGTATCATAGGTGACCTTGAGGCTACTAAGACCCTTGAATCTCTACAATTACGCAGGGACGTAGCCTCAATGGCTGTCTTTTACCGTTTGTATCACGGTGAGTGTTCAGAAGAACTCTTTCAACTCATTCCACCCTCTCCTTTCCTATCCCGAACAACACGTGCCGGGTTAAAGTGCCACGCTTACACAGTTGAGCAGATACCGTCACGTACGAAAAGGTTCGGTACATCTTATCTTTGCCGTACCATAAAGATGTGGAACTCACTGCCAGCTCACGTGTTTCCTTTCTTCTTTGATCCTGGGTCCTTTAAGCGGGGCGTGAAAAAGCATATCTCAAGTTGCAACACTAATGACGTACGAATATTGGATTTACTACCACATTCTGTGCTAGCCAAGCATTTCGTAGTTCAATTAAACATTAATTAATCTATTCATTAGTCACCTGCTAATGCAATGGTACAATCACACTTTGCTTTGGCGGTTACGTGGAATCGTTAGTTATATACTTATTGCAAAAAATGTTAATTCATGCCAAAAACTATAATTATTTTTGACAGCTGTTGTATTTTTTTGTGTTTATTTTGGTACAAATATAGCACTAAATCTTCAAGGGTCAGCGGAGAATTTTACTACATCACTTTACCTCCATCTATCCCTCCTTCTCCTGGGTAAAATATAATATTTTATAACTGAATAGCATTTTCTTCACTTATTATAAAAAACTAAGCTTCGCTTGCAGCTCCGCATGAATAATACACATAAATCTCCCTATCTATTAGTGAAAACTGTACAAAAATTCTTTCGCTAATTTTTGAGTTTATCTCGTTCACACAGACATTAAGGCAGAAAGGACTTCATTTATAATATGGAGATTATGTATATATGAACTCACTTTAGATCGCAGAGAAATCCTGTTGCTATCAGTTTAAAATATTGTAATACATAGAAACGCATAACATGATCGCTTCTTCAGCAAATACAAAACACAAAATCAACGGCACTTAAGTTGCTTCGAATCTGGACGTTTTTTCACTCTGATGTGTGTAAAGTCCTTGTGCGCAAGCTACTTTTTATAAAGAAATCTTTACCATTAGGCTTATGTATTAGGTAAGCCTCATAATGCGTTACTCCAGTGTATTAGCATTGTAAAGTTAATCTACAATCTACTTATCATTACCTTCCTGCATACTACAACTTTATGATTATACAAATTTAATAGTTATGAGCAAGGACTTGGTGTGTGCGTGTGTGTTAACGGTATTAAGACACACACGTAGCCTCTCGTAATATGTTACTAATGATAACATTAGGTCTCAATAAATACATTATGCTGTGTAATATATGAGCGATACTTTAGTAACGCACAGTTTGTTTCAAAACATTCATATATCGTGTTTAAGAATATTACTGGGTAATACCACAATCCCGTATGTTAGGATATGTATCCTTAGGTAGGTACGCTGCGTAAACTTAATATCCAATAGCAATATGTTCGCCGATATTGAACCTAAGATCTCAGGCAAGTGTAAACTTCTACCAATGGCCAACAAAGAATAATCGTCTTATGTCTCAAGGAAGAAAGTGGCTTGGCTGATGGTTGCCGCTTATTATCATGTAGACCGTCAACTCGGCTTTAAACTGCTATAAAAAAAGAAGTCTGCCAACATCAGACATCTTTAAAGCCTACATATTACCACGACAGCATCCTGTCTAGGCAGATAATAGTTAGTCACAAATAACGCTAACATAGCTTTGGAGGCAATAACGTGAACTCTAAAAGTGCAATAAGGCAACGCAGCGAAAACAACACGACACTTAGAACAGTTATTTCGTAGTTCAAAACATTAAATAAGTAGTAAAGAGAAAGGAAGCGGTCTACAGGTGTGATAGGCGTGCCATAATTGTGTACAGATATGCATATATTACGACATGCATTATCCATTATAAACTGGCTTGTTATTTTATATGTATGCAATCAAATTACGGATATAAACGGTATCAGAAATAAATTAACGCATTCAAATTATAATTAAACTAGAGAGGATGCCTTCAGCTACACCCGCGCGTTTATTTTGTATTTTAGCTGTTTCTTTACGATATATTCATAATGCACCCCTCAACTCTTTAAGGATCGTACATGCCAAATTTAAGTTTCTTGTGCTCTATAGTTTTGGATGTACGTTGTTAGGTAGTTGCTTCTAGCAATGGGCACAATCTTCTTCTTTGCAATAGTAGAGTTGTGACATAAAGCATTACACTAGCTAAGCATCGATGATAGTGATCTTGAAAAAAGATAACAATAACTGAACATGATATTTCTAAAGATGACTTCATCTTGTCTTGTCCCTCATACAAAACTGTGGCTGTCGAAAGTGTAAGCAGAATATCTCTCTACTCTTTACCTAGACAGTGTGTCATAGATGGCGATGTGACGACACATCCCGATGGATATGGGACGTAAAACTTTTATTATGATAGCATCTCTGCACTTCACTGTTATGGCTTTGTATGAAATAATATATTATTTACCAACTATGAGGAAGTTAGAGCGCTTACGTACGTGCTTTTTATACTAATTTAGAATGGCTTTGACAGTATTACCTGAGAATATCTAATATTCTAGTATTACTTTGAGATAAGGGAAAGGTTTTCTAATCGCTTTTATAGAGGTAGAATGAGTTTTACCTGTAATAAAAATTACCAGAAAGCTCTGCAAGTAGGATTACAGGTTATATATGCGATTTTACTCAAATTCGGAATGACATTACGACTGCTATTGTCTACCAGCGATGTATTTCGGCCCTATAAAAACACTAAGATCGCGTTTGTGATAAATGGGAAAATACATTCCTCTTATGTACCAGACCTCATGGTAAATTGCTAGCTAAGCATCCATGAGCTCCTGCCCTTCTAATGCAGATAGTGGTGCGACTACTTATTCGTATTTTACAAGCAAGCATCGAGGGTAAAATATCAACTAAGTCTCTCCCGCATTTACATTTCTAGTTTATATACAAATACGTTTCATTTTTCATTAAGTTTTTGTCAATTTTATTGTAATTGTGTACAAACTTTATTAAATATTTAAACTTTATGGTAGAGTAGGAACTCTACCAAAAAGTTTGTACACAATAAATCTTGTCTATACCCCGCAATTTGGCATCGATATGATCATTATAATTATGTTTGTAATATCTCCCAAGACACATTGTTTCGAAGTTTATATGGAGTAATATAACATTTTCTGTCGTCACCAATATGCAGGATGCTGTCGCCATGCAAATGGATCTCAAACGTCTCGAAGACTATTGTATTATTAATCACTAGCTGTGCCCGCGACTTCGTTCGCGTAAATGTTGGAATTTGATTAGCATGATATTTATGCCAAAAGTATACAATTTTTATAATTTTCATATGTATATTATGTAATACATATCCTTAGAGAATTTCTTTATACACAACATTACTTGTTTGACCACCTTCACATAGAACATGTAATTTTTTTTTACCGCTTACTCGTGAACATGCACATATAACTGACCATGTGAAAAACAACATGTTTGGGGGTCGATTCCAGCTGTTTCAAGTCTGTCCCTGCGATTTATTTAGAAAATAAACACAGGGCTACGATTATCCAGTCCTGCCGAAAGTAAGATAGCCCCGTTGAGTTACTCAAGAGGTATCTGAATTCAGGCCTCAGTCTCCCACCCACGGATTTCCACGTACGTGAGGTGTGAGAATTTGGGAATAATGAGACACCTGTATAAGTACAGATCACGAACGAACGATAGACATCAAAGAAACGAAACCACATTCATTATTCAAAAGAAACGACAAAGACACCATCATTATTGTACTGCCCTGGTCCCAATTTATTTGGGGTCGGCGCAGTATGTCCTTCACTTCCATACTTCTCTGTCACCAGTCATCCGATCGTTTATATCCCTTTCTCTTTCATATCCATCCTCACACAGTCCATCCATCTTTTCCTTGGCCGCCCTCTCCCTTTTCGTCCTTCTACGTGCATATTCATCACTTCCTTACCTACGTACATTTCACCTCTTGCAATAACATGTCCATACCAGTCTAATTGACTCCCTTGTACCTTTTCATCAATGGGCGCCACTTTCTTACTACCTCTAATGTAATCATTCCTAACTCTGTCCATTCTTGTCACTCCACACATCCATCGTGACATTCTCATCTCAGCAACATGCAATCGTTTCTCATCCATCTTCTTTGTAGCCCAACACTCAGCTCCTTACAGTACGACAGGCCTTATAACCGTCTTATACATGCGGCTTTTTAACTTCACAGGCATTTTGTGATCGCATATTGTGCCTGAGACCTGTCGCCATTTCATCCATCCTGCGTTAATTCGTTGCCTAACATTCCGATCAATTTCGCCGTCATCTTGCAGGAGTGAACCTAGGTAGCAAAAATCGGAGCATACTGATAGAGGTGTACCGCCGAGCGTAACCGGTATAGGACTGGAGAGACCGCCAAAGTCACAGAACATATACTCTGTCTTGGTTTTGCTTATTCTCAGGCCTACATTCTCCAATCTGCCGCTACTCCTCTAGCTTGCTCTGCACCTTTTGTCCACTCTCTGCTACCAGAACGATGTCATTGGCAAACAGCATGCACCAGGGTGCCTCTTCCTGTATATCCGATGATATAGCACCCATAATTAACAGGAAGAGATAGGGGCTAAAGGCCGACCCCTGGTGCAAGCCTGCGGCCACATCGAATCTGGCTGTGATACCGGCCGCGGATCGGACTTGACAAAGACACCAATCCGACGAAAACAAAAGAAAATTAACCGAGAACCTCATAAATCCACGGAGAATCTTAACACCGCCATTCAGAAAATGGCGTCATTTGCTCAACGCCATGTATGTTTACATTTACAAACTGACCGAGATAGAAAATAATATGGACTAATCGACAATTTATTGAAAAAGGATCTATAGTCATTGTTTTTATCATTTAAAATAAAATGAAATGATTATGTTACTATTATATAAACATAATAATTTGAAATAAATGAGATTGACCGCTTAAATTAAGTGGACATTGTAATAAATTTTGACACAGAGACTTTTTGTTTATGAAAGTGCCGAATATTATACTCTATTAATTTTTAAATAACAGAAAGATACTCGACAGTCGACACATAAATATTGTCTTTTTTGCAAGAAACATTTATTTTGCCAGAAAATTATTTGAAAATAGTGACATCTATCGGTCGGAAGGATAACTATAAATATGCTCGGTTCCAGTAATGTATTTATCGAAAATACATAAAAATATACTGATGAAATTAAGAATCGCCTCCTTTTTAAAGTCGGATAAATAGCCATAAAACACTTTGAAGGTAGGTACCTTTTAGACTAATATACTTTTGCTAACAAACTAATAATGATCATAGATGGCACACCATATATAACCAGTTTTGGATGATCCCTGTTTTAATTTGGACTACGTACAAAGGAGAGGTCAAGCTGTACACCGAAAACTACTCAACCGATTGTGATGTAACATATACTATTTTATAGGTTTAAGTATCCTTTGTACATGAGTGTAAGTTGTATTGAAGTCAATTTCGCCATTTTAGAGATGTTTAGCAATATAGGGAAAGACGTCGGACAGACAGACGGACATAAATTCTAAAAATTATCAAGTTTTGCTTTTTAGCATTTTCCTAGACTTTTTAGCTAATTTTCGTCAAAATATCTTTAATGTACAGACTTTTTCACCTCTATAATTTATTATAGTATATATATGGAACTTAATCCATCCAAATGTAACGTTATGACACTTATGCCTTATGGGAGAAAACGCAATATGTTTCAATTCGATTACACTCTGAACAGCCATGTTTTGGAGAGGGTATCATGTGTACGTGATCTTGGAATCTTTTACGACTCTAAATTATTATTTGATATTCATGTCGACACTATAGTTGCTAGGGCATATAAATCTTTTGGGTTTATTATGCGAGCCTCCAAGGACTTCGAACATGCAGAAACGCTTAAAATCTTGTATTGTGCTTTTGTTCGGAGTCACTTGGAATACGCCTCGCAAGTTTTAACCCAAGATACGAGACATACACACCTCTCGCATTGAGAGAGTTTTATACAAATTCATTAACATCCAGTATTATGGCAATATATACCTACTTTCAAATGAATTATTTATAGGCACAAATTTTTATTCGAACTTGACACAAAGGCAATTTTATAAGTTATGCATAATATTATGCTACCTATGATATGAATGTCTCTACTAAAAGTAACCTTTCACAAACTTTGAGAAAGTTTTTCTACATTAGAACTCTTATAACATCTTTTAAAACATCAAACTTTTCGTCTTAATACCGAATTGATACACAACACTTCTCCTATCAATACCTATTTATCACAGAAAGTTTTCTGTGAGCTACGGCTATATAAAATTTCAAAATATTTTGACATTTAAATCAATCCATAAACATTACGGTTAACTTTTATTTTTTTGTATGTTGAAACAATTTCATCTTCAAGACAATTTGAAATGCAAATTATTTATTTACTTCGTTATTCTGCGCGAATTGTACCTAATTCCAGAGAACTGTCGCGATTGTTTTTCATGAACGATAGACAGAATAAAATATCTTTTACATACTGTCTAGAGTTAAGCTAGAAGGGACTGGGATTGTCTGCAGAGATTGATGGAAGCGTGATTATATTCATCAGTCCCTGTCAGCCACAACAAATCTCCGATATAACTGTACAGTGTTGCACAGTGAATTACAAGATTACAATATTAATTTACTTACCAAATCTTCACTGGATGTCAGGCTTGGAGCTAAGTTAGAAACACACACAGATCTAAAATTGACCAATGGTGAATTATCGAAATACTTAGCTATTAGGCTGCAAACGCGACGTCTTCAAGACACGATGGCACGTGGCCGTCGATACCGGATTCACACAATTTTGCAAATGTTCAATGTTTCACAAATCTTTTATCACAATAAACCGATGCCGGTTATAGATCAAAGAAGCGGCATTCAAAGGGGTTTTTAAATTTCCTTCAATTACAAAACCACGCTAGAGACAAAAACGGCGCGAGCGCAAGACAATTTTGTTTTCACGACCGCGGGAAACGACAATGGACGAATGGATTGACAGTTCATAGTGTGACCATAGTCAGAAATTTTCAATAGACAAAGTAACACGTAACTAAATTGATATAATCGATTGAACTGGTCACAAACAATATTTCTATTTCAAACACATACTTATACATTTAGTTACGATATAAGCGATACGATTTGTTTATGTAAGTTGTGTAAGATCTAAATAAGGTACTTACCTTGTATTTGAATACTTGATAACTTTGTATTTTTCGGAATGTACCGCCTTAGACCAGAATATTTTATTCGTTCATATATCGGGCAGACTAAGCGTACAATCGCTGAAAGAGTAAAGGAACATATCGCTGCTGTAAAAAACCGACAGATTAATAAGTTGGCGATAGCTGAGCATTTGTTGGAGTCTGGACCAAACCACTGGATAGAACTGCATCAACCACAAGTCTTATGCACCGATCGTCACTATTACTCCAGGATAGTACGTGAAGCGGTAGAAATCAAGAAACATAACAATTTCAACCGGGAGGATGGATATAGATTATCGGCTACTTGGAATCCAGTCATCAGCAAGTATAGACACCGCCGCAGTGATAAATCTCAACAGTGTGTAGACGTCATTAGTGTAGTGTGTCGGAGTACCGACATTGCGAACTTAAATAAAGACCAAGTGAGGGTAGGTGCCGAAACCCGCACTTCCACAAGACGGCGCTGAGCTCTCATCAGTCTCTCCGCGACCACGCTCGGTGCAAGACGAGCGAAACGTCGGAACCAAATAGGTATTTTTACCTTAAATAAGTTAGTTGTACGCGATTAAGACCCACTAATTTATTTTGTATGATGTATATAAATCGCGAAAGTTTAAAATCGATTATTACATGTCTGTCTGATCTCCGCAACCTAAAGGGATAGCGATATTCTACGGTTTAGATAAGTGTTACCGACTGCCTATAACGACTGTCAACGATCTTCATGACGGCCGGGACCGATGGTTTAACATGGTTTTCGAGGCACGGGGAAAGTAATATTAACAATTCAACCTAATGGAAGGAAAGAGGAACCCACCACGCACCCTCGAATTGACCACCCCAACTATTGCAATAGAAAAAGTTTGACAATATCGAACTCCTCTAAAAGGATAAGGGATATAGGAATGGTATGGGTTCCAGGAAGATACCTGGCTTGCAGTATCCCGCTGTATGCGCCGACTATTCTTCGACACGTGTTTCGCCTCTGCACGAGGCATCCTCAGGAACGATGGGCAACGACTGAGCGCTTTCCACAGTCGGGTCCTCACGCAACCCCCTAGAGGGTTGGCGGAAGCGGGTTCAGGGCGATGTGCCCTCAGCCTGCGGGATCGTCGCTGCCCCTTAAATAAAGGGCAGGTGTTTGGGGTGGGCTATGTGTGCCCTGTGAGTGTCGTCGTCGTTGTTTACAGGGCCGCTTCGGTCTTCACGCCGTCCGGGCGGTCAACACGAGCCGGGTGAGACCCCCGGCGAACCGAGGGAGGCCCAGCTCCGTGAAGCCAGCGACGCGGACAGCGACTTACTAGTGTGCGGCCCTGTGGATGTCGATGTGTGTAGGTGTGTGGTGTAGTGGGTGTGTAGGCGTCTTGTTATAGGCGTCCGCTGTTGCGGTGGTCGCCCGCGCGCGCACATGATGCACGTATGCTGATCATACGCGCAGATGTCGCGCGGATAGGGGCGGTCACCTGCAACAGAGGGAATGGAGTGTAATGTTGTGGGGGCGGCGGTCACCTGGGGGTGACCGTGTTGTCCGTGGAGTCATCGGGCGACGCGAGTAGATCTCGCGGCAGCTTGTTCTTGTCCGGGGGGCGAGCGTGCCAGGGGGCCAGGTCTCGGACGTGGTCCCAGGCCGAGGCGTCGGCACGCTCAAACATCCCCACGGACAGGCGGCGGATGTAGGCGTCCAAGCTCTCCATACGCGTGTCCCGCTGTATGACGGCGTTGCGGACGGTGCGTGGCGCACCTACCGCGGTACGGAGGGTGAGCGACTGTTGCGCTCGGAGGCGGGCCCGGTTGGTTTCGCTAGTGAGCGCGTACCAGGCAGGTGCGGCGTAGGTGAGCCGGGAGCGTACATATGTTTTGTACACTCCCAGTTTCACGCGCAGCGGGAGGCGGGATGTGAGCGCTGGACGCAGTAGTGCCCTAGTCGCGCGTACCTGCGCGACGACTCTACGGACGTGTGACTCCATAGTGAGTAGGCGGTCTAGTGTGACCCCCAGGTACTTCGCCGTCCTTGTCCAGGGGATGAAGTCATCCTGGAGCTGGAGTGGTGGTGGGTGGTCTCTCTTGGAGCTGAAAAGTATCGCCTGTGACTTACCCACGTTTACCGACAGCCGCCATTGTGACAGCCAGTGTGGGAGAAGCTGGAGGGTACGCTGCATCTTAGACGCGGCGTGGTAGGCGTTGATGCTTGTGGTGATGTACGCCGCGTCGTCAGCGTACAGGGCTAGTTCAGCGCCTTCGGCGACAGGGATGTCGTCGGTGAAACGCGAGTAGAGCACAGGCGAGAGACACGAGCCCTGCGGGACTCCGGCGGCGATAGGATGGAGGTCTGAGACCTCTCTCTCCACCACCACTCGGTATTTCCTGTCGCACAGAAACGAGGAGACCGTTTTCACGATGCGGCGGGGCGCTGTTGAGGTCGAGAGCTTATATAGCAGACCGGAATGCCACACTCGGTCGAATGCTTTCTCCATGTCGAGGAATACTGCTACGGCGTGCTCGCGTTTGTTACGCGCCGCCGCTATCCGGTGCAGTACCCTCGACAGTTGCAATGTGGTTGAGTGTTCGGCGCGGAACCCGAACTGCTCAGGTCTGGGCGTGATGTGCGGTGTGAGGTGCCGCAGCAGGAGTTTTTCGAACACCTTCGAGATGGTGGGCAGCAAAGTGATCGGCCGATAGCTCTCAGGCTTCAATATGTTCTTGCCCGGCTTGGGCAACATAATTATGCGTCCCTCCTTCCAGCATGTAGGGAAGACGCCTGTGCGGACGATCCCCGTAAACAGGCGCGCCAGCGCTGCCACGGTACGGTGCGGCAGGCGGCGCAGCGCTGTGTTCGGTATCCCATCCGCCCCAGGAGCCTTCCGGGGCTGGGTCTGCCGAATAATTCGTTGCACCATGCCGGGGGAGAAGTGGATGGGGTCCTCGTCGGGAGCTATCGGCGTGGCGAAGTAGTCTCGAAGGTGTTTCTCGACTGCTGCGGTGTGTTCCGTGTCAGCAGTCGGGTTCGGCGCGAACACGCTCTCTAAATGCTCAGCGAGTATGGCCGCGCGGTCTGCTGCTTTGTACCTCGGCGTCCCGTCGGCGTGTAGTAGCGGGCGCACCGGAGCTGGGGTGTTAGTGAGGCGACGACATAGCCGATGTATAGACGGCCAGTCGTCGCTGGAGTCGTCGATAAAGCGCTCCCAGCTCTCGGCGGTGTAGGTCCTCAACTCGTCCTTCACTCTCTCCGCGAGCCGGTTTAGTCTGGCTTTCAATGTGGGGCATCGTGAGCTCTGCCACTGCCTTCTAAGACGCCTCTTGTCCGCGATCATTCGCTGGATGTGTGCCGGCAGAGGGGGTAGCCTCCTCTGGGTAGTGACGGGTGTTGTAGCGGTCACAAGGGCGCCCTTGATTGCGTCGGCGAGCTCGGCCGCGAGCGTTTCGACGTCGGCCGCGGAGTTGATCGGGCGAGTCGGTGTAGTGGTCTCCATCGTTTCTGTGAATTTTGTCCAGTCCGTTTTGAGACGTGGCGCTTGAGGGACTACGCGGGTCAGCTGCTGTTGGATGACGACGAGTACAGGTTGGTGGTCCGACAACAGCTCGTCGCCGAGCACCTCCTGCTGTATCTGGCAGTGCGTCTCGTTGTGTACGAGAATGTCCAGTACGTCGGGCATCAGTGTGGGGTCGTCCGGGTAGTGTGTGGGTACCTCCGGTCCCGCGACCACATAATCGTACGTCTCGGCGTCTTTAAATAGTCGTACACCAGCGTGGTTGGTGTTCGACGAGTTCCACGCTTGAGCGCTTTCCAACCGTGGGCATGTCTTATAAACGATTGTACTTTCTAATCCCCTCCCTCCGTTGCTCGACTGATGTGAGTCATTATGACGGTGTGCGAATATATTCAGCAATGGGGACCCGTTAAAGTTGGTTTGATCGTTCAGTAATGTATGCTTGTCCCGCTTTAAAATCTCTAATTGTTCCAATACGCACATTCTAATACCCTTTTGACATGTGTGTATGACGTCAAATGAATGTCCGCTATTTAAGGTATGACCCGATTCAAGTAAATGTTCGGCAAAATGAGACTTTTCCGGCTGGTTGTTTCTAAACGCCGCTAAATGTTCTTTATATCTCAGCTCAAAACTTCGACCCGTCTGTCCTATGTACTTATTTTGGCATTGGTCGCATGTTAAGCAGTAAATACCGGACTTTTTGTTCTTGCATACTTTATCTTTACCATTGCAAAGAAATTTTAACGTTTTGTATGGTTTATAGGCTGATCTGATACCGTTCCTCCTCAGTATACGCGCCATACGGTCAGTTATGCTTCCAAAATAGGTAAGAACAGCGGTATTATTTATAGGTTCTTTTATAGAGGGATATAAAAGTGACTTGGCCATTCTTAGTTGTTTTCCTCTAATCATCTTGTCAATTAGGCGTTTACTATACCCGTTGGATTGAGCTATATGATAAATAATATTTAATTCTCTATTATATGATTCTATATTCAGTGGTACATTTAATAATCTATGAATCATACTGTGAAATGCTGCCATTTTGTGTTGCGATGGATGACAGGACGATGCTGGTATTGTACTATCTGTATAAGTCGGTTTACGATAAATTTCAAATGAATGTGAGGGCTTTTGATAGTCAAATCTAAGAAGTTTATTGAGCTGTTTTGTTCTATCTCCAATTCGAACTTAATTTTGGGGTGTACACTATTAATTCTTGTAAGAATACAGTGAAGCTGACATTCTGTGCCCTTCCAAGCCAGCAAAATATCGTCCACGAATCTATAATAATATAAGATGTTCGCTTCTTTTACCAAATGCTCGTGTTCGTAGTTATTCATAAAGATATCTGCTAACAACGGACTAAGCGGTGAACCCATGGCCAAACCCTCCTTCTGTAAGTAGTACTCGTTGTTGAATTGAAAATAATTTTGTTTACTGCATAACTCGGTTAATTTCAAAATATTCTGAATCTGTTCTGGGTGTATTCTATTTCTTCCCAGCAGATTTTTAATTATAACAAAACATTCTTTATACGGGACATTTGTAAATAAGTTTTTACATCCAAAGACACGAGTTTTGTGTTTCTAGGTAGACAGATGTGTCTTATTTTGCTAATCAAATCATAACTATTTTTCAGGCTGTATTTTGCGGTGAATGACGCCTTCTCTTTAATCAATCCGTTTAAATATTTCGCTAATTTATAAGCTGGAGCGTTGACATATGAGACGACTGGACGGATGGGCACCTGATCTTTATGTATTTTTGGTAAGCCATACAACAGCGGACACTGAGGGTTCATCGGTATAAGACTTTTCGCTAAATAGCAGTTTTGTGGAAAAAGGTAAGTACTTGACTTGATACTGAGTTTTAATTCTGCATGAAATCGTTTGGTAGGATCGTAGGGCAAACGCTGGAAATCTTCGGTGTGTATTATATCTTGTACTTTGCTATTATACTGCGATCTAGACATAATTACTACGGTGTTGCCTTTATCCGCCTTATTTACCACCAAATCATTTTGTTGAATTTTATTTTGGATGGATTTATATATTTTTAATTCGCAGTTAATGACATTAGTCGATTTGTATGTTTGTGACTGATGGGCAGCTAAACTCTTGACTATGTTATATTTTTATTTCTGGTAATAGCTATTTCTGCATCTACCGCCAATGTTTCCAAAGAATATTGCGTAACTTTTTGAGGAATACTATACTTTAATCCCTTCTCCAAAAGTGAGTTCTCGTCACGTGTGAAAATGGTGTTCGAAAGATTCTTTATTCTGGGATGAAATTGATGATTACAAGTGGTGTTGCCAGTATAGTCTGAAGGTGGTGTTATTCTTCCTATCAGTTCTTGTAACTTCCTACTTTGAATGATGTATTTCTCGTGAGCTACAGTTGACGCTAATTCCCTAGCTTTTTGGTCTAATAAATCGAACTCGACATTGTGTAACTTGAATGAAAGTTCTAAGTGCAGTATTTTTAAATATAGTTTTAAATTATCGCGAACCGTAAACCAACGTCTTGCCTCTTCACCTAGCCAAATTTTTTGAGCTTTTTGTATCGCTATATTGGCAGCCCGACTGTGCGTTTTGCAACGTATAGTAATATAATTTGGAATGACATTGTAATATTTACATTTCTGATTGAACCACACGTTTTGACATGCGACCCGGTGTTGCTTCGTAAGTTTGATGTATAATTTCGCCTGTACAGCTATGCTTGCTGATTTGATATAGTTGATTGAATCAGGCGTTACTTGGCGGAACTCCATTGTAACCTAATGGAAGAAAATAGGAACCCACCACGCACCCTCGAATTGACCACCCCAACTATTGCAATAGAAAAAGGTTGACAATATCGAACTCCTCTAAAAGGATAAGGGATATAGGAATGGTATGGGTTCCAGGAAGATACCTGACTTGCAGTATCCCGCTGTATGCGCCGACTATTCTTCGACACGTATTTCGCCTCTGCACGAGGCATCCTCCGGAACGATGGGCAACGACTGAGCGCTTTCCAACCGTGGGCATGTCTTATAAACGATTGTACTTTCTAATCCCCTCGGCTCTGCGAAGAAGAAGAGGTCAAACCGGAACAAAAGACAGCGCATGGCGGCTAAGCGGAAGGCTTCACAAACCTCTGCTGCTGCCGGTGCTGCCTCTACGAATACAGCGGAGCATGCCGCTGTCGCAGGCCCCAGCAAGGTGACCAGCGCGCAGCCCACGCTCAGCAGTGAGGGGTGCACGAAAGTCGGAGGCAGTACGGGGAGGCCGCCTGCCGCCAAGCGGCGGGCAGGTCACCCCGGAAGGCATCCAGCTGCAGCACCACCGAAAAACACGGCAGGTAAAACTGCCGAACACAAGGAAAGAGGTGAGGCCAAACGTGCTCTCAACGAGTCCAGGACGACAGCAGGTAAGTCCTACGCACAGGCCTCCAAGGCGTCCCTGGGCGTTGCAGTAACACGCAAACGCACAGGGAACTTGCCCAAGGAGTTGGTGGACCAGGTACTCCGGGAACTCCAGAGGAAGATCCTAGTTGATGCCTGGTCGACCAAAACCCCCAAACGCCCCGCTCCAGCGTTCACCGGGAAACCCATGTACGCCGACGGGGTCCTCAAACTTTGGTGCGCCGACGAGACAACCCGTACCTGGCTGACGGAGGCGGTCTCTCTCCTGGCCCCACCACCAGGCTTCGAACTGAAGGTCAGGGGCCAGGAAGAGACCCCGAAGAAAGTGCGGTGCGGCATTGTCGTACCCGACGAACAGGGGGTCTTGGGCGACGTGCGCGACGTGGGTCGCGTTCTGGAGTTCCAGAACCCCTAGTTGGAGGTCGACAAATGGTCGATGCTGCACTCCGAGAGGCAGACAGGTGGGTGGTTCCTAGTGGTCGGCGCCCCGGAGGAGCAAGTCCCGACCCTGATGCAGAACGAGCGCCGCCTCGCGTTGGGGGTAGGTGCCGTCTACGTCAGATTCCGGGACCCCACAGGCAAGTATGTCGACCATCCTTCGGGATGCGACGGCAACTCCACACAGGCCAAGCATGACTTCAACAGCCAGTCAGGGTGTGACGCAGAACCCGGCCCGTCTGAGCCGGCCACGTCTGGTTCGAGGGCTGGCCTATCAGCCGAGGGTAACTCGCAAGATGAGAGCCTGCTCCTGAACCCGGTGCGGCGGGACGACGGGGTGGAGGCTGGCGACATCCTGGCCGGCCTAACGCAGTTGACGGTCGGGGAGGATGGGACATCATCCAAAGATGAACCCTCTGCCTAGTGACGTCAGCTGCCTTCAAATCAACCTCCATCACAGCCAAACGGCCACTGCGCAACTGCGCAAATAGATGGAGGTCCAAAAATCAGCCATCGTGCTCATCCAGGAACCTTGGATAAGGGGTGGCCTCATCAGAGGCCTCTCCAGCCTGGGAGGTAAGATATATTCTTCAACTGACCACACACATCCAAGAACCTGCATACTGACAACTAACTAACTAATAAGTCTCAGAACATTTTGGACCCATGTTCACTATTATATGTATATTCTATATATATATCTTACCGCATTTAATGTACCGATGACATTCATATACATTTCATCAATATTTTTATTTTCAATATTTTAAATGATAAATGATGAAATAATTCTATTTTAATTATAAATATTTTCAAATTTGATTGCAAATATGTTTGATCTCTTTTTTTTATATAATTCTTTATTTTATATCTTATTTTGGCGATTCTTGTTGTTGTTATTGTTTTGTATTTTATATTTTATTGATTAACACGATTGATCCGCTGTCTGATTGCTGCTTTGTAAGTGTGTTGTTTGTGTATGCATTATATTGACATGACAATGTAATCTTTTAAATCAATTTATAAGTTATTAGTCATTTGTATCATTACGTAATAATCAAGCGTCAGCTCGAAACACAGGTATAACCTAGTTCGAGCGGGTAGCCAATGTATTATAAGTATTATAACGCAATCTTAGTTTATTTTTTAGCCTTATGTACACTATTGTTTATATGCCATATAATTATGATATTATGTAAAACTAAATATAAGACTTTAGGCTAGTTATACCAATTAATCTAATTTAAGGCTAATTGTACTGTACCTTTTTGTATTTTTGAGGATAAATAAAAATTATTATATTATATTATTATATAATTTGCTGCGAGCGTACTGTCGCTTATATTCTCTTTTCTTTTCTTTTTTTTTTTTAAGGCTGCAGCTGAAAATCAGCGCTAGGTTGTTGTTCCGCAGCTGCCTAGCATTATGCTGAGCTGTTGGCCTTTTGGCACAATGTATTAGTATTACATGTTGCTATTTTACATTAATCTTAATCTTATTATGTTTTTATTATATTGTAATGTTTTGTATAAGTATTGTGAATTGTGTCAATAAATGAGTTATTTATTTATTTTATTTATTTATTTATAAAAACATCAGAGCCCAAGCTTTAACGGAGTTCGATTCCAGAGACATCACAGCGATACAAATTGAAATAACACAGCAACCAAGGAGTATAGCGGTTGTTTTCGCATCGGTCTACATGTCCGAGGCCGAAGACCCGCCTCCGTTCGATCTCACGTGTCTGGTTGCCAGTGCGAGAGAACCAAAATGGAGGTCGTAATAGGAACAGACTCCAATGCCCACCACCAAATGTGGGGCATGAACAGCAATAACAACAGAGGTAAATCATTGGTTGAATACCTATTCACCACTAATCTTACCCTATTAAACACAGGTACGGAGCCCACCTTTGTCACACGACGTAGTCAGACAATTATCGACTTAACTCTCGCAACAGAAGGAGCGGCAGAACGCATCAAGGGATGGCACGTCTCGAAAGAGGCATCGTGCTCAGACCACAGATGGATCAGCTTCTCTATGGAAGTCGCTATACAACCCACACAGCCACGTAGGAAACCACACAACACTGACAAAGCAAAGTATGTCCAATTACTTAAAGAGAAACTTATCCTTACTGCTACGCCGACGGTACTGGGTGACAATGAACAGATCGACGAGCAGGTATGTACACTGACGCAGTAGATGCTAGACAGCTACCACGCAGCCTGCCCAGAAACCACTCTACCCTCAACCCCAGGTAAACAACCCTGGTGGGGCGCTGAGCTTGAACGCAAGCGCAAGAAGGTAAGAAGGGCTCTAAACAGGGCAATGAACACAAGCTCGGACGAAGATTGGGACGCTTATAAAGCGGCCAAATCAAGCTACAAGAAATGCCTCAGATTTAAACGCACCATGGGATGGAGGAAATTCTGTGGGAGCATTGAATCTTGCCAACAGGCAAACCGGGTAAGGAAACTACTGGCTCAGCAACCAATGGTTGCACCAGGTACTCTCCGTAAACCGGATAAGACATACACCACATCGGAGGAGGAGACAAGACGCGTCCTACTCGAAACACACTTCCCAGGCTGGCAATAACGTGGCACGATACACAAATAGTGGCGACTGAATACGTGTGGAGACACGCAAACACCGTGGTCACAGAAGAAAATCTCCGATGGGCCATCGATAGCTTCCATCCCTTCAAAGCAGCCGGACTGGGGGGGGGGGTGAACCTATCCGTAAAAGACTTTTGGCAAACATGAGGGCTAGCCTGGCCCTTAGATATGTACCGAAGAGTTGGAGGGAAGTCAAACAAATTTTTATACCAAAACCAGGCAAAACAGACTACACCAATGCAAAGTCCTTCAGGCCAATAAGCCTGATTTCCTTCATGCTTAAAGCCTTGGAAAGGCTCTGCGAGAGGGAATTAAGAAGTGGGGCACTTAAGCACCTACCTCTACATGCCAACCAACATGCATACAGCTCAGGGAAATCGACGGAATCGGCCTTAAATCAGGTCGTGAACCAGATAGAAGCTGCTATACAAACAAAAAGCATCTGTTTGGGCACCTTCTTTGACATAGAAGAAGCCTTTAACAAGACAAACTTCTCCAGCATAAGCAACGCCCTAGCCAGACATAGTGTGGATCAGATGCTCATACAGTGGATCCAAAACATGCTCAGCAAAATGGTAGTGCGCCTGCACGGCGACACACAGACAGCCTTGATAACTAAAGGTTGCCCACAGGGCGGTGTTCTCTCCCCGCTATTGTGGAACTTAGTCATCAATGAACTCATAGACAAACTCAACGCGAGATACTTCTACACAATAGGATATGCAGATGATCTGACCATTCTCACCTCAGGTAAGGTAACTAGTACAGTGTACGACCTTACCCAACAGGCTCTACGCGTAGTAGAGTGGTGGTGTAATGAGTACGAATTATCAGTAAACCCGACCAAGACCGAACTAGTTATGTTCACACATAAACGCGCGCTGGATACTTACCGACTGCCCAGTTTATTTAATACAGAGCTCAAGCTGTCTACCGAGGTAAAGTACCTGGGTGTCACTCTTGACAGCAAATTGACATGGAACAGCCACATGGAAAATAAGCTCAATAAAGCCAGCATCGTCTTCTGGCAGTGCAAGAAGATGATAGGTAAACGCTGGGGCCTATCCCCCAAAATTGTCTTATGGCTCTATAAGACAATAATACGTCCGATGATAAGCTACGGTGCAACAAGCTTCAAAAGCTTCAAAGACTTGCATGCCAGCGGCCACGGGCTGCATGAAACTACACCTACAGCGGCACTCGAAGTGTTGCTGGACCTGCCTCCACTGCACCTGTTCATACAACAGGAAGCAACGATGTCGGCGGTCCGCTTAAGAGCTCTGAAGCTCTGGAAAAACACTAACACACCGCACACTAGCAACTTAAATACACTCTTTAAAGAAGTTCCTCTCACACAAGCCATTGGCGACCGAATACAGAAACAATTTGTGCTCGACAAGAAATACAAAATCCAACTGTACGAGGATCTATACGAAGGAGTTGCTAACCACAACGAGCTCACGATCTTCACAGATGGGTCTAAGACGGACACAGGTACGGGTTCAGGAGTATTCCCTGAGGACCTAAACATTAACATCGCAGCACCGCTGGGAGCCTACAACACGGTCTACCAGGCTGAATGTTTTGGCATAATCCTAGCTGCCACAGCAATCATGGCACGTGAGGTAAGGGAACGATCCATTAGGATCCTCTCAGATAGTATGGCTGTCCTCTCAGCCCTCAAAAGCCATACTATCACCTCGGCACTCACGCTTGAATGCCACCAGAAACTAACAGAGGCAGGTAAACAAAACAAATTAACACTGCAATGGATCAAGGGCCACAGTGGCTCAAGAGGGAATGACGCAGCCGACGTACTTGCCAGAAGAGGTGGTGGGACCCGAGCCCATTATTCCCCTCCCTTCTGGTTTTTATCGCAACCTGGTAAGAAATAGGACCCGGTCCCAACACAACCAGTCCTGGATTGGTATTGAAACATGTAGGCAGGCCAAGGAGGCTCATCCCGCAGTAGACGGTAAGATAGCCAAACAAATCCTCCGGCTGTCCAAACAACAACTGCGGACAGTCACAGCTGCCTACACAGGACACGGATTCTTTAATAAACACCTATTTACTATAGGAATCACCGACAGTCCGCTGTGCAGGGCCTGTAAGGCAGCAGACGAGACGGCAGCCCACCTGCTCCTCGACTGCCCTGAGGTCGCACAGTACAAGCAGCAGTACCTGTCAAGATACAGCACCCTGAGGAAGGCAGTGGGCCACATCAAGAGTCTGCTGGCCTTCCTCGAAGAGCTGGGGTGGCTCGAATGACGACACCATTCCCACTCGCACGTAAAATACACGCCAAGACGTGGAGTTGCGGAAACAGCCCGTGCCATTAAGTATCAAGTCAAGTATCAACACTGTGTGATCTACTAATTTTAATTCAGAATCTGGGTGAACTTTGTGACCGTTGATTAAATGTTTTTAGGGTTCCGTACCTAAAAGGTAAAAATCGGAACCCTATTACTAAGCCTCCGCTGCCTGTCCGTCTGTCTGTCTGTCACCAGGCTGTATCTCATAAACCGTGATAGCTAGAAAGCTGAAATTTTGTATTATGTATTTTGGTTGCCGCTATAACAACAAATACTAAAATTAAAAAATAAAAAAATTAAAGGGGGGTCCCATACAAAAAAGGTGTATTTTTTCGTATTTTTTGCTCAAAATTACTAACTCTTTTAATTTTCACAGTATATGTAGTTGTATATTTCCTTTCAAAATAAATAATTAAATTTAAAAATAGTAAATAATAAAGGGGGGCTCCCATACAACAAACGTAATTTTTAAGCAATTTGTTACTCGATCTTAATAAACAGGTAGAAATTAAAAAGTATTTAAGTATACATACAACAAACGTGATTTTCTTTTATAGATGATGGTACGGAACCCTTCGTGCGCGAGTCCGACTCGCACTTGCCCAATTTTTAAAGTCTCCAGTGACACAAGATTTATTCTTAGTACGGAAGTAACTTTTGAGGATACTATGAACAGCAAAACTTACGTAATAAATAAGTATAAACAAGTATATTAATAAATATTCTTCAAAGTTCGCATCATCTTGAAATTTAGTCCAGTACAAAGTTTGTTCCGTAAACTAGGATTTCCCTGTAAAACAAAATAAAGGTGTTGATTTTTGTCCTTTCAGCCGGAGAGATGAAAATTTAGAAAACTAGAAAGTTAAAGATATACATTAAACGTGTTATAAAATAAAATGTTTAGGTGAACAATGTTTTTATATATCGCGATGAAATCGTTAATTTTTTATATAAAGTTAGCATAAAGAGTCATGACATGTTTGCCTGTTCATCTCTATTACTTGTTTTTAACGAGATAATGCAGGGTGCGGATTTCCTCTCGTTATAATAATATTTCCGTCATAATTCTCTAGCATTTACTCTCATCACGATAATTTTATTATGACCCGGAATAACGGTTAAGTGTTTGGCATACTGACCGAGAAATAAAAGATACTTAGTTACATTAATTAGATATTTTAATAGAGATCCGAACTTATACTCTGTAAAGAATTAGTACACAATTTACATATAAATTCGTATTAGATATTAATAACACAGAACTAAACAATCGGGCAAATGACAATAAACAATGTTTGCCTGTACCTAATCATTATCTTGCTAATCAATATACAATCTCTGCTCTACACCTGACGACAAACCGGTCGACGAAACTCGTATAAATAACAACGCCTATTAGATCTTCATAGGCTGTGTTCAGATCTTATTAATGTGTCGCGAGTGCGCTGTATGCGCGCCACGCGCGTTCTGCTTGCGTACCTCTAGCGCGCGGTGCAGGTTTGGTTCGCGAATATACGCGCGTAGCCCATGCGCAGTTAGCGATCGGTTCCCAAGCGGCACGCGAGCTTCGTATTCCTCAGATCGAGACACAGCCTTACAATTACTTCAAAAAGTACAATAAGAAACTTTCCAATACTTTCTTCCGATTGACCTTACTAAGAAATTTCGTCGTCTCCAAAGATAAATGTTGTGATTTCAACAAAGTGAATGAAAAATCGTGGTAGCGCGTCCTGTAATCAATTTGGCTGAGGTGGAATCGATAGGACGAAGAATGGCTAGATTGTGCCGTGATACCGGCGGCTCCAACGACAAATAGACTGAATAAATCTCACTTAAAAACTTAAATAGAATAAGAAATCAATTTTATTTGGATTTTAGCTATCATAGTTTATTTTTAACAGTGAGTTGGAAATGTTCTTTGTCTCAGCTGGCTGCCATTGAACTCAAAGATGTTGTTAGTTTAATGCCCACCCATATGGGCCCAGTGGTGGGTCTATATCAATACTAATATGACTTATACTAGTAATATGGACTCTATGGTCCTAGTAATGTACAAAAGATCGTCTGAGTAGCTCCAGAACGCTTGTATGTATGTTCAACTCTAGTATATATTCACAAACAAGCGTCATTTTACTGTTGTAAATATATTCGCAATGCCTGGACATAAGTTACGAAAGTTATAAATTAGTTTCATTATCTAATCCCCCCCCGCGCGAACCGCACTAGCGAGCAGACGTGTTTGAGTGATCTCTAATATAAAAATAGACTAAACTAGTTAAAAGTGACTTTCCTGTGGAAATAAAGTGACTAAAATCAAGTTATTACACAATCGAACAAAACTGTGCAAATACAGCCGAGAATAAACTCTACAAAGTGATAAAAAACTAAAATAAAGTGATTAAATCGTTAAACATTTTAAAGATTTGTAACTACCGTGCAGTGATATTACCGATTTGACTTTCACTTTGTCAAAAGGTCATTAGTCTGTAATAAATATTACTGTACTAACATATCAACAAATTCACTATCAAAGTATCGAACGGCCGTAGCCTAGTGGCTGAGGACGTCGCGTCTAACGAGTGAAACACCGGTGGTCAGGGTTTCAAATCTCAAGTAGGCCCGCCAGCACTTTTTGTGAATTATAATCCTACAATTTACAAATTTGTGTATAACATAACAAATACAATGTCGAAATTGCTCCGAAGTCCGCCAAATCAAAATAATCCTACTCGTTCCGAATCGGATATACAACAGTTGCTTGCCGAGGAGAAACAACGAACGGACCTTAATATTACTCAGAGGTCTAAGCGACGCTGTCCTGCAACTGAATTTGAGTATCCAAAAGACAATTTGGACGACTTTAAAAGAGAAATTAAGGATATGATAGATAATATGATGTCCATACAAAGTGGTCGACTGGATAGACTGGAATCTCACATTTTAGAAATAAAGTCTATCAATACAGATATTGAAAAATCCATGACGTTTATCACAGAACAGCTAACTGCTCTCGAAATAAAAATATCTAACTTAGAAGAACAGCGTCAATCTATGGCAACAAACCTGGCTGCTTTCGAGGAGAGACTGGACTCATTTGACAGCTTTATTGTTAAAACTGGCGTAGAACTTCGAAATGTACCAAAACGACCGAACGAAACAAAGCAAATCCTATATGATACCATAATGAAGTTGTCTAATCAAGTTGAAGCTAACCTTCAAGTTTCTGATATACGAGATATCACCCGACAACCATCTAAAAAAGAACACACGCGCTCGGCTATTACAGTTGAATTCGTAAATTGTCTTACTAAAACTAACTTCTTACACGCTATCAAGGAATATAACAAGCGCAACCCAAAGAGTAAGGTGGATTCGTCTCACATGGGTATAGACGCGCCGATCACACCGATCTATATAGCTGAACAACTAACGACAAATACAAAGCGCCTCTTCTATCTAGCCAGAGGCTGGGCAAAAGAAAACCAATATAAATTCTGTTGGACAAGCTATGGACGCGTGTTGTTGAAGAAGGATCCGGACAGCCAAACCATCATAATCAAAGCTGAATCTCAACTCAGAGAGCTTTCTATACCGTGCAAAGAATGACTATTACTAAGTGTTTTCCCTAAAATAGAAACTCAATGTTTTTTATATGCATGCACTTTATACTTTTATCATATTTCTAGATTAGATATTGTTTCCATTTTACACAATAACACACTGCACACTATACAACTTTTTATGACAGCGAGAACTACTCACAATACACATAATTCGCAATTACACTATACCTATCGCGCATGCGCAGCACTTTACATCATATTTATGCACACACTTTTGCGTCAATATATATTCATACTCATTAACACCCTACATGAACTATATCTTATTTTTATACATTTCGCTATCTTTCGTTATCTCGTTTCACCATATCAGGACGTTATATTATATCTACACATATACATCGCATCCAACTTACAGCCTTTCACCAATAACTATCTAATTAAAACGCTACTAAATGGCTAACATAAATAACCTCATTGATGATATTGACGGCTTTTCTGTAACCGAAACACATAATTGCACTCCAGAACAAACAAAAACCTATCTTAAGGACTCAACTACATACTTAAAAATACTTACACAAAATATCCGGTCTATTAATTGTAACAATTTACACCTACAGACTTTACTCTATCGGCTTAACATAGAGTGTGACTTCTTGGTTCTGACAGAATGTTGGCTCGCATGCAACAGCAATCACAATATACCCTTAATACCTTACTACACAGCGCATAAAAGCACAAAGCACATTAATCAGAGTGATGGCGTTGTTGTCTACGTGAAGTCGACACTATCAGTTATATGTGAAGAGCCAGAATTTAATGGCTCAGCTTCCGGGTTGATTATAAAATTAAACTCAGACATTGCAATTATTTGTATTTACCGCTCACCCTCAACTGATCACATTCAGGCATTTCTAAATGCATTAAATTCTTTACTACCTTCTCTTAATAACTACAAGTCGGTCATTATCACAGGTGATATTAACATCGACATCAAACCTGAGACTGAGGACCCACGAGCTGACATATATCTTAGCTCCCTCGCCTACCACGGTCTTCTACCGGCCCACACACTGCCTACTAGGGGTAGTAACTGCTTAGATCATATATTTATACGAACTAAGTCCAACTCAATTGCACTTATCCTGGAATGCACAATAACTGATCATAACCCAACATTACTCGCTATCGGTAACAATAAATCAGAACCAAAGCCCCCTAAACTCCTCAAAAAGATAGACTATGATGCTCTTGACAGTGACATGGTTAATATTGATTTCTCACCCTTATACTCCATGAGCAATCCAGACATCGCAATGGATAGCTTTATAGGAGTGACAAGCGCTGCTATAGAGAAATGTACTTCAATCATAAAGGTACCTGCAAATAAAAAAATACTCAAGCCCTGGATTAGCCTAGGTCTGTTGCGCTGTATTCGAAATCGAGATTCTCTCCATAAAAAAGTTATCCAATCCCCTGATAACCCTATCATAACCTTAACTTATAAACGTTACAGAAACTTTTGTACCAAACTCCTAAAAAAAGCCAAAAGACAGTATGATACTAACGAAATAAAAAAGGCCAGCCATAACCCTAAAAAACTTTGGGACACAGTGAAACTTATAACGCACACGACAAAAACAAAACATCCTTGTAGTCAATTACTTTCTCATTCTTCATCACCTGAGAAGTCTTGCAATGATGTGAATCAATATTTTGTAAATATCGGTAAGGAACTCGCCGACAACATAAATAAAAATCAGCCGTTATCAAATCACACATCTCCACTTAACACTTTAAACTCTACTCAATCCTTTGTTTTAGAGCAAACAGATCCAAATGAAATTTGTGCGGTCATAAACACGCTGAGGACAAATGCCCTAATCCTGGTTGGGATGGCATCACTCCAACATTTCTTAAGCGTTACGCTACGATTCTTGCACCTGTACTAAGCCACATTTTTAATATCTGTTTTGAAACAGCCACTTTCCCTGTCTCTCTTAAACAGGCTATTGTGCATCCCATATTCAAGAATGGCGACGGAAAGTTACCGAACAATTACCGTCCTATAGCTGTCTTAACCTCCCTTTCAAAAATATTGGAACGTCTTATTAATAAAAGACTAGTAAATTACTTAGAGCATTTCTCTATCCTTTCTAACCAGCAATTCGGCTTCCGCAAACATAGATCCACCGGTGACGCGATCCACGAATTACTTAATCGTGTGGTAGGTAACCTAAACACAAGCAAGAAGGTCTTAACAATATTCTTGGATCTAGCGAAGGCCTTTGACACGGTGCCAATTCCAAGGCTTCTGCAAAAACTAGAAAATATTGGAATCAGAGGCTTAGCACTAAATTTGTTTAAAAGTTACCTTAATTGATAAACACAGTAGTGATGAACTTTCAATCCAGTACGGGGTCCCACAGGGAAGCATACTTGGACCCACTTTGTTTCTAGTATTTATTAACGATCTCTGTGAACTTAAAATACCCAACGCTAAAATCGTATCTTACGCAGACGATACCGCTGTCACATTTGCCGGTGCATCGTGGGCGGAACTACAAATGACTGCGCAAAATGGTTTTGACACAATCCTAAAGTGGCTCTCTTCTAACACCCTGACTCTCAACACAAGTAAAACAAATTTCTTAACCTATTCTCTTAATAAGATCTCACAACCAAGAACACCCGTTACGATTACGGCCCACTCTTGTACTACCCAGATCACAACCCCTTGTCAATGTCCAACAATAAATACAGTTAGAGAGACAAAGTACCTTGGCATAATGTTAGATAGACACCTAAACTTCAGGCAACATATAAATCTTCTTACCAATCGCGTACGTAAACTAATTTACATTTTCAAAACATTACGTCAAGTAGCCAACCCAGTTATAATCCGTAATGTATATTATGCTCTATGCCAGTCAATCATCATTTACTGCATCTCTTGTTGGGGAGGTGCGGCAAAGACCATCCTAAAACCCCTAGAAATTGCTCATAGAGCCATACTCAAAGTGGCAACATATCGTCCGATATTTTTTCCAACATATGAGCTTTATAAGGCATGCAACGTTCTTAATGTAAGACAAATGTATATCCTCCACTTAATTCTCCTACAACACCATCGCACTCCATATAAAGTAATTTCTAAACGTCGCAAGGACAGGATTTGTACGATTCCACCCGCACGTACGACCTTTATAAAGAAATTTGCCCTCTACCTTGGTCCATCGCTATACAATAAGATAAATGCTGTACTACCGATTTATTCACTATCCCAATATCATTGTAAAAAGACTGTTACACAATTTCTGCTAAAATTAAGCTATGATGAAACAGAATCATTAGTAAACAGATAATGGCACATACAAACACACACACACGCACACACACACTCACACACACACACACACACACACACACACAAACACTTACACACAAACACACACACGCATGCACGCTCGCATTGTTATTAAATTTATTTATTATCATCGTTTGTTACCCTTGCTTTGTTCTATCCAATCTTATTTTTATTGTGAATACGCAATATATATAATTAATTAACCAATAGGGGATCGGCACTGTAACTCCTAAACACAGACTACTCATTAGTCTCTCTAGGAAAACAGTTCTCCACCCAATAATATTGTAGTCACTAATATATTGTCGTCTTTTTTTCATAAACCTATTGTAAGTAGACTTGTATAAATAATGTACCTACTAGTATCAATTACTATGTCATAACAATGTAAAACTACAATCTCCTTTTGAAATAAACTTTATTATTATTATTATTCCTTTATTTATTTTTCTTCAGATTTCATTTACATTTTTAAATATACAATAAAAAATAACATACATTTAAAAATATAAAAAGAAACCGTGGGATCCCACCAGCAACGGGCACAGGGTCCAAGCTGTCGGTGGTTAGGGCTCCAGAGACAGGAACTTCCTCACAATACGTGCCGTGTCGAGAAGTACTGCCTTTTGCATCAGGCCCTTGACCCAAGCACCCAACGCGAGCCTCTTAAGGTGACGATCGAGGCTCTTGGCTATTAGGCCATTAACCGTTACAACTATCGGCACAATAATTGCCGAGTCCACATCCCACACGTCGACAATCTCGTGAGCCAAGTCCAGATATTTAATCTGTTTGTCTTTCTCGGCTTTCACGAGATTCTCGTCATGAGGAATGGTGACATCAACAATTATTGCGAGGCGCTCTGATCGATCTATCACCACAATATCAGGTTTGTTGGCTACAACAGTCCTGTCTGTGACGATAGATCGATCCCAGTACAATGTGGCATGGCCATTTTCGAGAACTGGCTCTGCCACATACCTGTAGTACGGTACCTCGATGTCTACAAGTTTATATTTCAGAGCAAGTTGCTGGTGAATGATTCTGGCTACTTGGTTATGTCTGTGCAAGTACTCGCCGTTAGCAAGACGTGAACAACCGGAAACAATATGCCTGAGGGATTCACCGGGCTGGTGACAGGCACGGCAAATATCACTAGTGCCATCCCTCAGGATATATTTCCGGTAGTTATTCGTCTTGATAACTTCGTCAGCAATTGCACAAACAAACCCTTCGGTTTCCCCAAAGAGGTCACTGAAGCGTAGCCAGTTCACCGAGGCCAATAGGTCTACATCGGGTCCATACAGGGCCCGATGGAACCTGCCATGAAGCTCCTTGCTCTGCCATACACGCTTGCGCTCATCAGTACTGAGTACTACAGGCATGCGCCAGTTCTCCTTAGCCAACTTGAGCGGGGTGAGTCCATTGTCCACTGCGACAACATCTCGATGCATGTCCCCGTTCGCCCGGAGAAAATATTCTCTGAGATTGCACACCTCGCGGTTGTGTAGGGTCTTGATATTTAGAAAGCCACGACCCCCACACTTCCGCGGGATGTACAACCTCATCACGGATGAACGAGGATGATGCATACGATATGTCGTCAACAATGTGCGGACTCTTCTGTCCAGGGCGTCCAATTCAGACTGAGTCCACTTGAGTATGCCAAAGGAGTATACAAGAAGTGGCATGACCCAACCGTTGCAAGCACGAACCTTGTTGCCACCTGATAAAAGGCTTTTTAATACTTTTTTCAGGCGGCCAAAGAAACGCTCTTGCAACGATTGCTTCATGCCAGCTTCATTGATACTTAAAGCCTGTGACATACCCAAGTACTTATAGGTATCGGTTAAGAGAAGCGATCTTAGGTTAATGGAATCTGAGAGTTGGATCCCCTCAGATTCCACCATCCTGCCCTGCTTCACATGAATGACAGCACATTTATCCACACCGAACTCCATATTGATAGACTTACTAAAGTTTTGGGTTACGTTTAGTAAATCTAGCAATTGGACATCAGATTGGGCAAATAACTTCAGGTCATCCATGAATAACAGGTGGGATACTACCTGACCACCTCTCTGTAACCTGTAGCCTAACCTTGAACCCTCCAGTAATGTACTGAGAGGGTTCATGGCTAGGCAAAACCAAAGGGGACTCAGACTGTCGCCCTGAAAAATTCCCCGCTCAATTTTAATACGTTCGCCGTCCTCCTGGATCCTTCGGCATCCTGGATAGCAAAGAATCGTATTCCATTGCCCCATACATGACTTTAAGAAGGTGCGTAGAGTAGTATTTACTTTATACAACTCTAGCACCCTCAAAAGCCATGTATGCGGCACGGAGTCATACGCCTTCTTATAATCTATCCAACATGCCGCCAGATCCTTTCGGTTACGGCGAACTTGTTGGCTAATGGCCATGTCAATGAGGAGGAGCTCCTTAGTACCGCGAGCACCCTTCCTACATCCATTCTGAGAGGCTGACATAATAGAATTGTCTTCAACATGTTTAGCTATTTTAGCTCTCAGAATAGATGTAAGAAGTTTATAGACCGATGGTAGACATGTTATCGGTCTATTTATTATTATTATTATTATTAATTTAAACCAGATTTTCAAATACAAACTATAGTCGTATTTTTAATTAGACGAAGCCAACTGACAGTAGCTAATGTCACTTTGTAAAATAATGGTGCCATATTTAAAGTAATAGTGATGCGTTTAGTTCTCGTTCAATCAGATGAACGAACAATGAGTGTGAATAGTTAATCATTTCAAACTATAAAATAATTCCTCTTTAAACCAAATTCCGTAGTAGTGATGGATAATGCCCCCTACCACTCCAGGAAACTAGAATCGCTGCCTACAATGTCTTGGACTAAACCTAGAATACAAGAGTGGCTAACGAGCAAAAATATTTCATTCGAAGCAACAATGGTTAAAGTTACTCTTATAGACATTGTATGGCAGCACAAAAAAGAACATTGCGATAAGGATGTTGTGGACGAGATGGTAGCGCAGCATGGGATAATTGTTTGACGTCTGCCCCCATACCACAGTGAGCTCAATCACAATGAGTTGGTATGGGCGCAGGCTAAAGGATATGTTGCAAGAAATAACAAAACCTTCAAAATGACAGAAGTAAAAAACTTTTTGAAAAAGGACTTCATCATATCACTCCTGAAAAATGGAGTAGCTGCGTGTACAAGTTTCCTCACAATGTTTTCCTTAATGTTTAAAACACTCGGTATTCAGTATAGGTAAATACTATAGGAACATAGTCTTCGAAAACTCGTTGGTATGTACAAAGCACGCCTAAAATTCGAACACTACCCGATATCGGCCGTTCGGCACACGAACTATTCACTAGACAATCGAGGCAATTTCATTCATTCAAAAGTTTTTTCAATCATTCACTTTGTCACAACACTATTTTTATTTCATCATAAACTGACAACACAGTAAACGTCAGTTGACTTCGTCTAATTAAAAATACGACTATACAGCAAAACATTGTCTATCCTTGCTCATACTTTTACGCTTTAACATTTTCGTACATTTTAAATCTTCTTTAATTAAAATATATCGCGCCTGTTTTTCGTTATTTACAGGGTGAAATATGTAACATAAACCGCTGTACTTTCTAAAGGACAAAGGCCGTTTTACACATTTCCCTTTACAAGATTCTTGTCGCGGTCCACCGGCATAACCCTTCGTGTGGCGTATTCCCGCTCCGGGAAAAATAGACAATTAGATTATCTGGCATCCGCCATTTTTGAAATTAGCGAGTATCTGGCACACTCCCGCTCCGGGAGAGCAAATTATTTGGCGCATGTGGCACCGTCCCGCTACGGGAGATTCGCTAAGTGTTTTTAAAAACGTGGATTTAGGCGCCTAATATGCATTTCGCACTGCTTTAACATAAACTGACGAAAAAAGATATAAATACAGTCCAACAGAAACTCAACAAGGCATATAATTCCATGAATGTTTATTGTTCCTGCAGTGTTCCGTGTGCTAGTGTTTGTTTACAACGAACGTCCGCGTATTTTATGAATTTTAAGTATATTTTGTTGTGTTTCGGCCAAAATTTCATTAGGAAAGGATGGGTGGGTAAGTAATATACTTCATATAAGTAATTTTCTGTGTGGGTTCAAGGCTTTATAACAAAAAAATGCTTATTTCGTGAACCACTCCCGCTTTGCAATCGTGTTAGTCCCGCCAAAAAAGCTATTTCTTTTTGGCTATTTAAAATACTTTTGTGTAAAAGATTGTGAAAATCTAATTATTGTATAACTGTTAACATATTTCTTACTTTAGATTCATCCAAGTAAATCAATATTTAGCGAAATTTGTGATAAAATTACTGCCGGCATTGTGACCTCCCGGAGCGGGACAAATGCCAGACAGACACTTTGTTCACTGCTACATTAGTGTGGATTATTTCGGAGCATTTTATATTGCCATTATTACTAAAAATTAACATAAGATAACATAAAAAATAACTAAAAATCATCTATATTGCTTTAAATGATGTCTGAATGTCCCGGAGCGTTACAAATGTCGGTCTGGCATTTGTCCCGCTCCGGGACAAATCCCACACGTTTTATTTATAAATTCTCAATTATTTTTGTTTGCTAACACGTTTTAATTTTGTAACGTAACTTTAGTATAATAAATCTAGTTTTAGAAAATGTTATTAGTATTAAAAAAAGATAATCTGAAATTGTTTTACAGGTCATTAATTATGAGTACCTATTTAGAGTCGTTTTTCGAGAGGTTTATGTTTATGTCTCAAGCTGCCAAATTTATTACTTTACGAATGTAATTTTTTTTATAGGCTTACTATATGAACTGAACTTACGAATAAACAAAAAACATGAGCCACTTGAGCCACATCTCTCTCAGAACAAATCTTGAAACATGAGACACTTCATAACACCGGCGGGACGGCGCCTGATAAGGCCTACATATATTAATGTTCCTACTGCTAAAAAAATGTATGGAGTAAAGTGATTTTATGACTGTATGTTTTAAATTATGGTATAGTTTTGTAAATAAAACACAAATATTAACGAGAAAAAGTATAATTTATGAATGATGGTAGATTATGTATCGAAAAATGGAAAAAATGCCATGACCCTATTTTTACGTTACGATATTGTTTTAATTTCACACTTTATACATATTTACCGTATGCAATATGATAGTGTACTTAATCAAAAATCTGTAATGCTTTATTTTATTACACATGTAATACAGAAAAGCAGTAAAATTTAAGTTTTTCTAAACATCGAAGACTAGTTTAAATTGTCATTCCTAGGCTATGCCAGAGGTGGTATAGTTTGCAAAATGGCTTCCGCCATATTTACTATTTTATTAACTCTCCCGGAGCGGGAGCGCGCCAGATCTGCGTAAATGATCAAAATGGCGGCGCCTGGCGAAGGGTTAATGAAAACTGGGCACTTTTCATACGCACTGTTCTCAAAGTAAAATATTTTCACAGTAAAAATGTTGGCTGTAAAAGCCGTGTACAGATAGTAGCAACGTGCTATATGCCATAATAAGGCTTACATCATTTAACAGTTTGAAGAAATATGTATTAGATTATGCATACAATGTCGAGAAACATATCATCATAAAAGCCTTTCGCTATCCACTACTGGACTGAGCTAAGAGGATAATTTGACCTACTATAACGCCCAGACAGATTGGTATAGGGTTTAATAGTGAGTTTGTTTCGGATGTTTCTTATGGATTCAGGTAGGAAACACTGGCCTCATCTAGCTTTAAAAAATGACATTGTTTAAGTGTTTTTGTAAAAACCTTTGAACAAATAAATATTTTGAATTTGATATCGAGATTTCCTACATGACTTCCATCCATTTTCTTAGCTTATAATAAAGTCATGCCAAGTCTTGCTGCGCACTATCGGTAGAGTGTAAATCACGGTTTCAATTCATTTCGTGTTTAAGCAGGATGAAAGAATCAAACGGATCGGATCGGATCAAAGAATTGAGTATAATTTAATACTGAATGAACGCACATCCGCAATCTGCATGTTTTACCTAGTTTGCTTGACGAGTATCATGTGTTACTTTCGTATTCACATTTTAAGCTGCGGACATCCTCTAGTGATTATATATTTTTTGGCTTCACGATACCAGTTAACTAATTTCAAAACGAACTAAAAAATCTTTTTACATGCGCATAACATTTACCTTTCCCTAACATCTGTACGCATCTTAACGGACCAATAACACTGAGTAAAATATATACGAGGCTTTAAAAAAAGCCGCAGATTTACTGCGGTAGTCGTGCCATTAATTTTGGCATGGTTTTGTTCTTTTAATTCGTCCGTAGTGTGAAAAATAACATACTGCTATTGTTTGTTTATCGTTATTTACAGGCTGATAGTAATGTTATTGCAGGGGTGAGGGTTGATTACTGATGACCGAATAGAATTTAAATGTTACGATTTAGTGGAGACAAAGTTTTTGATGCAGCTGTACCCTATTGTTTATAACCTAAACGTGATAGAAGAACATTTAAGTGCAGCGGTAGCCTAGTGGCGAGGCTAATAGACTACTACGTAGAGGGCCGTGAGTTTAAACACACGACTCGCAACAATTACTTTTATGTTCTTAGTAAATTATTAGTTATAGCTTGTTAAACGATAAAGGTAAATATCGTGAGGAAATAAACCTGCATGTGTGAGACTTTGCCACAATGTTGTCAAAAGATATGCGATAACTGGCAAACCGCACTTGGCCAGCCAGCAGGAAGAAGGTTTCTTTATTGTTATTGATGATAATACAAAGGTTTACCTATCGCAGCTATCAACATATTCTTAGCATTATTTTAGAACTGAATTGAACAGACGACAATAAACACAAAAAAGATACGTAATCTTGTGTTTCGATAAACTACACCCTCGCGAGTGCAGCCGCGAATAAAAGCTATCATAATAATAAAATCTATCAAAAAATTATTAATTTAAAGTATGGACTGGTCAAGGTACTGGCCGAAGACGGAAATATTTGGCGTACACTCCATCGACAAGAGCAAAGCTCTTAAATTAAACTAAAATAGTATGGACTAGTATGGATACCCGAGAGAGTGGTTGTCAAAAATGTTAAAACATTATACCAAGTAAGGTTTTTATTGAGATATAATTCTCAAAACAAAATGTCTAAATAATTTGATAAATCTGTTAATGTGTATCTATATTTTCGTCTTGTGTAGCTCTTACCGACATATTTCCTAAGGATTGGATACAGTTTCGTAAGACGCCGAATTTTGTCAGCAATGTTCATCTTTAGTGTAATATCTTATATTCGGCTTTTAGGAACAGTATCAAACTTCATGGCGGTCTTAAGTACGTTTTTGCACAAAAAAATTATATTGATTTTACCGACAACTAGCGGTATGACTTTTGGTTGAAATAAGCAGCAAAGAGAAGGGTGTTGTACTGCGTTTGTAAGTACTATAGAAGTAACCGTTAATGAATGATTTGTGATATGAATGACATTTTAAAGAGCTAAGCTTAAAAAAAACTTTTTGCTCATAGTCCTCCCGTCGCAGGAGGCAAAGTTATTCTTGCCCTCTTATCTCAAACCACTGCCTTCTAAACATTCCCTCAGCTGATCTCCTATAGAATAAGAAGAAAGATAAAAACGCATTTAGACCATCAGCTTTCTCTCTCACAAAACAAAACGTAACGATAGCAAAACCATTGATTTACGTTGATCTTCAGTTTAAACTACTTTTATCCTTGTCAAGAAGATTTATTCTTAGTGACGTCAGACGATGACACCATTGCTTACAGTCCCTTAAAACGTCGTCGCCTTTGATGCGTATATCCACCTAGCCTATACAAAACGAACAATAGCACCATATTCAAGCACTATAAATATTTAAAAGCACAATTGTCTCAGTAAGGGACATTCGCATCTAACTTTTATACTTAAAATGAACAAACATTTTAACTTAAGTTAAGTAGACTTAATTAACCAGCGTTTGAACTCAGTTTAATTACGGAACAGCCGAGACGTTTACAAGTTACCGTGACTTTCGTTTCAAGAAGTTACCTACTTTATTTAATTTGATTTATAACGAAACAGGGAATGGTAATTAGGTACGTAACGTTTCCTTCACGGAGGCCTATTTGTTGCTGTCACTGAATATTGATCGAGTGACATTAAAAAGTAATTAATTCAGAAGGCTGATGAGGAAGTGCTTCGATAGTTTCTTCAAGCCAGTCATGCTGAAACGGTACAGATCTATTTATCTAGATCTTGATAAGTTAAGTCCTAATTTATTACTTTGAGCTGAAATTTTGCAGAATATTGGAACTTTGTATCGATAATGTAAGAATCGTAACTACAACCTAGTAACTATATTTCCAATATAATCGACATCTATTTTTGAGCATTCCTCACAGTTTATCTTTGAATAATAATTAATAAATCAGATAAGTCAACCTTACGGCAGGACTGGAAACTGTGGCGTTTTTTCTTCAAATTTAGAATACAATATTCTTAATATTACGTGTTTCTTTCTTCCTCTCATGTACCGTGTCTTTGGTCCTCCTAACACATTTAAAGTGCTTGTTCCTTCAAATACAAAAATCCCCTCTGCCTCACGCGAGCGCAAGCAAGTCAGCATAATAATATTTTCATGGAAAATAAATTAATCTGTATATATAAAATTCTTGTGTTACTGACTGACTGGCAGACAACACACAGCCAAAACTATTGGGTCTAAGATGCTGAAATTTGGCATTCATGGTCCTTGGGGACCGCAGAGGTGCAGGTATAGGCTAGGGACGGATTTCTCAAAATTAACGATTGGAAAGAAAAGGTTTAATTAAAAAAATGGGCAGGTGTAGCTGCAGGCATCCTCTAGTCATTTTTATAACCACACTAATTTATCACACATGGAAAAGGAAACTGGAAAGTAGCGGAACTGATGATTGTTTTGATTCCTCCGTACATTTTTACCCGCAAGAACACTAAAGTTCAATTCCATTAATCGCTAGTTAGGACTTGGACAGTTCATTAACTAAATCAACTGTGACTGCGGGGAAATATAACTTCAATTAAGTAGTTCGTAGCAGTTGGCTCATTTATCGACACCCGTCATAACTTAAAGTAGTATTATACTTCGATTACCGCAAAAAATTGCTGCGTGCTTATGGGCTTCCTGAGTTTTCATTTCCAGTAGTTTCCAATGTAGTATAAATTAAAAAGCGATGAAGATTTAATAAAAGTACTTGATGCGCTGCTGTGTAAAGTCCGATCAGAGGCGAAGGAATAGTTATTTGCGCGAATTATTTCTGGAAATATCATCGAGCTAGGAACTTAAAAAGACAATTGAAGATTGATGTGGTTGGTTGATATCACATGAACTTTGAAACATAGTGCGTAGATGACAAATAGACTTAGGAGAACTATCTATTGATGACAAAAGCTTTCTTTTGTTTCTCGTCTGAAATAAAACCTTAAGTAATATAGATAGTAGTAGTATCTATGTACCTGTATACACGTATTGGCAGATTAGTGCAGTGCATAATGCAGTACATTTAGCACAAATATGTCATGTTTTGTCGGATTAAATAAATAAAAATATATGTTGAATAATCTCTAAATAGTGCAGCAAATCTGATCGAATGTATCCGTTGTTTAAATGTTTGAAATATTTTCCGCATTACTAAAATTATCCATAAACTGTAATAATAATAATAATATATTCTAACTACATTCACACAACACCACCTAGTCTCAAACTAAGCAGAGCTTGTACTATGGGTACTAGATAATGGATAAACTTACATATATACTTTTTTTTTAATACATACATACTATACATAGAAACACCCAAAGCAAAACAAACATCCATGTTCATGCACACAAATGTTTGACTTGAGCGGGAATCGAACCCGCGACCTTCGGCGTAGCACTCGCTTACACTCCTGCTTCGCCAACCGGCCGTCTAATAAAATTGTTGGGTCTATCTATCTCTTACATTTGGATTTTCAGAAGAGATAATTTTGTAGTAGCAAATGAATCACCAGGTAAAAACTAATTTACTGAGACTATGCAGCAATTACAAAACTACGATATAATAGTTAATTGGTTATCTCTAACATAAAACAGAAATATAGAAAATGTTCAATATCATTGGCAGTTAAATCGTGAAATACTCGTCGATTTTTAATTTATATTTATTTTTAATGCATATCATATTTTGTCGTGTACCACTGGTCTGAGATATGATGAGACTGTGGGTGGGCATTGCATTCATCAAAAGTTAATATTTTGTCCAATCTTGTTAGACTAGTAGGCAGACCCCGGACTTCAAGACGAAGGCCTTGGATGCAACTGGGATAACCCTGGGTGATGTTGATGACCTTACTTTATGCAGAAGAGGGATGGTGGTCCCTACCCACCACAGTTTCACAGTTTTATTAACCGCTTCAAAATTCTAGGCACCTAAGAAACTTCACATCATTGTTTTATAATGACTTAGGCTCACCCTGAATACTAAATCCTAGATACCTACGCCAATGTAAGCCACACAATATCACTCCACTTGACCCTGTACCTTTGGCCTACTTTACAGCCCGGCACAGGCATACTTAACCTACAAACTTAATAAATTATGCCTCGACAGCAACAAGGCATTTGTAAATAATATAACTAAAATGCGTTCCAAATGCAACAATTTTGTAACTCTCAACAAATAGCCACTTGCTCGCTTGTTCACACGACTGTGCCTGGTATAAATTAACCAAATAAATTCTATTTGTAGGTTTTATAATGTAGTCAAACTACTAGTTTAATAGAATGTAATCGTTTCAATAATAAGGAAATATAGATTTAGGAGTTATTTCAAATAAACGTAAAATACATATCTCTATGTACCGTATATTCCGTAGCGTACATTCTGTACCAAACTCGCCATTCCGTTTTTGTCTCTTAAGGATTGTAGTGTGATGATGCATGACCTTCTGTAATGATTAAACTAATGCTAGGTAGAATAATAGTTAAACTTATTTTATAATCATTCAAGGTGGCAGCTTCAAATTATTCATATTTCTATACATTTACTAAGTTGTGCCGAATCTGCTGCGCGAAAGAGATGGATATAATTATTTTACCTACACTAGCACTACAGAACAAAGACAGCTTCTTACCACTTTAGATTTTTATGATGACAAAATGCAAAAGCTTTTAAGGACGTTAATTAAGTTTGGAGTTAATTACTACCGTGAAGACAGCGGGCTTATCTGTCAACAAAATCTTTCATTATATAGATGTAGCTACAAAAGCGGCAAAAATTTTTTTTATTAAACTGCCCTTTAGTTTATCTTTGGGAAGAGACAGGAAGTTTGCTACCTTAAACCAACCCGTCTGACCAGCAAGATATATAAATGCTTTTGTGACACAAAATGAGAGGACTACAAAATGCTGTATGATGACTTTAACAGATAATTGCACGTGTTATGTAGTGGTTAAATCGACCACCTCACCTGTTAAATGTGCTTAGAGTTGAAAGTTCGATCCCTAACAACGCATTGTGTGACCATCAAATTATTATTGTGCGATTCACTCTTCGATATTTGTAAAGTCTACTTTAAACCTAACATTAGAATTGACTTCAAAAAGAAGCACAAAATTCAAACATGGTTTAGATATTGCGTCAGCTATTTATACCATAATATAGTGACTTTCTCTCGATTCTAGCGTAATCGTTAAAAGTGAGGAAGATTGATTTAACGGTTGTGTGTATTTTATTGTTGTTAAATATTTGAATAGGCGTTGTGTTTACGTCTTGTGTTTGTAGAAACTTTTATGTACTATTTTTAATAGAAAATGTAACATAAAATATTTTTATCGCTGTTATAACTATGTATGTAGGTACTACAATTTTTGTTTCGTTTAATATTAACTATAATATTAGCTTGAGGCTTTGTTTTCCTATTTTTGTATATCTGAAATAAAATTAACATAATCCGAAATAAACATTACTTTTAAGTAAATAACTACCTAAAACTATTACTTTATTTTCAAATTCAACGTCGAAACCAATATAAATCAAAAAGCGACCAAAAAAACATGCTCAAAGTATTTTAGTCACGTTTTCCCTTGCACGCAATACAATAAGAAGGTATGTTCGCCACAAATTTTACCTCATTACTACCACATCTGGTACTTAAGAACCACCATCAAACGTCCATCACAATAGTCAATAGAACAAAATAGTCAAAAAATCCGAGCACAATACGAGCCATCTGAAATGACGTCCAAAGAAAGAGTTACCAATTTTGTAAAGGGACTACATCAATAGCATTCTCTACTTTTATATATTTCTCTGTTCTGTGGGAAGGAATCAAGTACCTATCACACTAAAATAGCTTTTAAAATTTTACTCTTAATCGGAAATTAAACTATTAGTCTATTTTTTAAGCACGAAAAACTCATAAACCGTTGTGATAAAAGTGTAAAAAATACATTTAAGTTTAGTTTAATCCAACAACAGTCGCATTGCGGCCGCTCGTAATACGAAAAATTAGTTTGGAAGTGTCTACGGCCGCGGCCCGAGACGTCAACAAACTTTGATGAAGTTCCACTTGATTTAGATTCATAGCTTTCTGATGGCATCTGGATTGCTTACTTAGGCTTTGATGTTAGTTTTGTGTAGAAGAATAATGGTTAGAAAAAGAATAAAGAATTTGAGTAATGATGGGTCAGCGCAAAAAATGGGTCACCAAAATGTCACAAAGCAGTTGAATTTTGAAAATGATGGAAATGAAACGTTGATGCATTGTAAAAACTGTCAACAATTGGGGCACACTCTATCCCAGGGGTGAAGCCAGATTATAATTTGACTTTCCTCAAACCAACAGTCAATCTCCGAAATATAATCAATGTTACCACTATTATAAACGTTTAAAAAAGTTTGTAAGAATGGAAAGACAGGTCAATTTGTGTTTAGTCGGTTATCACTAACTAGCAATGAAACTAATCCCGGACAAAACAAAAACATACATTATTGTTACTATTTGTGATGAAGCTTAAAAAAGGCATCTAACAACTTTCGTATCTCCCATTGGGTAAATTTTCCCGCGTCAACATGCCCGGATGCAGGCAATAAATTGGCTATTATAGGCTTTTTATGCAAAACCGTGCACCTGCTATTGCGTGGCTAAGTGCAAAAACTCATCGGAAAGTTTCTATTTGTAATCTTAGTAATAACCTGGATGGAGAAAAACTAGTTACACTGGCAGACGACTATGATCGGTGAAAGAGGACATAGACCCTTATGTGGCATGACTGCTTTATGTAAAACAATGTCCACTATTTATGATCACATTTTTGCTATCGCATTATTATTATTCACTTCAATACACTGTAATTATCATACTTCTGTTTTTATTGTTTTGGCAATATCCTTGCCGACTATTAACTGTGATACGCTTAGCGATATGTGATCAGAATCTGCCTAGAAGGACTGGGAAAAGTTTGCAGAGGGCAATGGAAGCTTGATTGTATTCATCCAGTTGTTCTAAGGCAAGGCAAAGAGTCTGACATATGTTTACTGTGATACAGTGATGACAATTTACAGTATAATTACCTGAGATCTTTAGTGATGTTTTGGAGTAGACCTATAAGATTACACTCACTAATTCGGCCAAAATAATTGTGAAATCTTTATAACTACCAGACTCCAAACGCGGCGTCTTCAAGACACGATGGCACGTGGACGTCCACACCGGATTCACACATTTTTTGCAAATGTTCAATATTTTACAAATCTATTACAACCCTTGCCAGTAATAGTCAAAGGCGGAAGATGCAATAATTTACAAGACAAATTTACTTCAATTCTACAAATCACGCAAAAAACAAAAACGGCGTGGACACAAGACAATTTTTCCGGAAACAAGAATGAGAATGATTTGACAGATCATAGTGTTACCAGAGTCAAATATTACAATACACAAAATAACATGTTACTAAACTGATATAATTGATTTAACTTATCATAGACAATTTTTCTATTTCAAACAATATGCCTAATTTTATTTTTCTTTCTCGGATTAAACCTTGCAATGAACCGGTTCCGGTTCCGACCATCAGCAGATAAGATGTCAATTTCCCCGTGTAGAACGCTGCTTCGATTGGAGTTTAGCCCTTTAGTAAAAGCCTAATTGAGTATTATTAACTAAAAATGAAGCAACAAACCATAACCTACAATGTCAAACCGGGAGGAAAGAAGAAGGCGAATAGAGCAACTTTGTTCTGGGGCTTGTCCTATGCGTATTCTGACTACACATCAGAGGCCCAATTCCCGTAATAATATTTGTCAAAATGCAGTTTCGATCTAATGCCAGTGTCATACTTATCTCATAAATTGTATTCTCCTAAATTAACTGATACTTGAATTATATTGCGACTAGATCATAAATTGATCAAAGCGTCAAACTATGTGTCAACGTCGAACTATTTAAGTCAAAATAGATGGTAGTGATACTATGTTAGCCGAATACCAAATGTGAAACAAATTAAAATATAATCTAATTTCGTTACAAAATACAGTGTCAATGTCTGTATCTAGTTTTAACAATAGTGATCATTGAAGGCAAGCAAACTTTCGTGAAGCCTGGAAATTTTTAAACAACTGGCTGTTCTAGAATCCACAGTGCACGCAAAAAGTCACTGACAAAACACACTCAGCAATCATAACTCATACGATTATAAATTCCGCTATTTCAAGCCAACATTCTGTGAAAAGATAATGCTTCCATTTTCAAGCCGACCTATTTAAGTTGGGACCAGCGGGGCTCTACTACTCAAAACAGCACAAAGCAGAAGTTATGATCACTTTGCCAATGTTTACTCAGAATAATACATTTGCATGAAAATTTAATCCATTAGCATTATTTGAAAACTACATACAACTGACATTAGGGATTTTGATTCCACTTTCTAAATAACAAAACATTTTTTATTTTGCTTTACCTTAAGAATTATTAAAATCAGCTATTAGCTTTGTATTTCATCGTGATTTAAGATTTGTTTTGTAATGCTATAGCAGAATATTTTGTAAGGTGTCTGTAACAAGAGGTTTGCGTGGGAGCGGAAATGATTTATTCAGAGTTCGGTCATTCCACCCCACTGGGTTGAACTCTGTTCAGCTTCGACGTTTTGTTGTGATTCCTTAATCTTTTTATGTGAAGGATTCTATCTGAAATCAATTTGTTTATCGCATTGGTTTATAAATCATTCTTTGTTTACCGTTGCATGTACACCGTCAGTTCCCTTCAGTCTATGTATACTGTGTAGATTTTCAGTTACGTACCTGTAATGAAACAGAAAAAACATTAGTATAAACAGTATGAGCATTAGTATAATTTAAGTATCAGCAACAGTATTACAAAATATGTTTGACATATTTTGCACGTAGAGCTTTTGTCAAATATGTATCTCAAATCTCGAAATCCACGGATAAATCGGATATTGAATTTAACGGTTAACTCTCGTTAAAATCTTGTTATTAGCTTAATTTAATACGCTTACACTTTAATTGTAAGCCAGAACTAATATTGTCACGATAAGCACTATGATTTGTTTGTTTGTATTTATTATAATTTGTCATGGATAAAATCTAAACATATTAAAATTCAATCTGTATTTAGCTAAAACCTATACTCAGCTTTCAGCAGCTTTCAGCTTGAGCTGAAATGAGATTATTATTGTTAATAAAATAAAGTAGCATTTCAGTAACTGTAATTGCACTCTACTGTGCACATTTTCAGACTCTCTGGCAGGATAATCGAAAATTTCTGAATATAGTAACTAAAAATGTGTACCCGGTGTGTATCGAAACAGAATAGATAGTACTAACGTACAGAAGGATCACTTCTCAAACCAATTTATAGAAATTGCAACTCTTGCTACTAAGCAACAAAGTGCAATTCAGCTCGCATAAGCACTCAGTGCCTAACGCGATATTCACCTAACCGTTCCCGCTCTTTTCTAACACGTAAAATAATTATCCTATAAGTATCCTATCCCACTATTTGAGCTCGTAGAACAAACACCACAAAAATTCTGGTCGTTTACATTTTCACTATACTAATTCTCAGTTACTTATTTCCTAAACGCGTGGACCGATTTACATAATTCAAACAGATAACATGGTTTTTGCACTAGATATTTAATTTGAAACCATAATCGTTGGGATATCTCAACAAACAAAAAATAATAAAATTTCAAGTTGCTTTCGACACACATCCGTTAAATGAGCAATACTTTGCACCAGACTTGTGATGAGTGAGACATTTTTGTTGTTCACTATTAAAATTCACGTTATTAGCAAGCTCTGCGCGCGAGTGGTGACTACCGACTAACGACCCGGCTTGGAAGCCACGCAAAAGGGTAGGCACTTATCGCTGTAGGCACGGCCGAGTGAAGGTGGCCTGGTATCGAATCCAATATATCACTTCCACCATAAACAGTATTTGAAACATACATGCAATGCTCAACAGGGCCGGAAAGTACAGTCCTGATCTTAGTATTAATAACGAAAAAATACAACAAATAACTCCACTAAAAACAAAATAAAGCACAGTAAACAGACAACAAAGGCACATACAATTAATATGTTCATACTTCGAACAAGTAATATACAGAGGCGGCTCGTGAAAGATTATATTGGGTGTTCACTAAAAAAGAAGATGAAACTGCTTACAATTTATTTTGTGAATGCTTTTACAATTAACAGTAAGATGTGCTAAATCATCGATACCTACCTGAACCGTCCATGTAGTATCAACTCCAGCGCCACTAAACAAAATACCTACACGGAAAAGAAACCGGCTTCTTACTTCCTTCGCATTTTCATATATTGGCCTTTTTTTAAGTTTTTCACAGTTTTTTATAAAGTTCTAACTATCTATCTATATCGTCATGCCTGTCTCCCATTGGGGTAGGCAGAGACTATGGAACGCCACATGCTTCGGTTCAAACATGGTTCAAACATACCTCTTTCGCTTCCTCGACATTCATTAACCTCATCATGCATGCGCGTCGGTTATGGGTACTTTTAATTTGGTCCATTTTTAGTACGTCACCTATTTGATCGGCGTACGTCTGCCTAGGGCGTCCCCTACCGACATTTCCATTAATTCTCGCACAATACACTCCTTTCGTATTGCTTCTGTCATCCATCCGTTTATAAAGTTTACGCTGTTATATTCCATATTAGTTACACAATTTAACTGTCTTTCTTAAACATATACACACAATCACATACAATTAACAATATTTTAAACACCAATTCTTTTCTAATTACCAACGCACTTGCAGAGAAATGTTTTGCTTTTGTTTACATTCAAACGATACCGGCAAAACACTATTAAAAAAAAACGGCGCATACTTTTTATTTTTTCTTCGTGACAAATGGTCATATCATTTAGTCGGGTAATATATTCGCGCATGCGCACCTCGTCAAGCTAGCCAGGAGCGGCGCTCCGTATTTGCCTTATTTCTCATACAAATCTTTTGTCTCACGCGCCCAGCGCATAGAACGCTCTCTCTTTCGCACTCATTACATTTCAGTATTAAGCGTTGTACTAAGCTTTCGTCAACGAAGAGCGCTGTTATGAGCGCTCCACTCAACAAAAATACCTATGTATGTTTCAAGAGTAGTTTTGTAGTCAAATACTTATTTGTAGATATGCATTATAGAAAAGAGACTAGGTGTGTATTAAAATATTGAGCATGTTTATAGAAAAAGTTTATATAAGTACATATATTTTATAATTTTGGGAGTTCACTGCTCCAGCGCTCCTTTGAACGAGCCGCCACTGGTAATATAGAGTTCCTGTTACAAATATAGCATCCATAATTCAAAGCACATTTTTCGTTTATGCAAAATCTTATCTCGTTAGTTAAACCAAAGTTCCTCCATGCAAATTTACCATCTCATCGAAGGTTAATGAAAATTGGAATATCAGCACGCCGCCGAGCATCCGATGGAAAACACCAAATATGCAAATGCGTTTAAAATTTACTTCGAAATGGTGTGCCCTCGCCTTAAACTTTGTTTATTTATACAAGGCTTAGAGCACACTGTTGTACTCCGCAATTGTTGTAGATCTTGTCATTGTTTTGGATTCCCCGCAGATTACTTGTGTCTTGTCTGAAATCGGTTCTAGGCTGTTTGGGATGAGAGACCCTTGATGTATTCAAACCGAAACCGTTATTCATAGCAAGTCTTTAATTTTTGTTATGACATCTGTAAGCCATCATGCTTTATATTGTCAGCGTCAGCGTTATCCCAGTTCGAACCTGGGGTCCGCTTTTTAGATTTGACTGAATATAAGCTTTTCCACAGAGTGGCTGTCTTTCTGATCTCCGCAACCCAAAGAGATAGCTGTATTCCATTATTATTTATATTGTCATGTATTATTATTCTATAATATTTAGTTTTTTGCTCGCCTGCTCCATATTATGTTTAACTACAATTGGTATGATATATTCATCCGTATATTTTTTGTATAATTGCGTAGAAAGTTTGTGATTCTAATATTAATATTGTAGATGATAAAATACGTTTCTGAATGTCGAAAACATACATTTTGTAATGTTGACAGTCTTCTTTAATGATTCTAGTTTTTATTGCATGTAATATCAGTTGATCGGTAGAGAATGCCTTTGGCATTAAGTCCGCATTTGTACATATTTTTGGTTATGAGCAAGTTTTAAATAAATAAAAAAAATGCAGACGAGTCTTTTAAACAATTAAAAGATATCGCACTTTTATGCTCAAAGGGATGTTAAAGTAAACGTGATTGCCATTTCAGCAGGTAACTTACATTAAAATAATTTCCCAATTAACTATTGTGTTCCATGGTCAAAAACTTCTCGAAATAAGGACTGCCCTACACTCAGCAGTGAAACAGATTATAAACAAGGCTAATTATGTTGTTGATAGAGTTTGCTGCGATGATAACTAAATACCATCAAGTTTTCGAGTTTTGTACACATACTTACTAACCTTGACAAGACTGCCTCGTTGATCTCGCAGCGTAAATATGCGCGTGGGATCGGGAGGTCTCGGGTTCGATTTCCGGGTCGGGCAAAGTGCTATTGAGTTTTTCCATTAGGAAATTCTCAGTAGTAGCACGGAGTCTGGTAATGTGCCCGGTACGGCAATAGGCTCGCCCCCTATTACGTGGGACCTAAAAATTCATTGCGAAATGTGGGTGTAATATTACACATCTGCCTACCCCTTCGGGGATACAGGCGTGAGTCTATGAATAAAAAAAATAAAAAACTTACTAATCTACAAACGCGTACGTTTACTCGTGCATAAATTATCCATACTTTATATAAAGTAACTAAGTACCTGTCAAAGAATAGGCATAGACAGATGTAAGACACCAGTTATATTACACTTTATTGAATATACAAATGTATATCCAAATGTACCCACGGGATATATGCGTAACTTGATACTATTGGGAGCACGTAACCGTAACGTTGAAATAAACTAACAAGACACGAATATAGGAGGCTTAAGAAATACTAAGAATTGTGTGTCAGTCTAGTTTTCAGAATACTGCATCGAATATGAAAACTGGATGTATCGGCATACTTTTTTAAAATACGTCTATTGTTACGCTTTGACGGTAAGGCAGAATCTAGTAAAACGATGGCAAACGACCCCTCCCTTATGTCTCAATAACTATGAAATTTTTAAGTAGGTGCTCACGCCACATGTCAGTCTAGCATTTTCTGTCTAATTAGTAATAAGACTAATAAGTACTACAACACTGGTAACTAGTACCACATTTCTTGTATTATTGTTAGTACATTTTACGCTTATAACCATAAAAATGATGTAAACTTAACCTAGTATCTGTAATTGGTACATAGTTATTGGTAGCGCCATCTACCTTTCCATCGAGAACTAATCACATCAACGTCAATCGTTCCACGCTTGCTTGTCCAATGCGAGCGATGCCTTTTGTTTCCGTCCCTGTCTATCCCATTCCCTAGAAGGGGCACGCCTTTCGCGGATTGGTCGCCGCGTTCATCGACGCGAGAGACAGTCTAGAATAATCCTCGTCGTGACGAAATGTACCGCACCGCCATAATTTTACCGCTCCCGCTTTATACCAAAAACCTAACAAAACCGCCCGCGAGTGAAAGTGATTTGTGTAGTGGAGTGATCCAAACAGCTTCAGGATTCTCGAAGACACCAGGAGGCTGCCATTTGCAAGGAAAGAGGACTGACGTACAAGGTAAGGCGTGTTCCCAAACCCCGTCTATTCGTCTCCTATCCTTTCCATGATCCCATTTACATTCACTTCCTCATTTCCTAGTCGATAAAAACCCAAATCCTACAGTCCACAATATTAATCCTTCTCCAAATCGACTAGGAACCTTCGGTTTCGGTGTAACGCCGAACCATTTTTTTTTATCCATACGAGTCGGATTCATTTACGTTTTATACGTAAAACCTCGTTATATCTATATACCTAGGCAGTTATAGCACCTAGCTGTACTCCTAGTCCATTCACATAACCGTCACATGGTTTTTTTCGCACGCATCAGTAGGTAATATACTTTTATGTAGCTACCTACTTACCCAATTATTATTTCTGGAACTATCATAGTTGTCTTGTAAATCTCATATTTCAAGCAACTTTTAATTCCACCGCTTTAAAGTGTTGCCTAGGTACTTAGGTAAAATAATAAGTACTTTAGATATTCTTATTTTGTTTCGGTCTCATTAGCTTATACTTACGTAAGCATGTCACAACAAAAGGAGTCACGCGTGTCGGAAGACAAAGAGATGACAATCTTAGAAGCAAAACGCAATATTTTATTTGAGCGTATTCAAAACATTTATGAGCCTTCAAAGACCGCAGCCGTTTCTGATAGTAATAGGCAGTCATTTCTCAGCTATTGTATGACAGTAGATAGTATTCGAACAGATTTTCATAATACAATATTATTTAGCGGGTCTTAGTCGCGATAATTTATTTATTTCAAGGCATAAATACCTCTGTTATTCTCCTACGTTTCTACCGGCTTGCAACGGTTGTGGTCGCGGAGGGACTGATGTCAGCTCAGCGCCGTCCTTGTGAAGCGCGGGTTTCGGCAGCTACCCTCACTTGTTTTATATTTTTGATATTTTGAGTTCTATCCGCACTGTCGGTACTTCGACACACTACACTTATGACGTCTACACACTGATGAGTTGTGTTACTGCGGCGTTGTTTGCATTTGTTGATAACTGGGTTCCAAGTGGTCGATAGTCTGTATCCGTCCTCCCGGTTGAAATTTCTATGTTTTTTGATTTCAACCGCTTCACGTACTATCCTGGAGTAATAGTGGCGATCGGTGGATAAGACTTGTGGTTGATGTAATTCTATCCAGTGGTTTGGTCCAGATTCCAGCAAATGCTCAGCTATGGCAGATTTATTAATTTGTCGATTTTTGACAGCTGTGATATGTTCTTTGACCCTTTCAGCGATCGTTCGTTTGGTCTGTCCGATATAGGAACTACCACAACTGCAATCAACCTTGTAGACGCCTGGTGTTTGTAGAGGAATTACGTCCTTTGGGGTACGCAGATTGTGTGCTACCTTGGAGAGGGGACTATATACAGTCTTGATGGAGTATTTCTGTAGTACTGTTCCAACTTTGTCCGTCACTCCCTTGATATAAGGCATGTAAGCCGGCACTCTGCTTACTTCAGATTTGCGGTCCTTCCTCTTCCGACGGGGTATCTCCTTTTTGTATCCGTTGCGCCTTAGTACCTCCTGAACATGTGACAATTCACTGTTTAAGTGTTTAGGGTCACAGAGGTCATAGGCTCTGTTCACTAACGAGGTCGCTACGGATTCCAAATGTCGCGGGTGATGATGCGAGCAGGCATTGAGATACCTGTCGGTGTGTGTCGGTTTTCTGTATACAGTGTGTCCAAGTGTACCATTAGCTCTCACCGTCACTTTGACGTTGAGAAAGGGTAGCGATCCGTCTACCTCCATTTCAAATGTAAACCGGATGTTCGGATGTATGGAGTTCAATTTGTCTGCGAAACGTTCTATGTCTTGCTTGTTGCCCTTCATGATGCAGAATACATCGTCGACATACCTCTTCCATAGCTTTACATTTGAAGCCTGCATGTCTATGGATTCTTCGAAATGTTCCATCCAGATATTGGCCATCACCGGTGCTACTGGGCTACCCATTGCCACTCCGTCGATCTGGAGGTAATGTTGTCCACGATATATGAAGTAGTTACCCTCCAAGCAATTCTTCAATAGAACGGCGTATTCGTTAGACAGACCGCTATCCCTTAATTTTCTCTCAACGACCTCAAGGCAATCCTGAACTGGAACATTGGTGAATAGTGACTCCACGTCAAAACTTACCATCACTTCGTCTGGTTCCTTTGTCACGCTCTTGATGATGTCGATAAAATGGCGAGAGTCCTTCACGAAAGATGCCGTCTTACCTACTAACGGTTGCAGTACCTTGCTGATGTGTTTCGCCAAACCATATGTCGGTGAATTTATTTGACTCACTATCGGCCGCAATGGTACATTTGTCTTGTGGACTTTAGGCAAACCGTAAATCTTGGGCGGCTGCACGATTTGGGGTTTGTGTAGACGTTCAAAGTCATCTTCCGCGAACACGTTTCTATGGTCCTTTATCAAAGCTCGAATGCGTTTCGTTACTCTGGCCGTCGGGTTATAAGACACAGGTTTATATATTAGTGTGTCACTTAACAAATTCCGTATTTTGCTGTCATAGTCACAAGAATTCATCACCACAGTGGCGTTCCCCTTGTCGGCCTTCAGCACTAAAATATTCATGTTATCACGTAGCGTTCTTAATGCCTGACGCTCTTCTGTGGAGACATTGGGTTTCGGCGGCTTTGACTTACGTAAAATAACGGCAACATCCTGTCTAAGTGTATCCGCATCGTTAGACGGTAACTTGTTGCGCGTTATAACCTCCTCGATGCTGCTTATGACATTCTCGTACGGAATTCGTTTAGGTGTTAACGCATAATTTAACCCTTTAGCTAGTACGCTTTGTGTCGCATTATCAACAATATGATCCGATAAATTAATTACCGTTTGTTGTTCGGTGGGGTGTACCTTTTTGCCGGCTTGCCTCTCGACAAATTAATAAATCTGCCATAGCTGAGCATTTGCTGGAATCTGGACCAAACCACTGGATAGAATTACATCAACCACAAGTCTTATCCACCGATCGCCACTATTACTCCAGGATAGTACGTGAAGCGGTTGAAATCAAAAAACATAGAAATTTCAACCGGGAGGACGGATACAGACTATCGACCACTTGGAACCCAGTTATCAACAAATGCAAACAACGCCGCAGTAACACAACTCATCAGTGTGTAGACGTCATAAGTGTAGTGTGTCGAAGTACCGACAGTGCGGATAGAACTCAAAATATCAAAAATATAAAACAAGTGAGGGTAGCTGCCGAAACCCGCGCTTCACAAGGACGGCGCTGAGCTGACATCAGTCCCTCCGCGACCACAACCGTTGCAAGCCGGTAGAAACGTAGGAGAATAACAGAGGTATTTATGCCTTGAAATAAATAAATTATCGCGACTAAGACCCGCTAAATAATATTGTATGATGTATACAAATCGCGAAAGTTTAAAATAGATTTTCATAAGTTGTTAGACGATTATAACGCAAGATTGCTTTCTACTAATCCTGATGAACAACCGAATTATCAGGCGTACACCTCATTCGAGGACTTTTATTGTATTATTAAGCGTATACAATCGCAATTGGAGGATAAATATTCGGCACAGCCCGTTGCAGCGGCTCGAAAACCGAGGTTACCACCAATCGAGATTATGTCGTTTGACGGAGATATACGAAATTGGCCGTTATTCTATGCGAGTTTTAAGTCTACAGTGCACGATAATGGTTCTCTGACAGATGCTGACAGGTTGTACTATTTAATAGGTAAACTGTCACCGAAGGCCCAGTCCGTATTTGCAGGTGTCACACCCAGTGCTGAGAATTATCAGGTCATATTTCAGTCACTACTTGATAGATATCAAGACACGCGCGTCCTAGCGTCTACCTACTTTGACCAAGCTTTAAATCTTAAACTGTCCGGTGCCGCGTCTGTCGCGCATTTCCAGCTGTTTATAGATAACTTCGTAACCGCGGTTAATTCTCTTAGGAACTTAAAATTGGAAGATCTTTCCGACTTCATGTTGCTTCAACTCGCTTTAAAAAAGTTTGACTCTGAAACAATTCGTGCTTTCGAGATGACGGAACGCAATAATAAAATACCTACACTAGAAGAAGAATAAGCGCTTTACTTAAGAAATATCTAGGTTCTCAATATATAGTATTTTCTTTCATTAAGTCTAACGCACCAACAAATGAAATATTGAGATCTTGCACATCACTTTGTAAAGATTTTAATGAAAATGATTTTGTAATAATCCTTACAGGTTCCGCTGATGAAAATCTTATTTTAATGCAATCTTTCTTATGTTATAAACTGTGTAAACTATCACATACCAATGTTTTGCTGGGAAATGTACACTCAAACAGATTTATAAATGTAAATAATATCAATCATAGGGTGAAAACAATATGTAATAATTTAAAAAACGTTGAATTCATTGACAGTGGTTATAAATTGAATATGTTAGTTAAATCCAGATTACTACTGAGAGAAATTTTGAGGACTGAATATCGAATCAATTATATAAAATATTCCACTGATAATTTACGGAACCAATTAAATATGAAAACAATTAACTCTCACCATCCACAGAATAGTAATAATACAGTTCCGTCAAAACGCACTATACCCTTTTATTTTCCAAGAGTGTATAAAAATAAACGTGAAACCACAGATAAAGTCCAAGCGAATAGTGAAAAACCAAAACAAATTACAATATTACACAATACAAGTACTAATGACACAGATGTTGGCACTAATAGCCCAATAAAGCTTTTTCGCAAAAAAAATTAAAACACAAAGCTCAGATACTCTACAATTTACCGTTTTCCATCAAAATATAGCTGGCATATTGAATAAATTAGAAATATTTGAGTTAACAATTGCAGATCTTACTAGCAAAATTGGTTCAATAGAATTCATTTGCCTAAGTGAAACTTTTATACTGTCAGGGCATGAAAATAATTTAAAATTGTCAAATTACAAATTAGCAACTTATTACTCTAGACCATCACAAAAACGAGGTGGAACATGCATTTTAGTTGAACAAAATATAGAATTTAAACCCATATCAAATACTAAACATATTGCTGTAACACGCTGCTTTGAATACTGTGGTATAGAAATAAGCCACTATAATACGGCAGTAGCCTGCATTTATAGAGTACCCGATTCAGATATTCAATTGTTTTTTAAGAAACTTGAAGAACTACTACGTATTTTAACTAACAGTAGGTATAAATACATTATCCTTTCTGGTGACTGGAATATAGACGTATTAAAACACAATTCACAAACAAATGAATTGAAATCTATATTAAGAAATTTCAACATGGAAATTCAGATAAATGTACCAACACGGCACAATTCCTGTATCGACCAAATATCTTCAAATATACCTTGCGCTGATGTGGTAGCTAGAACACATAATCTTGCCCTATCTGATCACAACACGGGACAATCTATATATTGCAAAATAACAACAGGTTATATAAAACCAAAGCCGATTACACATTTTTATCAAAACAAAAGGGACTTCTGTAAAGATAATACAGTTAAATTTAAGGAATGCTTATCTGCTTTATCATTTCAAGAAGTCTATCAAGAAAAAGACGTCGATACATCTTACAATGTATTTCATGACCTATTTGCTCTTTTCTTCAACCTGTGTTTCCCTGTCATCCGTGTAAAAAGAGGCTGTAAGACGGTTAAAAATGCATGGGTAAGTAAAGGACTTAAAATATCTTGCATAAAAAAAAGGATTTTATATTATCAATATCAAAATGAGGCCGTTAACAAAAAGTATCACAAGCATAAATATAAGTCTTACACAAATATATTAAAAAAGTGTATTCAAAAATCCCAGAGTATTAATAATAACAGATATATTTGTAATTCAAAAAACAAATGCAGTGCAACTTGGACAGTTATAAAGAATAATTTAAATGAAAATAAAAGTAAACATGACATTAAAGAATTAAATATTAATTATAAATTAATCAACAATCCAATAGACATTTGCGAACATTTTAATAATTATTATATTGAATTTACAAATCAATCAACTATTAGAAGTGGTAATGCATTGAAAAATATAAATATTAATAATGAAGGTAAAAGCATGTTCATAACACCAGTTAATGACGAGGATGTGATAAAGACAATTCGCTCATTAAATGACACAAATGCAACAGGATATGACGAAATTAGTACAAAAATAATAAAATTAACTGCGAGATATATAGCTGGCCTCCTGAGCTACTTGATTAACAAGTCTTTTGAAGACGGAGTTTTCCCAAAGAAATTGAAAATATCTGTGGTTAAACCATTATTTAAGAAAGGTGACTCTTCTAATATGAGCAATTACAGACCAGTTACTCTGATACCCATACTTGCTAAAATTTTCGAAAAGATAATGTTCAGTAAATTAACTAGCTTTTTAAATCAAAATAAACTATTAGCGGACAACCAATTTGGTTTTAGGAAGAATAAATGTACTATTTTAGCAAGTTTTTCGCTCATAAAACAAATTTCGGAAGCTCTGGATCAAAAAATGGCAGTAATAGCGGTCTTTCTAGATATGAGTAAGGCGTTCGATTTCGTGCCACACGAACGACTACTTCATAAATTAGAAATGTATGGCATAAGAGGTAATGCTTTTACCTGGCTTAAAAGTTATCTTGCGGATCGTCAACAATGTACATCTATTACCAAAATAGTTAAGAACACAGAAATGACTTATACATCAAATTTAAAAGTAAATAGCTATGGCGTGCCACAAAGCAGTATTTTAGGACCGTTACTCTTCTTGCTCTATATTAATGACATGAATAAAATTCTCAAACACAAATGTATACTATTTGCTGACGATACTACACTAATAATTAAATGCAAAATTAAATTTGACATATAAATTGAAACCAATAATGAATTGAATAGAGTGATAAATTGGCTTGAAAATAATAATTTGCGAATCAATGCTGACAAAACAAAAATTGTTAAATTTCAGACATATAATGAAATAAATATTATAGCCAATATACAGACAAATCATTTATTAATTAAACCAGTCAATTCAGCTTCATTTCTCGGTATAATTATAGATAGGAACCTAAATTGGAAAGATCAAACTGAGAAAATATGTACAAAGCTGGATAAATTTGTGTTTGCTTTAAGAAAACTTAGACTATTAGTATCGAAAAGTACTGCACTCGCCGCATATCATGGGTACATTTCATCAGTGTTACGATATGGAATTGTTGTATGGGGCAACTCAGTAGAAATGAATAAAGTGTTCAAAGCCCAGAAAAAATGTGTTCGTGCATTGCAGGGATATTTAGATCACTGTACACCCATTTTTAAAGAGCTGAAAATTTTACCTCTTCCTTGTCTGTACATATTTGAGATGTGTCTTTTTGTTAAAAAGTATCCGCAAATGTTTACACTACATGACCAGGCGTTAAATAAAGCCAACAGCAGAGATCCCTATAAACTTCTAGTACCACGACAAAGATTGCAATTATATTCTAGAAATACATACTGTATGGCAATTAAAATATACAATAAATTGCCAATTAGTATAAGATCACTGTCATTTCATAAATTTAAAAAGAATTTATTCAATATACTAATTGACAAATGTTTCTACACAGTCAATGATTTTATTAATTACAAATTTATTAACATTTAATTATTTAAATCTATTCCATTAATTACTATTGAAATGAATAATATGACATTTTATGACATTTATATCATATTATAAATATTTATATGTAAAATGATTTAATTTATCTGATTTTATTTTTAATCTTTAAAAAATATGCCTAATTCGTTATTTAGTCAGAGAATAATTGTAATAATGTTAATTGTTTTTTATATGTAATACTACATGACATTTATGTTATAATATTTCTACACCGAATCACGGTAGAATATGTGTGAATATTTATGTACTAAAGATCTCGATGTACCATATTCTCAGAAATAAATAAATCATTCATTCATTCATTCATTAATTCGTTCATCAAAGATCAGTGTCAAATATTTCATAATACGCAGCCTAGTTCACCTAGCCCGTCTAACACTAACAGCAGCAAACAAAGGTTGAATAAATCGCGAAATAGTAATAATAATTCGGTCCCTAATCCACAATCTTACGTAACATGCTCGGAATCTAATAGTAATAATTCACAGAAGTGTCTGTGCAGTAATATAGTGCTCGACCATTTCTATAAGTGTCCCGCCTTCAATGGTCTAAATTCAACTGCTCGTTACAAGTGCGTAAAAGACAACAAAGCATGTATTAATTGCTTAAGTATAAAGCATAAAACTAGTGATTGTTCTAGTAAGACGAGATGTCGTTCATGTAATCAACGACACCACTCATTGTTGCACTTTGATAAAAGTTGTCCGTTGTCAAGCTAAGCCGCTAACCTTGACACACTTACGTCGCAGGTGCAGGCTACGATAACTGCGCCTCCCACGATTCAGAATGAAATATCGTTGTGTACGACATCCATCGCGCACGCGAGGACGGCACCCGCGCATCTATAATGATCCGCGCAGGGCCAAAACGCAGTGTACGGCGTCTAAGACGGTACTGTTAGCGACAGCGCAAGTTATCGTTTATGATATTAATGGGTCGCCGCACATGGTACGTTGTCTACTCGATAGCGCGTCTCAGACCAATTTAATAACATTGGAATGTTTCAAACGCCTCGGATTGTGGAATAACTTTAGAAATACTAGTTCAGTGGTCAAAGGAATCGGCGGGTCAGAAAAACATTGCAAGGATTCCGTAGATATTAAAATACATTCGCGTTTTGATAGGGATATTAATTATAACATTTCTTCGCTTATCGTGGAGCGTATCACGGACGCATTGCCGAACGCTAATGTAGACGTAGCATCACTCACTCAACTCGAGTCATTGCCGCTGGCAGACGCGGAGTTTGCGAATCTGGCAGGCATTGATCTTTGGATCGGAGCTTCAATATTTCCGCACTTGCTACTAACTAAAATAGTACGTAGTGAGCGATATGATTTACCGCCCGCTATTGAGACGGTATTTGGGTATGTGATTATGGGTACCGTACCTACGTTACATACTTCTCATTGTATAACGTCTTGTTGTTATTCTGTTCTTCAAGAAATCAAGGTGGGTGCTTAAACTGTGTGTAAGATAAAGCACTAATTAGCTATGCTATGCTATGCTATGCCATGCTATGCCATGCTATGCTATGCTATGCTACGCTATGCTACGCTATGCTACGCTATGCTACGCTATGCTACGCTATGCTACGCTATGCTACGCTATGCTACGCTATGCTACGCTATGCTACGCTATGCTACGCTATGCTACGCTATGCTACGCTATGCTACGCTATGCTACGCTATGCTACGCTATGCTATGCCATGCTATGCCATGCTATGCTACGCTACGCTACGCTACGCTACGCTACGCTACGCTACGCTACGCTACGCTACGCTACGCTACGCTACGCTACGCTACGCTACGCTACGCTACGCTACGCTACGCTACGCTACGCTACGCTATGCTACGCTATGCTACGCTATGCCCCGCTATGCCCCACTATGCCACGCTATGCCACGCTATGCCACGCTTTGCCACGCTATGCCACGCTAAGCCACGCTATGCCACGCTATGCCACGCTATGCCACGCTATGCCACGCTATGCCACGCTATGCCACGCTATGCCACGCTATGCCACGCTTTGCCACGCTATGCCTCGCTATGCCACGCTATGCCACGCTATGCCACGCTATGCCACGCTATGCCACGCTATGCCACGCTATGCCACGCTATGCCACGCTATGCCACGCTATGCCACGCTATGCCACACTATGCCACGCTATGCCACGCTATGCCACGCTATGCCACGCTATGCCACGCTATGCCACGCTATGCCACGCTATGCCACGCTATGCCACGCTATGCCACGCTATGCCACGCTATGCCACGCTATGCCACGCTATGCCACGCTATGCCACGCTATGCCACGCTATGCTACGCTATGCCACGCTATGCTACGCTATGCTACGCTATGCTACGCTATGCTACGCAACGCTACGCTATGCTACGCTACGCTACGCTACGCTACGCTACGCTACGCTACGCTACGCTACGCTATGCTACGCTATGCTACGCTATGCTACGCTATGCTACGCTATGCTACGCTATGCTACGCTATGCTACGCTATGCTACGCTATGCTACGCTATGCTACGCTATGCTACGCTATGCTACGCTATGCTACGCTATGCTACGCTATGCTACGCTATGCTACGCTATGCTACGCTATGCTACGCTATGCTACGCTATGCTACGCTATGCCATGTTATGCTACGCTATGCTACGCTATGCTATGCTATGCCATGCTATGCTACTCTATGCTATGCTATGCTATGCCATGCTATGCTACGCTATGCTATGCCATGCTATGCTATGCTAATCTATGCTAAGCTACGCTACGCTACACTATACTATACTACACTTCCGCTTTGTATATGGATGACATCGCCTGTAGTGTCATATCCGCTCCGCTAGCAATTTCGCTTTGTGAAGAGCTTATTCAGCTTTTCAAGCGAGGCTAGTTTGATCTTGTCAAATGGACAAGCAACTCTAAGGAGGTTCTCGCACGCATACCAGATTCTCATAAAGCTTCTCCAGACATTGAGTTTGAGAAGTCTGTACCGCATAAAGTTCTCGGTTTACGCTGGGACAAATCCTGCGATAGTTTTCGGTTTGACGTCTCACCACCAGATGATAAGTTCACCAAACACACTATGCTGTCCACAGTGGCTCGACTATGGGACATAATGGGTTTTGTGGATCCCACAATTTTGTATGCCAAGCTCTCGATCAAAGAACTTTGGCTATCAAAGTGTGAGTGGAACGAAACACCCCCTGACCATATTGTCGCCGCTTGGGGTCAGTTTTGTATTGAGCTTACCGCGCTCAATCAAATTACTATTCCGCTTCATCTTGGGTTGGTAGATGGATGTACCATCAACTTAATAGGTTTCGCTAACGCCAGCGAGCATCCTTACGGCGGAGTCGTATATCTGCAAGTCCGCATTGGTTCTAACTACTCGGTGCAGTTAGTTTGTGCCAAGTCTAAGGTCTCGCCTGTTTAAACCATTTCGGTTGCGAGACTGGAGTTGTGCGCCGCCCTTCTGCTGTCTCAGTTGCTCCGCAAGGTTCAAGACACAGTTTTGCCCCACTACCCTATTAATAAAATATACGCATTTTCTGACTCCAAAGTAGTGCTCGCTTGGATTCATTCTTCTCCTCACCGCTGGCAGACTTTTGTCGCCAACCGCGTTAGTAAATTGATTGAACCTGTTCCCGCTACTTGTTTCAATCACGTCGCGGGTTATCGTACTCATCTTCAGGAAGAACTTTCCATAGATCATATTGATTGGAAGTTTATTCCACCAGCATCACCACATTTCGGTGGATGTTGGGAAAGCATGGTCAAAGTAATTAAAACGCATCTCTTCAAAGTTATAGGTCAACAGATCCTCTCTTACAAAGAGCTTTTAACTGTCCTTGCACAAGTCGAGGCACTGATCAACTCGCGTCCGCTCACGGCATTGAGAAGTGACCCTGCAGAACCATCCGCGTTAAGCCTTGCATATTTTCTGAACACAGTGCCATTATCGTCATTTCCGGCTCCTGAAGCAGACTCTTCAAGCTTGCTCCAGAGACATACTCTGCTGGATAAACTCGTGCAGTCGTTCTGGCGGCGCTGGCGTGCGGAATATCTACACCAGCTTCAGGCTAGATCCAAGTGGAATAGTCCTGCATTCCCTATACAGGAGGGTACGTTGGCCGTCATAATACATGATAATGCTCCACCGCTTTCATGACCGTTAGCTATCGTAGAGAAACTGCATACTTCCAAGGACGGTACAACCCGCGTTGTTACCGTGAAAACCGCAAAGGGGAGCTACGAGCGCCCTGTTGTACGTCTCTGTCCGCTTCCAACTCAGTGAAATCTAGCCTGAAGTTGGATCTACCTCTTAGTTTAAGTATTTAGTTTGTAGTTTTCGCTATTATTGCGGTTGTAGTTTTCGCTAAAGTTAATTTAGATTAATTTTATTATCATATCGCTGTCTTAGCCTATTGATGGGTTATGCGGTAGTACACCCAACATAGCTAAGTTCAATTCTATTTCTTTTAAAGGCAACCCTTTAGGGCCGGGGGGATATGGTAGCGCCATCTACCTTTCCATCGAGAACTTATCACATCAACGTCAATCGTTCCACGCTTGCTTGTCCAATGCGAGCGATGCCTTTTATTTCCGTCCCTGTCTATCCCATTCCCTAGAAGGGGCACGCCTTTCGCGGATTGGTCGCCGCGTTCATCGACGCGAGAAACAGACTAGAATAATCCTCGTCGCGACGAACTGTACCGCACCGCCATAATTTTACCGCTCCCGTTTTATACCAAAAACCTAACAAAACCGCCCGCGAGTGAAAGTGATTTGTGTAGTGGATAGATTCAAACAGCTTCAGGATTCTCAAAGACACCAGGAGGCTGCCATTTGCAAGGAAAGAGGACTGACGTACAAGGTAAGGCGTGTTCGCACACCCCGTCTATTCATCTCCTATCCTTTCCATGATCCCATTTACATTCACTTCCTCATTTCCTAGTCGATAAGAACCCAAATCCTACAGTCCACAATATTAATCCTTCTCCAAATCGACTAGGAACCTTCGGTTTCGGTGTAACGCCGAACCAGTTATGACATGGTTATGACCTCCAGTTGTGTCTCTACAACTTCAGATAAAATCCAATAATATTCCAGTTACAGGAATCAAAATTACCTAATACAGATAAACCACAAAAACAAGCTTCATCTTCAATTTAGGTTCGCATAAATTCAAACAAAATTTGATAGGATTTCAGTGATTCCAATAATTTTGAATATTGGAGATTATAGACATAAACAATATTGAGTGTTGGATTGTTCGTTCCTAGATAATTAGCTATGCCTATTCGAATTACAATCAGAAAAAAACGTATTCAAATTTTCGAAAATAGCATAAAAACTGTAATCAAATCATACGATATAGTACTCAACGAAAAGCATATCACTAATACCAACATCATAGATTCATGGACATCAATAGCTTATGAGAGCGCAAACCCTTACATTTTTCGTCCTAATTCCAAGTTAACGGTTGTGGGTCAGAATGTCCGTCGGTTCCAATTCACGCGACATAAAGTTTTTAACGAGAACCCACCATCGCAGGGCTGTACCATACAGTACTAGTTTGTTTAGGTAGCCTTACCTTGTTACTAAAATATATGTTCATCATTTAGTGCTCTATATCATCGTCCTAGCGTCCCGGATAATAACAATTGAATACGCACAAAACTTCGAAAAGTCAATGGTGCGCGCCGTGGATTGGATCCCTCTGCATGGCAGTCTGTTGGCATTTCAACTAGGCTATCCCTGCCTAATACACGCACTCCATGTGTGCGTATTAAATTTTATCGCTCCGTGACTCAGAAAACACGTTAAGCCACCGTAACTGGCTGTCTTGAAGATCTTTGTCAGTCGTTACGGGGACAGACAGAGCCCATGAATACACACTACTCTACCATGGAATATCGCTATTCGTATAGAATTCAGTGGTCAGACACGGCTGTCAAATCTGGTTAAACCAAAAAGACAGTGGACGGATCCCAATCTAGCAAGCAAGACGCAGTCATAGATGCTGGGACGAAAATTATGACTTTCTCAATACACTGCTTGGATGGTGACATGATTAAACCTGTTTTTGAATGCTCTTCTGCTTTAACAATCGATTCTGTCGTATCCAGACTCTGCAAGTGGCGATCTAATCCACTCATTCTAATCTTACTCAGAGCAGTACTGTATTGATGGCAAGGTTGCCTTCATACATGCTAACTCGCGTCTACGATATGTTAGCGCTTTGATCAAAAATCTTTACTGTATTCAATGTTTGTTTGTTTTTTTTTCGTGTGAGTGTGCGGCCACCTCTAGTGTCGGAGTTTTCAGACCGCTCAAAGACCTCCGACATGGCCTAACGATTCTTATCCTGGAGACCAGAACCGGGACCGACAGCTTTACGTGCCCTCCGAAGCACGGTAGCGCTCAGATGTTAATGCCAAACGTGGTCACCCATCCAATTGTCGACCTGGGCAAGCGTTACTTTACTTGGCCGATCTGTTACAAACGGCAAGTCAAGTCTCGCTATGAGCGCTACAGCGCTACTGTATTCTCTAGGAGTGACGTCACGGATGTCAAACCGGTGCATTGACCTCGATTGTTGTTATTGTTTATAAAATAAAAGAAGTAATATATGTGGAACGATTTATTAACAAAAGTTGACATTCAGTGAGATACATTCAGTGAGATACATTACGTGAAATGTTATACAGTGTCAAAATTGTGTAAAAAAGAATAAACAGTAAAAAATAAAAACTTATATAAAAAGTGAACTAAATCTACCTTATTCTAAGAAAAAGTGAACGGACTATTTACATATGTACATAATACTGTCTCAAAAGTGCTCGGATATATGTGCGGTTACCCCTAGTTTACGGTGTTGTGACTACTAGTACTGTAACACCATTGTAGGCCCTTGAAAAGCCATAAATATATTTTTTAGTACAGCGCCATCTGTCGCTTCTCCGAGGTATTTGCAAGCTACATCGATCGTTCAAGCTTAGGCTCGAGCTCGGGCTCGATACATAAAATTATGGCCCCAACTAAATGTGGAGCTTGTGCAAAATTTCTGTCTCCGCAGGAGGCCGCGAGATGTCGTTTATGTAAAATAGCATTCCATCGAGCTTGCAGGGCGTTACCGCTCACGGGTAATATAGCACCAAATTGGTCTTGTTCAGAGTGCAAAAAGAAGGAGAGTGCACAGCAGAGGCCTGATGAAGCGACAGATAAAGATGACAGCTTTGATAGCACTCATGAAATAAGCCCGAATATGTCCGAATGGATAACGGTGGAGATGCGCGGAATATTGAAAGAGGAACTACGCACTGAATTCCAAAATATGCGTGCTGACTATCAAGCCGAATTTCAGGGGTTGCGTGCCGAAATAGTCAAGCTTCAAGCAGACAAAGAAAAGCTTACAGAAAGAGTAGGCATACTAGAAAAGCAGCTCATGGCGTCATCAAAGCTAGCCGATGATGTTGCTCTGTTGAAAAGCGAGATCAACGAGCGAGACCAGCAATTGTTAAGTAATGAAATCGAAATTGCCAACCTCTCTGAAACTAGCAATGAGAATTTAGCGCATATTGTTAGGCTAGTAGCAACGAAGCTTAACGTAACGTGTGCGGATAGTGACGTAATCAGCGTGAGCCGCGTCGGCGCTAGACATCTCAACGCGACGAGTGCCGCGGGACCAGTGGAGACCCGCGCGCGTCCGGTCGTCGTGCGATTCGCGAGGTATGACGTACGGAACGAGTTTCTTCGCTGCGTACGAGTTCGGCGGGGAGCGGACACCTCGGATCTAGGCATTCCTGCGCCGATAACAAAAATCTACGTTAACGAGAGGCTCACCAAGATAAATCGGCAGTTGTTTCGGCGAGCGCGTGATACTGCTAAACAACATGGGTGGCAATATATCTGGACGAGGAATGGTCCAATTCTTGCCCGACGCAAACCCGGCGAACCCACAATCAGCATACGTACCGAAGCGGATCTGTCACGTATACATTAACATAGAGAATTTCACGTCATGCTCCCGGTATTTGTTTGTATTGTTTAATGATTCACCATATATCTTACCAGAATATTATATACTACGGCTATCTTTTAATAGGGAAATAGCATATTCTACAATAGTCTACCTACGCGCATATGAATTGCCTGACATTGCATATATTATTTTTATTTGTACAGTTTATAGGAGTATTATTATGGGTATAATATTTTTTTATTTATGTACGTTTATTTATTGTTTATCATTACATTCTCAGTTATGTGTTAGAAATGGTCAATTTATAGAATACGTATGTCATAATATCACAAGGACCATTTGACAGGGTATTTAATTTATTTATTATTTTATATCAATGCCACGAAATAAAATCATTAAGTTTGGTCTGTTAAATGCGGGATCGTTGGCAACGAATCACGACGAATTTCTGATAGCAATGGACAGTCATTCGATTGATGTTATGGCCATCAACAAAACATGGCTGCGCAGAGGGGAGTAAGGGCGAGCACCTGTGGTACCGGGCTATCGAATGCGACATATTCCCCGTTCGGAAACGATCCGCGATGGACGAGGTGGCGGTGTCGCATTTTATATTAAAAATGATATTACCGTCCGAGTGAGGTCTCACCCTTACCACCCCCAAGTTGAGCAAATGTGGATTTCCATGACTACAACCTCAAAACGATTATTGATCGGCACTGCATACCGACCACCATGGTTGGACGTAAATATCTTTCTCGATGCTATTACAGATTAGTCTGTGTGCATTATCGCCGTACGATAGCGTCGTATTACTGGGAGTTTTTAATGTTAATTTACTAGACACTCATAATTATAAAACTAAACAACTCACTGCTTTTCTGAGCTATAGCCACTTAATTCAATTAGTAACCACGGCTACGCATTTTGTAGGTGACAGTGCAACGCTAATTGATGTGATCTGTACAGACGCACAGTGCCGGAGGGTTGCTATAGATCATATACCAGAGCTAGGTCATCATTCCTTCATTGTTTGCGAACTTTTAGTTAAAATAGATAAACCTGTTAAAAGATGTGTAACGTTTAGACTCTTTAAGAATATAATTCCTGAGTACTTTGAGATGGACCTGAATGAGATACCGTGGGGAATAATAGGCCAACTTAGTGATGTAAGCGCAATGGTTGAGTTGTTTAACTATCACATACATACACTATTCAACAATCATGCGCCGTATAAGACTAGAGTATTCAGAGGGCCACCAACACCTTGGATAACAGATAACATTAAACTTATGTTTAAACTCCGTAACGAAGCTCGTAATAAATATCGTCAATCTAAGCTAGAAATACACAAACGATACTATTTAGATCTCAAGCACCAAGCTGCATTAGCGTTACACAATGAAAAAAAGGCATTTTTTAATAAGTACATTAATGACAATCAAAATGACTCCAAATTATTATGGTCTAATCTAAAAAAACATGTACTACCTACAAGCATGGACGATGGTATGCTTGCGGGACAATTTGAGGATCCTGAGGGTTTGAATTCAGCATTCCTCGATGTACAGGGGGAACCTAACATTTCTATCTCGCAACTTACGTTTTTCGAGTTCAATCGATATGCTGCCGCAACCTTTTCATTGCAGCTTACTAACACTCAAACAGTTCGCAGTATAATTAGCAACATCAATACCAATGCACGGGGAATAGATGACATATCTAAGGAGATGCTATGCCTTACTATGCCGCAGTCACTTACCGCCATAACGAACATAATAAATGAATCGATTAATTCATCTTCATTTCCCAAGCTATGGCGGAGTGCTATAGTACGGCCGATAGCAAAAAATGCTTCGCCCAATTAGTATACTGCCTTGTCTATCCAAAGTGTTGGAGAGGGTAGTATATGTACAAGTCATCAACTACTTGGAAGAGAATGGTATTCTACCCGACCTCCAGTCTGGGTTCAGATGTCGTGGGTAATATCCTTGAAGCTCGGGACCGCGGGGAGGGTTCAATTCTTACCCTGCTTGATTTTTCGCGTGCTTTTGAGTGTATTAATATTTCATTGTTACTTTCGAAACTTTCATATTACGGTTTCGAGTCGAACACAATCAAATGGTTCGAAAGTTATCTAACAAATAGGCGCCAGCAGGTCGAAATACGTAAGAGGGACGGTTCGGTAATGTTGTCGACGTCACGACCCGTGCCTCGGGGTGTTCCTCAGGGATCTCTCCTGGGCCCACTCCTATTCGTTTTATATACTGCCGATATAACAACCAACTTCAGGGACTGCATGTACCACATGTACGCGGATGATACGCAGTTATATATATCATTTAACCCTGATAATACTGCTGCCGCCGTAGCCACCATGAATGTAGAGCTCAGCAGGGTAGCGGAATGGTCTAAACGAAACTCACTGGTACTAAACCCACAAAAATCAAAATGTATGGTCATGGGGAGCCATAACCAGGTTAAGCTAATAACATCACTAAATCCAAAGATTGAGATGATGGGCGGTAGTATTCAGCAAGTGCAAATTGCACGTGACCTTGGTCTTATGATCGACCCGGAGTTGCGCTTTGAGGATCACATCAATGGCGTTGCAAAAACTTGTTTCTACAGACTCAAAATCCTCTACAGAGTAAGAAATTATCTTAGTGTCACTTTGAGAAAGAGGCTCGTGGATAGCTTGGTGCTTTCAAAATTGAATTACTGTGACGCCGTGTATGGTCCATGCCTCTTAACCAGGACCCAACATCTTATACAGCGTATACAGAATGCGTGTATCCGTTATTGTTTGAATATTCCCCGGCGAAACCATATTACACCTCACATGAACAATCATGAGAGACTTAAAATGTCTGCAAGGCGTAAACTTCACTTAGCAACGTTATTGTTCGGCGTTTTGAATACGGGCAAACCAAAATACCTTTATAACAAACTTATTTGGAGACAGGATCACTACAGCTATTCCATTCGATCTACTGCCAGGCCACTGTCCATTCCTCGGTATATAACCACAGCTTTTAGGGGATGTTATAAGTACGCTGCCACTCACATTTGGAATTACCTGCCCCCGCCGATAAGATCCCTGCATACAAAAGGTACCTTTAAAATTCACCTTAAAAAACATCTATTGCTTGAACAGAAATGCGATCAGAACAAATATTATAAATAAATGATAATTTTATGCACAATAATATAATACATATTTTTAAAGTTTTGTTATATTATATCAAATGCTTACGTTTTGTTATGAACTTCTGACCTTCTAATAATTTATCATAATGAGTTTATAATCTCAGTGAATGTGTGTCTTCCAGTCGATAAGTTGTGGCATGATTTTGGGTTTTCTATGTAAATTGTTATGCCTCTATACTTAGAGCCTAAAACAATACATACATAACATCACGCCTTTTATCCCCGAAGGGGTAGGCAGAGGTGTATTTCTACACCCACTTTTCGCCAGATTTACTTTAGTCCCACGTAATAAGGGGCGAGCCTATTGCCGAACCGGGCACATTTCCAGACTCCGTGCTGCTACTGAGAATTTCGTGACAGAAAAACCCAATAACACTGCCCGACCCAGGAATCGAACCCGGGACCGCCCGATCCCACGCGCACATTTATGCCGCGAGACCAACGAGGCAGTCGTATAGGGTTTGATGTCGAGTTTTCCGTCTCTACGTAAAGATGGTATTTGCATCGTGTTATTCCTTAGTCGCCTCTTACGACACCCACGGGAAGATAGCGGGTGGTGACACTTGTATTCTATGCCGTCAACCACCCGGCAAAGCCTAAAACAAAATGAAAATATATGCGGTTTAAGATGAAAATATAGAGCAAGGTAAACGTTTTATGATTGTATGCGATAAAAGTACCTAATATTACACGCAATTAGAAGTCTTATAATTATATGATATCAAGCACATAGTAATACGTTACCTGTAGTTGTTAAACATTGGAATTTCATAGCTATACTCTTTTTCCTATAGTCTTACTTTCTTCTTACTCGTAGATATGCAAAACTTCATTTGTACACACTAACAGTATTATTACATAATGTTTTGAGCACGAGACACCATGCTTGGGAAGCACGACGCGGCAGCCGAATGAGATGAATGTGCATCGATTCAGATTGCGTAACCGGGTGAGCGAGTCGACGCTATGTGCAAGCGAGAAGGGAGACTGTGACGAACATAACCGGTTTGCTCAGGCGTCTGGCCGCTTCGCGACTAGTAAAATAATAATAATAGAGTGTTGTATTTGGGTAGACTTGAGGTGTTGGATACCTATTATAGATATAAGTATACTTTTTGTTGTTGATTGCGTAATGTATGTACGATAATGCAAGTACTCATATATAATTTTATACTGTTTTTATATAGGTATAAATGTAATACTTATTTATGTAGATACTTATGTTTCGTAATTTATATTTGTTTATATAATTAAATCTTATGTATGTATATTCTATTTATTGCATTTTTTTTTAAATTTCAGGCACCGTTATATTGGAATAAGGTTTTCCTTTTGTTTCTTTTTTTTTTACTCTGTGTATTTTACGAATTAGTGTGATATCTGTATCGTCACTTGGGGTCACCAAATAAAATCAGGGTTGGTTTGAGGTGTAGCCTCAAATCATCAATAAGCCTGAGTGGTGACCTCGTTTTCACAACATGCATACTGTTACTCTGTCAATGTGGTTTTAAAAATAATGTAATCCGTGCCATATTATAAGATATGTATTTATGTTCATGTATGTTGTGGAAATAAATGTTTTTCTTTCTCTTCTTTCTTTCTCTTCTAATTTGTATTAATTATCTTTAAACTTCCCAGAGACACAGGAATATGAATTGCTTCTATGGTAAATACAATTTGAGAGACCCACTAACTGAAATTATTTTTTAACAATTTTATAACTAAACAAATAAAGCTTTTGAGCTTCAATATTATCCAGCTAGTACCTAATTGCATAATTCGCTAATTTGGTTCAGTTCAACTCACATAGTAAAGTTAGTCTAATTTGTAATGAGTAGTAGTGACAGTCGCTAATGGAATTGATAATGCGCTTGTATAATCGACCCTACTCATTGACTAGTCTAAAATACCATTTGGTATTATTACCAAAGCTAAATAACCTTTTCACCTCAGCAGCTCAAACATGCCGCTTTTGCTGCGAGACAACAGTGAACAAAACGCGATTTTGATTCGAGCGGGAGTAAAAGTAGCTTTTTAATTTTTCAATCTTCAGTGTCACGAATTGACATAGTTCAGCCATAAATTTGTAACATTCGAATTTTACTGTGCTCTGTCTCTTTCACATGCATATAAAAAGTGAGTGAAAAAACAAAACCTTTCGAATTTGAAATTCGATTTTGGAATTGGACCTCAAAGAAAACACCTACGGAAACGCAAATAAAAAAAGATATTTGTAATAAAGAAATTACTTTTTTATATGTTATTGTTTATATGTTTAATTTATAATTGGATTTTAATAAAAATAAAATTAGTATTTCACCAATACATTTTTATTTGGAATTACAACAATGATACATTTGAAAAATAAACATCAGGGACACGGTATTAAAACGCGATTTAAAAAGTAGCGGGAAGAAAAATTTCGCTGATGCTGATACAGTATAGGGTAACGTGTTAAATTATATTAATATATAAAGGAGTCTAAAAAGATGAGTGAAATTAGCGATGATGACTGTACTTTAACACCAGAAGAGTTAAATCAACAAGTGATTAATGCAGAATTCAATCTATTCCTGTTCATTTCTATGTCTCCTAAGTAATATGTGTTCTCACTCCTGTGGTGAAAAGTTATGTGTGCTACACGAGAGCAAAGCTTTTTATATCTTTTGCTGTTGAATCCCTCACTGCGCTCAGGATTCTAACTTTAATTCACTAGCTACGCTCGTGAATCAATCATAGAATCCTTCCCTTGCTCGGGACTCAAAATCAGCACTCGAAACAAAAAACAACTTTGCTCTCTTGTTGCACAAATAACTATTTTGTATGGTTTTAATAGCTTACTTTGTAATCATATCTACACGATAGACGTAAGTAGGTCAGAGAACCAAGCAGAGAGCAGTCTTTATGTAAATTGTCACATTCAAAATCTTTTTGTTTTGCGTTCTTTTTGTCTGTTGGTTGAATATTTGTAAAGTCTTCCATGATGTATCTGGGGGCATGGCAGTGCCCCCGCCAAGTCGAGCAAAAAAGCTGCACGGCCGTACCATCCTTTTCTCGAAGCAATCCAGGCCATTTACGACCCTCCATAACTGCGTTGTGATATATACTAGAAACCTGAATTTTCAGTAACCAAGCAGGCATTGTATAAACACAGTATTTTTCAAATATCAATTGAACACAACAAGACAAGTCAACATTTCTTAATTTTGTCACACACTGACCGATAATCAAAGTCTAAAAGGCACTTCTAGCAAGCAAAGAAGCTTCAAATTTAGAACACAGTTGGCATATGAATAAAGGAAAAACTAAAATATTTTTCAATTTCAGTCCAGTTTTCGAGATAGAATAACTTTGTAATCTGTATATATAAAATCCTTGCGTTACTGACTGACTGTCAGACAAGCTACAGCCAAATCTATAGGGCGCAGGAAGCTGAAATTTGGCATGTATGTTCCTTGGGGACTATAGGGGTGCACTAAGAAGGGATTTCCCGAAATTCCCACGGGATCGCCCAAAAGGGATACATTTAAGAAAAAAATGCAGGCGTAGCTGCTGGCGTCCTCTAGTCCCATATAAATATATAGGATTACAAAGTTACATTTGCAGTTAGGGCTTTAAGAAAATTCATTTTTGGTATACAAGAAGTAGAAGGTACCGAAAAGGGAAAAAGTAGGACTATCTACAAAAAGAAATGAGATCCCATAAAAAACAATACTTGTCAAAAAACCAAGTCTCGCTACTCAGTTCTTCTACCGTAAAAAGTTGTGAGATCCATGTAATACCCAGTCGGTTATTAATTTATTCAGTCCCTACTTAAGCGACCTTAAATAAATAGAGTATTTGAGCCGGTTGGGGTCGAAACATTGGGGCCATGGGGTCCAAGTGCGAGGTCACTTTTTAGAGATCTCGCAAAGAGACTCATGGACGCCTCTCGTGACCAGAGGGCTGGCACGTATTTGGCTCAAAAGATAAGCTTAGCCATTCAACGAGGTAATGCTGCCAGTCTTCTGGGCACGCTTCCAATTGACTGCGATGCGGATGAGTTTCATGACGCCTTCTAAATTTTAATTTCTAAGCTTTTTAATTTTCACTTCTTGTATATATTTATTAGTTTTATTTAATTATTTTAAGTCTCAGTCTAAATAAATAGATGGACTTGGCAATCTAATAATGCGATAGCATTAACAGCTATTATGTTTATAAATAACGAACATAAAACGTAACAAGTCAATCAAACCATCAATACATCAAAAGAAAACTTCCAATAGATACCAAGCACATTAGTTCAAAACATATACGTTTATTTGACTTCAACACGATTCGTAAGTCCCTTTTTTAACTCGGGATGCATCCCTTTTTCCAGCTTACTAAGCATTCGCGAACAATTCTTTGAACAAAGTCAAAAAAGTTTGCTGAAAACTATTTTGAGCTTCCTTTCCCTATTCACTATCGTATGTAGTTTATTTACTCGTGGCAACCCTGCCTTTAGTCCAATTTATTCTGTGTAGGGTCCTTTTCTGACGTATGCGGGTAGTACTTCATTCAGAGGCCGAAGTCTATATCATATTTGCGAATGCCTTCGATGGGCGACTCTTTGACTTATGTTTGATATAGATAGATGAAGAAGTACCTGAATGATAATTTATTTGGGGTTTATAAATGGATAAGGTTTAGAAAGGGACGGGGTTTAAAGGGTCTATTTCGTTTTCTTATGATCATAGACAAGGATTATTAAGATACCTGTTGCTGTAGCGACATCTGGAAGTTACGTTTAAAAATATGTACTTTGCGACTCTTATCTAACGTGCGTCGATTTTGATTTGACCATTGAAATGTTTTGATTGTATTCGGGTGTAAATTTGAGATCAATTTCTGAGCCAGATGTATACTGTAATAAAATCGTATGCACGTAGAAACATCCCCAGTAGTCAGTCGCTAGCTCGTTACCAACTATGAAGAAACTAAATCATAGCTAGAGCAAAAAACTAACTAATAGCTTTTTTTAAAGACAACTCATTCAGTAGGAATACTTATTGTGTTGCCTACGTTGAGGGACTTCACATACAATCAAATAACAGACACAAGAGTCAGTATCACAAAGTTTTATCCCGTGTGGGAATCGAACTAAAAAGTCTAAACGCAATGCTTAACGGCCAGCTTGAAATTATATGTCATCCGTGTAGGCACTCCATATGTATGTATTTCTTAGGGCTAATATAAAACGTTGAACCCGTCAACCAATCACCAAGACCAAAGACAGCTAGCGAACTTCATTATAAATATACTTTGTTGACCAAGACTACAAATAATCAACTCGTCTCGACCCTACTGGCGCAGAATTCCAGAAAATTGCAAGTCGCAGTCCAATAAACGTTAAGCCAATAACACACTGTTTGAAAATCCCTATGGAATTTGTAGATCGCTGGTATAAATCGGTCGGTGTCCCGTGCAGCGTTGCAGCGCTGTAATCTAGTGTACTCGCTCAATAAGCCTCGTTCGAAAGGCAAGTGACGTGCCCTACCTGTCAGCTCAGGATTTATAGGCCCGGCGATAATAAAAAACACCGCTTTTAAAGCGCTGTGAAAATGGAATGCGTTTGATTTTTTACCGCCTTATTACAAAACATGGTCTAAACATAAATAGAGGTTTAGTTTTACACTCACCTGAGTAAAATTGATCATACGCACACCACATACGCATTTTTGAGAAATTATTGTAACTAAAGTTTGTTGGAACAAAATATGTGGAATAAGAATAAATAACTACCTTCGCTAAAAAGTCTATTTAAAAACTCTCTATAAAGGTCTAAACCTGGTATTACATTTAAACCTTGTTTTGTAATAAGGCCCTTAGGGTTTTGAATTCGAATGAAAAATTGTTTTGCCTTTGTTCGTGCAACAGCGGTGGAGAGAATACGTGTCTAATGTGAAGTTATCGACCAATTTGAGAGAAAATAGACGCCTTAGTCATGTAGAAATATTTGATAAATTAATAAATAAATAAACTTAATTATTACTTATTGTCTACCGGCGTGGATGTTGGCTACTCCTACAGCAGGTAGGTACAATTCTAATGTATTACGTCTCTTTATGCGTTCAGTAGTACTTTCCTGAAAATGTAACAAATAGCCACGATTTCTCACAAACTTTCAGGTTTATAATATGACAAAAAATAGGATAAATAACTAAGCCCGTCGGTTGATTGTCGAGGAATTCAGTTTCTCCGTTGAGAGTTGAATAAAAACAGCCTTTAAAGGGAATTATGGTTATGCTTTTTGATGCTCCCTTTCATAAAAATCAATTCTGCAGTAGATAAAACCTTTACGAATGTGCACCCAAAGCTCCCTCACGTCATCGTCCATCATTCTGTCTATTAGTTAAAACCATTTTTTTTAGTTCATCTCGAACAGATCGGCGGCAGACTTTTATAAAATTACCAAAGAAGGGTTAGGCAGTAGTGTAATATTACACTCACATTTGGCCACGTTAGGAATTTTAGGACCCACATAAGGGAGCGAGCCTATTGTCGTTATCGGGCACTTTGTCAGACTCCGTGCTGCTACTGACATTTTGGAAATACTAGTCACACTTTTGCCCAAGCCAGACATCTAATCCGCGACCTATCAACTGACGCATGCGCTATCCACTGAACTAAGGACGCGGTTTTTTGAAATATTGTAACGAAACCAAAACAATGTGTTGTTTTATCCCCACAAAGGACGCTTCAGTCTCTTCAAAGGGTTGTTTTGCGTACCCGTGGGAGGACAGAATGTGGTCCTGTAAGTATGTGGCACGCAACTTTGATGTGTTGCAAGTCACGTAGCTGCATACTTTATGAGGCTTTGTCACGACACAAACTGCCACGTATACGTACTCTTATACGAACTGCGACACGGGTTTTTGCGAGCCGATTTTGGTGGAAAAGTAAGATGGCACGTTTATTTTTGTGCTGCAGATAAATTACTGTGGGAACTGCGTGGTAGTGTAAAAGAAAGTGTTTTTTTTTAATTAATAGTTCAAATTCAAATTCAAAATCCTTTATTCATTTGGGTCACAATGTGACGCTTATGAACGTCAAAATAATAAATTTATAAAATAATTACTTATAGACTCTACATTAACATTTACTGCCACGTTCGTTCGTTCAAAGCAAAAGGTAGAACCATGAGAAAGAACGGGCAATAAAACTCACGGTCACTCTTTTTCATCGCCAGGTTTTACATAATATACATTTTGTAAGGTGCTGCAACTGTTACACCTTCTATATCACTTGTATATATTTACTGTACTTAATAATACTCAAGCATAATACTTTTGATGTTCATTTGGTTAGCCTCCTCAGAATAGACATGGTGAAACAGGAGCATCCACTTACATTATATATACCTAATAATGCAGGCAATCCGCAAAAGTGATCAGAACCATGATGGAAATGATGCAGTTAAATATTAAAATCTAATACCAGCCCGCAAGACCGTCATCGACCAGTCATCGCAAGTAGTAGTATTTTTAATAGTAAATGTTTGGGTGGAAAGGCTAGTACTGTAGTATAACGAACTATCGCCAAATATATTTTTTATTAGTTTACATATCGCGAAATATTCACATCAATGAAATACTACCCTAAGTACAAACTTAACACACTATCAACAAAAATTCATTCCAACCGTACCTCATGGCCTATAAAACTCTACAATACACCACGCCAACAGCACAAGCACCTAATGAATTCCAAACGAAATCAATAAGTAGTCAGATTAAAGGAGAATCTAGATGTAAAACTAGACGATATTGAATTCTTATCTGAGGGTCATTACTCTGTCGGAAGCGAACTGCTGGTCGGTCCCGATATTGCGATACCGACTAGCGATCGCACATGTACGATGCTACGAGCGATTTCAGCTATGTATATCTTTTTAATCTATTCTTTGTACCGCCACGCTGAACGATATCTAATTAGAGACGACATAAACCGATAAATAATTCTACGTCGCTGTGTGAACATCGGTAACAATGATTCCATTAGCTTTGTGTTGTGGTAAAATTACTCGTCTTCTGAGAAAAGTTCGACTCATTAATACTACATATACTTACTTTAGCAAGTTATTATACGTCATTATAGAATACAGATTCTGCCCGCGGCTTCGCTCGCGTGGTTGTCGAGGGTTACGACAAAAAATAGCCTATATCTATGTATGTTATTATGATGGATACGTTATAAAATAAGATAGATGAACAAGTATACAGTTGTTTTTTTGCGTCTAGAGTAGCAAACATTAACCTATCCTTACAAACTTTCACGATTATAATAGTAGGTAGTAGAATGTTCTTGTCAGATCGGATACTAGGAAAAAATATCGGAAAACACATTAAACTAAAGAATATCGATAAAGACATTTGCAAAAATGGATTATGTGTGCACATTAATCTAAGTATATTTAAATACGTGAAGCGAAATTCTGTGATCCCTTTTTACGAGAAATGCCCGAACGGAGGATTATGAAATTTTGGCACACTTATTGCTTACATGTAGAAGGTGTGCAGAATGCTATTTTTTATAAAATATGCATTAGAAATATATGATTTTAATTAAAATAAACGTTACCAATACAGTCAAACATTTTGACACACACACATGGACACTGTGTATACATACACAGTACCTATTACTCACAGACTATGTATTACTCTACTTTCAAACAGGAGAGAGCTTAAAATACATGTTTTTTTTGTTGTTTAAGGTTTATCCTATTCTGCCTAATAGATTCTATATTTGACATTAAATTTACCTCGGCATATCTTTATTTATCATTATTTAATTTAATAAATACATACACGTATTATTATGCATAATGTTTTTTTTTTCTATTGTAATTATACATTTCTGACAAAGTATAAAATCACAAAATTTATATTCGCAGGAAAAAAAAATATCCTAATGCAGTTTGGTAGAAAAAGGTTTGAATTCAGAACACCGCGCGAGGGAAATTTTGATGTCAGTCATAATGGTTGATTGTGAAAATTTATCACAAAATCTTTTTTTTTTTCATTTTATTCTGTTATTTATTTGTGAATTAGGGTGAAATAATATTTTTTTAATCTATCCGTTTTTTTATTTTATTGGTAAGTTTTCAGTGTTTCTCATATTTTAAAACTTTGTTTATAAACACAACTGGTCATCCTGTAATAGGATAGTGACTTGTGTAACTGTCTAACACCAGCCTTCCTTGGCAATGTTATTGTTGTAAGGGAGACAATCTTTTACAACAACAATAGGAGATATGTGAGATAGGCAATTAAGTTTTGTAGGCGTGAAAGTTTTGTAGGGATATTGGGTAATAATCATATTGAAGCGCAGCATGTATGAGGCCTTTCGTATTGTATGGCGCTGAGTGTCGGGCCAAAAGATGGATGTGAAACACTTGCGTGTAGCATAGATGAGAATGTTACGATGGATGTGTGTAGCTGACTAAGAATGAGTAGGCATGTTACATATAGTCTGAAAGTGACGCCCATATGCGAAAAAGTTTATGGAAATTGTTTGGCATGGAAAAGATAGGAAGGATAGGAGGAAATCTATGGACTGTGAGAGGATGTATATGTAAGACAAAGGGGTAGGTGACGGGTGATAGAGAAGTATAAAACAGAAGGATTTATGGCACTGACCTTAAATACATTGGGATCAGGGCAAGAGAGTGACATGTTTATAAAGTACAAATCTATAGTTTTATTTTTAGTCTATACTATATAACATTTGTTTTAGAGTTTTGTCACCAAATAAAGTTTTATAATTTAATATTATATTAATATTATTTTTTATTATTAAAAGTCTAATTTGTGTCCCACTGCTGGGCAAAGACCTCCTCTTCCAACATCCAGCTGCCGCAAACACATGCGAGTTCCCGCTAATCCCTCCGATATGCGTCCAACTCATCCCGCCATCTCCTTCTGGGCCTTCCCCGTTGCCGTTTATTGCTACTAGGCATCCACCTGGTGGTAGTTCCTACCCATAATGGTTCTGGCATCCAGCAAACGTGGCCCACCCAGTTCCATTTTAATTTGGCAGCTGAGTGGCCTACATCGACATTTTGTGTTTTGGAACGTAGCATTGTGTTTCTGATGCGGTCTATAAGTTTGACTACCAAAATACTACGTTCCATTGCCCTCTGACAAACCCCGAGTGCGGTCTTTGCTTTTTGGTTAATGACCAAGTTTGTGATCCATAGGTGAGGGTAGGAAGAATGCAATATTATATTAAATATTTTACTTATTTTCATTATGCGGTCTATGATTTGAGAGGCTTTGACAATAAAACCTTAATAATAATAATGTAGAAACTTAACATTTTAATAAATTATGGTCGAATTTCGACCACTGAGCGACTTCTTGAAATAAGAAAATTGCAAATATACGTCCATTAATAAGAAAATCTTGACTCAGCACAACTTCCTAGAACCTCAGACGTTGCAAAGTTACAGCACCAATTTACTCTCATTCTATTGACGCAGTTTGGTACCATGTAATATTCGAAATACTTGGTAAAGCGACTCACTTCAGAAGTAACACATAGAATTCAGCACGACAGTCATATGCCTCAATATTGCAATACGAAGAGTTCAATAGCCAATCAATTTAAAGCCACCTAAGATTCTTCAATATAGCAAGAGCCTTTGACAGCTTTGAATACAACTTTGCTTCGAGGTCATAGTGGTAATTGTATTGAGCTGCCAAAAGTGTACCCGGACAACTTCCAAATTCGCCGCTAGAGTCGCTAGTTAGAATCTCAGCATCGCCAATACAACGAAATCATCTCAAAGATCATAATAGACATAGAATACGCCCGTAGAAATGAATTTGTGGCACCAAACCTCCTTTGTTATAGAACCCTTTTGTCACTAATGAGGCTCTATTTTTAAATCGTGTTCTGTATTTACATTCATTTAATTCTTTTTTCACCTCTTTCTGTGGGGAATAAACAATAATGAGTTGGAGAAATGAGTAAAAGATTATACAACGGGCGTTCAAAAGGAAATTATGTATGCGCCATTCAGTTATTTATAATGTTTTGAGGGAAACCCAAGGTGAAATGATTAAAACCTAACGCTGTAACAAATTGTGAGGGGCCACTGGGGTTATTTGTTATGAAGAAGGGTTTAACATTGTTTATAGGTGAGTGTCCGCTGTAAATGTGCTTAATTTCCTTTACGGTTTATTTAGAATATCATGACGTCAAATTTGGATATTCCATGGTGAGTTATAAAACAGCCTGGCGCGATCTTCTTAGGGTAATTAATATTCGGAGGTATTCATTGGATGCTATTTTAAATGGTATGTACCTACTACCTACTACTATTTGAGCATGAAAGTTTATAAGAATGGATGAATAAGATAGATGTTTGGTAATCTTTCAGTAGATTATGCAATCTTCTGAACGGACTTTAATGAAATTTGCGGTAATATAGTTTATACATCAGAATAGCAGATAGGCTGCCTTTATTATTATTATTAAACGGTTTTATTTAGCTTGACCTGTTTATTTGTTTGGGTCTAATTTAGTAATTGGAATTTCACCCCCTTCCTGATGACAGATTGATCTGATATTTGGTACACACTCTTAATCTTGATGACAATACAACATAATATATTCCTTATGATTGTAAATCCAAGATGGCCGCCGATACAAAATGGCGGATCACATATTTCTTCGCAACAACCTTAATATGGGTATCAAATGAATGGGCTTGATTGGTAGAATAGAGCTCACTATGAAAAAACCAAGATGGCCGCCGCCACAAAATGGCGAATTATATTTTTCACAAATACTCCAATATGGGTATCAAATAAAAGAGCTTGATTGGTAGAATAGAGCTCACTATGAAAAATCCAAGATGACTTCCGCCACAAAATGGCGGATTACTTATTTTTCACAAATACCTCAATATAGGTATCGAATGAAAGGGCTTGATTGGTAGAATACGGCTCACTATGAACTAACAACAAAACTAAAAACTTGAAAATAAAATAAAAAACATTTTTATGTTAAACGGTTTTATTACAATGAAAAATATGTAGGTTATGTACTAAAAACTAAAAAATAATTCGGCAAGTCCTAGCTACCAGATCGCACCAATCTTCTCATCAATCTGGGGTATTGATCAGATAAATATAAAATCGTTGGGCGTAGCGTATCCAGAGTAAACATTTTGATAAAAATTTCACGCACCCAACGATTTTATATTTATCTGATCAATACCCCAGATTGATGAGAAGATTGGTGCGATCTGGTAGCTAGGACTTGCCGAATTATTTTTTAGCTTTTAGTACATAACCTACATATTTTTTATTGTAATAAAACCGTTTAACATAAAAATGTTTTTTATTTTATTTTTTTCTGCATAACTGACATCTACAGGCGCAGTCACAAGCAGAAACAAGCACTGCATAATTAAAAAGAACATGTCTATTCAGTTCAGAGTTATTCAGCGTTAGCTCATTTCAATTACCGAAGCTCACAAATGTTGTTAGCTTTGAGTTTATTAGCACTGATTTTGTGTGGCTGTTAATTATGTTGCCACAGCCATTGGCAAAATGTCTATAGGCGCAACCTAAAGTTGAGTTTCAATAGAACCTTGTCATTTGAGGAACAAATAATAAAGTTCAACCATAACCGTCTCAAGAACAGACTGTACTACTACTGCGTCTCACCCAAATTTTGAAATAAAATATTAAAAAAACAAATGATTGTGACACCTTCTGAACTTTCTACTCGTTAAAAGGTTTCCAAATTACTAAAAAATCAATTGGAATGAGGATGGATGGTTTGATGCTCTTCACGTTAAATGGATTTTGATAACATTTTGCAACAATACCTAATAATATAATTTTGCACTGCGGTCCCCAAGGCTCATTAATGAACATTTTTAGCCTCTTGCGCTCAATATCTTTGACTATACATTGTCTGTCAGCTAGTCAGTAACGTAAGAATTTTATATACACAGATAATTAAGAGGATATGTTTTGTCCCGATAACCAAGCTCCACGCAAATGAAGCCACAGGCAGAAGCTAGTCTCTATACAAGCTAGATCTAACTGCAAACACTAACTTATATCTCCTTTCTAAAGCTATAGAGTACATATTACCTCAAGCACTAGTACAATAACACTCTTACTTAACAATATCCTGTTTTGTGAACACAGTGCACACTTTACGTATTTTGTTCATCTGAATCAATACACAATATTTCCGACACGAAGTAGGTTACATCGTGTTGCGAGCTTGTATGCGATACGTGGCCGATACTTGTCTACACTTTGCCCAAAAATGAACCGATGGAATTGAACAGAATACTGGTGGATACTGGCAGATAAACTAGATCTATTAGTCTTTAATTGCCTTTCTTCTAGGCTAGCTTCTGCCCACGTCACCCGCTTGAGGTAGATTATCGGGACGAAGGTAGTTGATGGGCTATTCTTATATCATCATCAGCCTTTAACAGTCCACTGCTGGACTAGGGCTCTTCTTTGAAAGAAGGAATTGGCCTACTATACCACGCTGGCCAAACGGGTTGGTATAGGGTTTGAATCAAGTTTTCCTTCTCTTATTTTCTTTATTTGAAAAGCCGCTGCTTTTGAAACAATTATTATAAAAATACGGACAACTGCTAATACTCGTAAGGTATATATTCGCTATATATTAGCACTTAAAAAACATTTTTTTGTCTATGCAGCGGCCGATATTATTTTTAACCTGTATTTTTGTAAACTAACTTGGTAAGCAAAATCAGCTAAAAATAAGGCGCTATTGATTTAACGGTCATAAATGGTGCCGTGTTTGACCTTTTAGAGTTCCGGTAAGTAAGGAGTTGCAATAAATTACAATTGCTCACAAAACACCTTATTGCGAGTTTTATGATATAATAATAAATGATTTTAGGTCCGGGTTAGATTCCCCATGTAGCTTTTTTGGGCTCTGACAACACTGGTAGTAAGACGTAAAACTGTGCTTCTCTCAATATTAATTTTATTTTATTTGATTTAATTCATTTTATTACGTATTATTTGTGTGGGAAGCGCGTATTAGTGTGTTATAATAGTAATTAACTGTTTAATATCATAATTAGAAGTGAATGTTGGTGAATAACACATAGTAAAAGTTTTGCAAAGTCATTTGTCAAACAAACGAACTGTTTAATTTAAAATACTTTGCGTTACTTTTTCTAATATTCGGGCAGTTGAGCTAAGTTTACGATATACTGAACATTTTAACAATTCTGCACATGTAATAAACACCTAGTGAACATAATAATATCTCGATACGCCAGCTCATTTTGCAAACCTAAGTGTCATACCATAAGTACTTTATTATTTTTGTCTTTTGTTCTTAAGTTTCTTGCGATCCAATTATTTTTAATCTATTAACATGATGATGACCAGGAAGGCGCGTCAAGAGGAGGAAAAATTATAATTAACGCTTATAGAACTTAAGAAATACAAGGATTTGTGTGAGACACTATAAAGTGAGCATGATAACAATGAGAGGGATTTAATTTGAGATGCTACAGATTTTAGAGAAAAATTCTCAACTAAGAACTGAGATGGCAGAAATTCCTCATTTAATTACATCTTTAGATGAACGCGATAAATTACAATCAATAGTAAACAATTTTGTTAGTTGTAGTAATGAGTTTGAGACCGCACTCAAGCGCATCACCCAATTAGAGGGCCTCCTAAGTGAGGCTAACAATCATATTAATAAATTAGAGTGTGCAGACCGGTCCATCAAAGCAGCCACTACAGTCTACACAATCACTGTTTGATGAGCTGGTTGGTAGCGCTCTATCTATGGTTTCTGCCAACTCAAACATAGAAGAAGTCATTACAATTGACTTAACTAATGACAATTCAATTGTTCGATCAAGTAAAACTATAAACTCATCAAATAAACTGAAAAAGTATGTAAAGTTGAATAAACAAATTAAGAAAAAGGAAAAGTTATTAAGAAAATTTAGAAATTCAAAGTCAAATGTCAATTATTGCCGAAAGTATATAGCTCTAAAGGAAGATTTGTCTATTTGTATGACTAAACTAGATAATAATCTTATAAAATATGATGCTGATATCCATTGTCTGCAGACAGAGATGGACGGCTTACAAGATTCCCTATGTAACATGACAAAGAAATATCAATTATCTCAAAATCAAATTAATGAACATATCTTGGCCATGAACGACTTAGTAGATTTGTGTAAATACAATGAGCAAATACTCATTTCATTAACTAATAATAATCAGGTCAATGAACCTAGCCTGACACCACAAAGTTTTTCACAGCCTACCAACTTGAAAGATAGTTCTGCAATGTCATCTCAGCCAGCGGTGATGAGTAACAGCTTCATGAATGCTAGCACTTCCTTCTCACATCTGAATACAAATACGAACACCAACAATTTAGTAATGTTTAGTGATGAGATAGGTAGGAACATGAGCCAATTGTTGAGAAAAAGGACAGGTCAAACAGTAACCAACTTTTGTATGCCTATAGCAAGTTTTGCACATATCTTACAAAGCATTTTGAGTAAAACATACTGTCCCGAATCAACAATAATCATTTTTATTGGGAGAAGGGGTTTAATGCAAATTTAAATGCTATAAAAAGATATTTCAATCAATTATGAAACAAAAAAGTTAGAAAAAATATTTTAGTTGCATTTCCCTACAGTAAGTTGTTGCCACGGGCTGAAAATGACTATAGACATAAGTTAAATAGCAAATTACATACACTGCCATTTTACAATGATTTTATTGTCATAATTGACTCCAATGTTTTAATTAGAAACTTTTATTTGACATGTGATAGTTGTTATCTATCTCAATATAAACAAAGACAAATAGCATCATCACTAGCATATTATATTAATAACACAGCCAAAATTTGGCTAATAACTCTGCTTTTATTGAGCAGTCTAATTTGACATTAAATATTAGCTTGGAATCCGTTCCAAATTCGTTAAATTAAGTAATGAGACAATAGAGTCAATCTCTGGCAATAACTTTGATAAGACATTAGTTACTTTTTTTAATACCACACCTACTGTAAGTAAGAAAACACACTTTCATCAACCACATATTGTAAAAAAATAATTTAAAGAATTGTATCAACCTGGTGCATCAGAATATACAAGGTATAGGAATTTAAGATATAAGAATTAATTAAAGAATATACAAGGGTTGATGAGTAAAGAATTAGAATTGGAATTGTTTATGAACTGTAACAATATTGACATCTTATGTATAACAGAACATTGGCTAAAAAGCCACCAGTTCATATTCAATTTCAATAACCACCAGGTTGCAAGCTCATTCAGCAGAAAAAACTTTATTCGAGGCGGCTCGTTAATTATAATAAATAAACTTTTAAAATTTAAGGAAAGATCTGATATTGTGTTGAGCGAGTTAAAGACATAATATCATGTGTCGAATTAGAGCTGTTCATTGTTATGAGTGTATACAAGCCTCCATGTGCGCCTTTTGAATGTTTTATAGTAATTATGGAGGACGCCCTAAGAAAAGTTAATAATTGCCATAAAACGGTTGCTGTTTGTGGTGACTTTAATATTAACATTTTAGAGAAATGTTCTTTATCAATTAATTTCTTAAATCTTTTTAAATCTCACAATTTAAGTCATAGCTTTTAGAACCAACTAGAGTGACTGCCACAAGTGCTACCTGTATTGATAATACATTTATTAACACTAAAATTTTACATAAATCCTTAATTAATATGCTACAGTCTGATCACAGTGGGCAGTTAGTCTGTTGTCCAAAAAAAAGGCCTACGGTTCAGAGTAAAATTATAAATCTTATGCCTATAAATGAAAACCGATTGGAAGTTTTTTAAAATAATTTATCTAGTAAAATGCGTTCGTTGCCTACTCATGACCGTCCGGATCAGTTATATAATTCATTATTTAAATTGATTAATGATGAATTTTCTATTGTATTTAAACCCAAAAAAATAAATGTAACTGATCGTCTGACGTTTAAAGATTGGGCAACTGAAGGCACTAATAAAAGTCGGATTAGGTTATATGAACTTTATAATGAAAAAACTTTTAATAATAGTCCAGCCTTTATTAATTATGTAAAAAAATATTCAAAAACATTCAGACAAGCTTGTTGTGCTGCAAAATCAATTTATTTGAAAAATAAAATAAAATGCGCTGAAAATACCATAAAAGCTACCTGGAGTGTCATCAATAATGAAACTGGTAGAGCCAAAGCACGCAGTCGCGACTACCTACTAACTGTCAATAATGTGAGTGTTGCAGAGGACTTGGAAGTAGCGCCAGAATTTCAAATTTTTTTTGCTAATATACCCATTTTAACTACAGTGTCACTCAAGTCATCTTCCATGTCTGCTGAAATGCTACTTAAGGACTGCGTACCAGAATGTGTCACAACCTTTGAAGTTACTGCTGTTACTACTGAAGATGTTCTTAAACAATTTAAAACTATTAATATGAAAAAGACAATGGATTTATGGGGATTTTCAGTAAAGACTGTTTCATCTATTATTACTTTAATTGCTCCAAATTTAGCCACAGTGTTCAATCGTTGTGTCGCTTCTGGAACATTTCCTGATTGAATGAAATATAGTAAAATTACACCCTTATTTAAATCTGGTGACACATCAGACCCCTCAAATTTTCGTCCAATTTCTGTATTGCCAACTCTTAGTAAAATTTTGAAAAATGAATACTTAGCCAATTGCTTAATCATTTTAATAGATATAATCTTCTTCACAAGAAACAGTTCGGATTTTCGAGGCGTTGTTCAACTACTGACGCAGCAGTTGAGTTACTGAAAAGTATTTTTGCGGCTTGGGAGAAGACGCAAGATGTGTTAGGTTTATGTTGTGACTTGTCAAAAGCCTTTGATTGTGTACATCATGATACTCTTATCAGGAAATTATATCACTACGGCATTAGGAACAAAGCTCTCGATCTCTTGACTTCTTATTTGGGCAACAGAATCCAGAAGGTCGAAGTTAATGGTAAGACATCTCCAGGTTCGGCTTTAAAAATGGGCGTCCCGCAAGGTTCGATTCTCGGTCCATTTCTATATATTAACGATTTACCTAATTATGTAAAGAACAATCATGAGATTGTGTTGTTCGCGGATGATACATCTTTGAATTTTTACATTAAACGACAACAGGTTAATTTTGACGAAGTAAACAATGCACTCTCTAAAGTTGTTAATTGTTTTAATATAAATAATATATTACTTAATAATTAGAAAACGAAACTTTTAAAATTCTCTATGCCTAATGTTAAACAAATGGAAACCAATGTGCAACTTAATGAATCTAGGATTGAGCCCGTCGAGACAACCATGTTTTTAGGTATTATGCTCGACACCAAACTAACATGGGGTCCACATATTGAAAGGCTATCGGGCAAACTCAGTTCTGCAGATTATGCAGTTAAGACAATTAGACGCCTCACAGATTTAGAAACAGCTAGAATGGTTTATTTCAGTGACTTTCATAGCTTAATGTCGTATGGGGTTCTTCTCTGGGGGAATGCTGCAGACCTAAATACAATATTCGTTCTGCAGAAAAGAGCTGTAAGGGGAATTTATAACCTCGGTCCAAGAGTTACTCTAAGAGAAAATTCAAAGAAATAAACATTCTAACTGTTGTATCACAATATATTTATGAAAATCTGTTATTTGTACATAGAAATTTTGACAAATTTAGTAAAAAATGTGATATACATTCTGTAAATACAAGACACAATAATAATCTGGTAGTTCATAGCATTCGTCTCCACAAAATAAGTAGCTGTTTTATGGGGCAATGTATACGCTTTTATAACAAGCTCCCTAATAATTTCAGAAACCTATTTATAAATAAGTTCAAAATTATTTTTAAAGCGAAATTGTGTTCAAAAGCATACTATGAAATATCTGAATATAAAGACGACGAAAACGCTTGGGATTGAGCTGTTCTAATTCGACACACAAAAATAATTGCATAAAATGCATCTTTTTTTAATGACGTTTCGTAACTACTTGCAAAGTTTATACGAAACTAGCTGACCCGGCAAACGTTGTTTTGCAAAATTTTTTTTTTTTTGAAAAATAGATGTTGGCTGATTCTCATAGATACCGGATAAGCACAAAAAATTTCATCAAAATCGGTCAAGCCGTTTCGGAGGAGTATGGCAACGAAAACTGTGACACGAGAATTTTATATATTAGATAAAGAAGTATTTAATTTCAGCTCGCTTTTGGGAACTGAAACCAAATTCGCATGGGCTCGTCTCTAAAGGAAGTCGAGGACACTGAAGTGGTGTTTAGTTTGCGTGAACCAAATCCTTTCGGGAGTCACAGGTTCGATTCCTTTTTTCCGATTAGGCAAATCTTGATGTGATGTGCACTTCCATTTGTTCTGCGTTTGGGTTTAATTTATTCGCAACTATCTAAAGTAATGAGTAACGACAAGATACAGAAAATATTGCGAGCGTAACCGTAACCTGTTTAAGCTTACATAAGCTCTTTGATGTTCCTAAAAGCACTTTATACTGATACAAACAGCATTACACGGGACTCTACAAAACGTACCTATAGACTTAGCCATTCTCATCGGTTCGCTAACAATCTCATTGAAAGCTTAATTAACAGAAAGACTATTATCAGATGTGAAACATAAAACCATTTGTAACTTCCTCGCAGCTCAATAGAAAGCGAAAAACGAAAAACTCGTTCATTGGCAGAATATCCAGCTTTTCCGACGTGAAAATTTTACTGCAGCGAATATTTTGGAGCCTCCAAGCCCTTTTAAATTCGTCGGTAGGTACCGAATCGATATACAAAATTCTAACGTTCGTAGGTTAAAACTTGAGGTCATCACTGTGCTTACTTTTTACTATTCTTGAATAGAGGTAGATACAACACACTTTATATGTATTATAAGTGAAGCCAAAAATAGAAAGCTCTCAGATAAATACGCGCACTTTTATCTGAATTTAAAATGTCGGCCAAAACGTATCCAATTTGATTATAATTTTTTCTAATGTGCCATATGCACATTTAGAAAAATATAACAACATATTATTGTAACGTATACTTTCATAAACAACATACATACATAGACTCACGTCTGTTTCCCGGAGGGGTAGACAGAGACTACGGAACGCCATTTGCAACGATCCTGACATACCTCACTTGCTTCACTCACTCCCATCAAGTTTCTCATGCATGCTCTTCTGTTAAGGGTACTTCTGACTTGTCCTTTTTTCAGGATGTCTCCAATCTGGTCAGAGAACGTCCGCCTAGGTCTTCCCCTTTGTCCTGTTCCATTCACACTTGCCTTATATATCTTCTTTGTCAGTCTATCGTGATTCATATACAAGTTTATTTGAAATGTTGTTTTTTTATTTATGCTTTATTTTGGTCAATTAATTTAATCCTCTTAGCTTTACTTAGTAATAAAATTGAATTATGACCTCACAACATCACATAATTTGAGATTAAGTGCCCAAGTTACAGGCATTATAAAATTATAAAACCATTAATCCGTCAATAAAAATAAAACCGTGGGAATGTCCCACCACGATATTCCATGAACGTAAATCATATCCGAATTACAAAAAAAAATCTACTCAGAAATCCGTTACAACCAGTGGCGGCTCGTGGGTCAGAGAAGTGGTGGTGCACTTTACCAGCACCTTAAGGCCCCTTTAGCCGCCCATTGATCGGACTGTCTTCCAAATAAAATAACGTTAGAACTGGAAGTTTGTTGAAACTAATTTATAGGCATACTTATATTATACGACAGCGGTGGAACTGGCCCTAAGTTATAAATACCTATTGGATTTCTAAGATAAAGTAATTTTTTTTTATACATACTAGTTACAAACTAGGAACCGACTTCAGTACGTACTTACCTTTTTTAAATACATTCAATTAATACGCAAAATTGTACAAAAATAGAGCACAAAGAAAATAATAATTTAATGTTGGTAAAAAATCACAAACATTTCTTTAATTTCAGTCTTAAAACTTCACGTAATATTGAAATTAAACTACAGTTTACGGATTTTATCGCGTTATATTGGTTTCACTGGTTATTAGTTATTATATTACACCAATAGTTGAAAAATGTTCGGGTACTTCGAGATAACTTTTAAATTCAAGACAAAGACAAATATCACCTCAGTCTGCTGTGAACATGAATCCTGTAAAGAATTCGAAACGTCGGCTAGTAATAAATTAAAAATGTAGTTTCTAGATCATTAGTTTCAAATGTAATAACTCAGTGAAACCAATACATCGCGATAAAATCCGTAAACTGTAGTTTAATTTCAATGTGTAACATTCGCGTAAACCCAAGAAAATATTATGTTAACCAGTACGGACTGGCAACAGCAACAAAAATACGCCGGTTAGAAGATCTACAAACCAAGCGCGCTAGATACATAACATCCTTGAATTTCTTGAAGAGATGCCGTGATCACTATCTCATCCCTACATGCTGCAAAATATCAGCCAAGAAGGACATACGTGGGAGCGCTAAGATCTTAAAACAGGCAAGTCAAAAGTTACTCATTCAAAAGATACACGAACACCGCGCTGACTTACGCAGAATAAATAGATATGTTGAGATTTGTCTTACGAAATATACGGATTGATAACTCCATTTGATTTTGAAAAATGCATCGCTGCAATAAATAACAGAGAAAAATCAAAATATTACGCGTGTAAACGTAACAAAATAGAAAAATTTGAAAAATTACAACAAAAATCAAATGACCAGTACAAAATGAAACAGAACGTTTTTGCACGGACCAATCACACGCCACCGTCCGTCGATCATAGACAAACAGTTGTCAATCTGCCAAAACACACGTTAGATCAAAACACCAAAAAAGTATTAAGCAGAGGTTTAAATTATGCGATAACTCCATCCAGAATACCGTAAGAGACCATTATTTGCAACATTGAGGATTGTCTAGTCAAGAACAATGTGAGTAAGGAAGATTTCGAGGCCATACGTCGGGACCTTTCTGCTGTATTGCGCCAGTCGAAAGTGCCGAAAAGGACTCTACCAAAACCTGAGTATTTCGCACTGAAGAACCTACGAGCTAGACCTGAACTAACAGTACTCCGAGCAGATAAGGGAAATGCAACGGTAGTGATGGACACGTCCGATTATAAACAAAAAATGGAAAATCTTTTGTTGGATGAAAGTACATATATATAAATTGGTTAAGACGAACCCTACCAACAAAATACTCAAGCAAACGAGTGACAATGTGAAGAAATACTCCGAACAACTGAATCTGGACGTGAAATACTTAATACCATCGTGTACAAAACCTCCTCAATTGTATGGTCTACCCAAAATACACAAAGAAAATGCTCCACTGCGCCCTATAGTCAGACAAATAGGGGCACCAACCTACAGATTGGCTCAACACATTGCAAAGATTCTCTCGCCACTCAGAGGCAAGACGAGAGCGCATTTAAAGGATTCCTACCATTTTGTCAGTGAAATAAAACACCTACATCTCTCTGACAAGGAAACTATGGTTAGTTTTGATGTACAGTCATTCACATGCTTACCGGCATATGACTGTATTGAAATAACTAGAAGGAAGCTAATAGAGAACAACATGCCTGAGGAATATGCAGAAATATTGAAACACTGCTTAACAACTGGCTATCTGTTATGGGATGAGAAATATTACATACAAGTAGACGGTGTGGCAATGGGCTCTCCAGTATCGCCTGTTGTTGCTGACATCTTCATGGAGGACTTCGAGGCGCGAGCCCTGCAGACTGCCACCATCACACCGAGGTTCTACAAGCGGTATATAGATGACACTTTTACAATTTTACCAACAGATAGTGTTAATGTATTCCTAGACTATCTTAATTCTATTCATAACCACATTAAATTTACAATGGAATTAGAGGCAAACAATTCTTTAGCTTTCTTAGATGTACTTGTTATCAGGAACAAAAACAATTCTTTGAGCCACACTGTGTATAGGAAAAAGACACATACAAATAGGTACTTAAACGGTGAATCTCACCACCATCCTAAACAGTTAGCTACCGTGGGAATGTCTTTGTTTCAGAGAGCCCGGGGGATCTGTGACAAGAAACACCTGGACGCCGAGCTTCAACATGTCAAGCAAGTTCTGCAAGAAAACAAGCTCCGACCGCCGCGCCAACGCCACAGATCCCCGAAGAACAAGCCAGCCACAGTAGAAAGACAACCTGCTGTCCTCCCATACATCAAGGGCGTGACCGACAAGATTGGCTACATCTTGAACCGAGCTTCAATCAAAACTTTCTACAAGCCGCCAACGAAGATAAGCCAATTATTACCATCTGCCAAGAGTCAGTTACCCTTACAAGAGGCCGGGGTTTAGAAGATAGACTGTGAGTGTGGGCTCTCATACATTGGACAAACCAAGAGAAGCATAGGCATTCGACTAAAAGAACATATAGCTGACATTAAACACAAACGCTCGACGAAGTCTGCTGTGTGTGAACATGTAGAACAAGGAACCAACCATTACTTGCGATTTGATAAACCACAGATACTCGCAAAAGAACACCGCTTTATTCCAAGAATGATTCGTGAAGCTATTGAAATTAAAAAACATCCTAATTTCAATAGGGAAGATGGTTGGAATGTTCCTCCAGCTTGGGACCCTGTTATCGGGCTAATGAAACCCAAGAAGGACAAAGTCACCAGAAGACATCAAGACACAGTGGGCACATTCTGCGTAGATAGTAACACCAATAGTTGAAAAATGTTCGGGTACTTCGAGATAACTTTTAAATTCAAGACAAAGACAAATATCACCTCAGTCTGCCGTGAACATGAATCCTGTAAAAAATCTGAAACGTTGGCTAGTAATAAAAATGTAGTTTCTAGATCATTCGGTTTTTAAATGTAATAACTAATATCCAGTGAAACCAATATAACGCGATAAAATCCGTAAACTGTAGTTTAATTTCAATGTGTAACATTCGCGTAAACCCAAGAAAATATTATCTTCACGTAATAGTTTTGTACCTATTTACACTCTAGTTTCAAATTATAAAAATGGCGCGCTTGACACTGCCAATTTAATACCTATCTAATTGATCGAATCGAGTCAAGAGTCAACATTATAATTTATTACATACTAATATATATACTACTTATACTTACTTACTTATACTTACCAATTTTTAAAGTACACACTTAATAAATCACAACTTAGTAAACACTAAACACAGTAAACACATAGGTGTACATCAAAACTCCTTTCAGAATGCCAAAATGTAAACAAAACAAACAGCTGAGCCAGTGAGGCTTGAGCCGGCGCCGTTGAATAAGCGAACTTTGTCAAACCTCGCCCGCTTTCGGGAGTTTTCGGGTCGCCCGTGCGCCGTACGGGAAGGTGTTATTTCACGGTACATTTTGTATTGAACTATCTCTGTCTCACGCGCCATGCCTTTCGCCCGTATCTCATAGAAGTTGTATGAGCATGCGGCGTGCGCTGCTTCGAGCGCACGCCGGACTATTTGTGACGCTATAAAACATGTCTTAAATACATTGGCATAGAGTTTAAATTGTTTTGTCATTATTTCGTTAATGTTGTATTTAATATATCCCTTATCAGATATTAGTACTTACTTATACATAATACTTGTATATTTTGTTTATTCATAGACCTTTTAAAAACTGGTAGTTCAGCGCACGAGCGCACTTAAGGTACAGCCGCCCCTGGTTACAACTTAGTTATTCGAATACAAACGGGGCTGTAATTTTTTTTCATAAAGCAAATTTCGCAGGCATTGTATCCTCGATTTACCTCCGTCGTTCGACCCTCGTTTTATTTTTCGAAACAACATTTTATTTTACCGTTGTTTATTCTAATTGCAGGTCTTGTTGTGTATGTAAACTGAACGTAATTACGGATCAGTGGGAGTGCGGCGGTGTGGCAAACGTTTGTAAAACCTTTTCGCTTAAAGTCGCCAGCCGTAGTTTTCTACTATTCGGTTTTGAATGTCGTGTACATAGATCACTTTTGATATGTTATGGGTTATAATCGGGATAAATCAGGTGACAATAAAATCCCCCCGTGGGATCTCCACCTTGTCGTGCCCCCCACGGGCTCAGTAACCGTGGTTAGGTTACCCACGGTGAAGCTAAGCGAGATCCCGCGAGTGGACGCTCCGCGTGGGCTTGACGGAGGCCTGCGCAGGATGCGTTCAATGGGGTGGGTGCGAGGGACAGTTTTTCTGTCCGTCGCAGTTGGGCGCGATCGCGGGGGTAGAGGCGTGTCAGTGTAGCGTTGCCACGCGCCCTGTTTCTCGCGACCAAATGGGGGCGCACCATTGTTGCGTCGCGGTGGGGTCGCAGAGGAAGAGGAGATGCAGTGTTACGTTGCCATCCTCCTTATCCTCCACGACCGCGGGGTGTTTTGCGGCGGAGCCTAACACCTTCATCCACCTCCAAGGGGGTTTTGTTCGGGGCCCGCCTGACCTAATACCGGTGGGCTAATACCCGTCGGGGGGTAGCGAGGAATGCTTCCGCGATACCCGACCCTCCGACACACGGGTACATGAGTAACACGGGTTGGTTTTTAGTCAGTAAGAGTCTGACAGTCGCCTTCGCCCTTCCCCCAGGGTGGTGGGACTCCATGAGGATTTTCCAACCCAACACCAAAAAATAAAAAAAATAAAAAAAAGAAGGTGACAATAAAATTAAATAAAGTAAGTACGTTCTGTTATTATTCGTGCTGTAATACCTTTACAAAATTATTTAACGTAGTAAAATCGTGTAAAATTAACTTTTTTTGTATTAATGTAAACAATCTAGATCGACGTAAAGTAACAGTATGTTCTATGCTGTTGCGTTTCGTTCGGTGAGTGGGAGAGCCGGAGGCCCAACCATATCCTCCCCATCCTCTCTTCATTGCCCATATGGGGAAAGAGGAGAGGATGAGGAGGATTAGCTGAGGGGGCGGTTACCGCAGCATACGTGGGACCAGTAGAGTATCCGTGGAGTCATTGTGTGGGTAGTGTGAGTCGACTCGCCGGCCAGGGAGACCCGTAGAAACGGTGGTGCCTCTGGCCGCCCGCGGCATAGTATAGGGGCCCAACTGGGACTTAACATCTCGGGAAGCTGCCCTGCCAGGCCGCGCATAATCTCGGGGTGGCTCGTCGTGCCGGTTGGTGACCGGACGGTGGGACCCGGCGACCACTTCTGGGAGGGTACGGGGGCCCTTCCGTCCGGCGGGTTAGCCACCGCTATACCTCACAGTATAATGGCAATACAATACTCTGCGCTTTGTCACGCGCTGCTGCGTTGACTGCCTCCTCTTTTCACGCCCCCTTTTCTTCTTCTACGGCAGCTCCAAGAAATGGTTCCGGTCAAACAGCGGCGTCTTCGTTCCCCACCAACTCACTTTTTGAGGTGGAGTCCGCTAACATCCGCGGACTCCATTCGAACCTCAACGCCGTCCAACATCATCTCGAGACGGCCCGACCGGCCATGCTTTTCTTGACCGAGACTCAAATACGCCGTCCTGACGACACGACTTATTTGCATTATCCTGGTTATACACTGGAGGATAACTTCCATGCAAAAGCCGGGGTATGCTTGTTCGTTAGAGCGGATATTTGCAGTCGAAGTCTACGCTGCCTAGAGGACCCGTCCTTTTCTGTCCTTTGGGTACACGTAAATCTGGGTTCATTGGCCCCTATTTACGTGTGCCTTTACCGTTCCCATACCGGAGATGCCGAGACAACTCGACTTTTTGACTACTTAAGTCAGGCAGCAGATAATGCGCAGGAGCAGTTGGTCTTTTTAGGAGATTTCAATGCCCACCATAAGACCTGGCTGGGCTCTTCCAAAACAAACCACGCGAGACGAGCTGCTCACGCATTCGCTCTAACGCATGACCTGACTTAACTGGTACTCCAGCCCACCAGGATACCAGATATATCGGGTCAAGCGCCCTCGTTGTTAGACCTTGTGCTGACGAGTAACCCGGCCCAGTACAGTGTGTCGGTACAAGCCCCTTTGGGTTCCTCCGACCACTGTCTGGTTCGCACTACAGTGCCATTCGCTTCACCTCCACAACCAGTGCAGGCAAAGCGACGCTTGTGGCACTACTCGTCAGCGGATTAGGATGACTCAACGCTGCTTTGGTGGGAAGGATCTGTCGGAGAGTGCGTCTGCTGTTGCTGGGGAAATCATGTTGGGTATGGAATATTATATTCCATCCACTGACGTCTCCAGCAGCAGCGGATTACGGCCCTGGTTCGATCGCGAGTGCGCCGATGCTGTTAAACAAAAACAGTCGGCTTACCGCGCTTGGATCAGGGCTCGGTCTCGTCGCGATCCGAATGTCCATCTCATCAAGGCAGCCTATAATAGAGCCACCAGGGTCTGCAAGAGGGCATACATAAGAGCAGATGCACAGCGCATTGCACGGTTTGGTCAAGAACTCATGTCGCACCGCACGGGCAGCCGGGGATACTGGCGATTGGCCAAAGCCGTGCAATCTAATTTCTGCCAGCCTTCACTGCCGCCGTTGCGATGCCCTGATGGATCAATGGCCCATGGGCCGCAAGAGAAAGCTGACCTGCTTGTCAATCTCTTTGCGGCCAACTCCCGAATCGATGATCGTAGTGCGCAGCCGCCTTCTATTCCCTACTGCGGCCACTCCATGCCTGATATTAAAATCAGGCAATGCGATGTTCGCGCGACACTGCGATCTCTCGATGTCCGGAAAGCCAGTAGACCTGACGGAATTGCAGCGGTTGTGCTTAGGAAATGCGCAGCCGAGTTGTCTCCAATGCTTACACGCCTGTATCGCCTATCATATGCCTCTGGCGTAGTGCCGCAGGCTTGGAAAGAGGCGAACGTACAACCGATTCCCAAGAAAGGGGATCGTTCTGATCCGGGCAACTATCGACCCATTGCTATCACCTCTATCCTCTGCAAGGTGTTTGAACGACTAATCAACAACCAACTCGTACGCTACCTAGAAGATCACTCTCTCATCAGTGATTGTCAGTATGGCTTCAGACCGAAACGATCAACGGGTGATCTTCTATCGTATGTCACTCACCTTTGGGGTGAGGCGATGGACAGGCATGGGGAGTCGTTGGCTATTAGTCTTAACATCTCCAAAGCCTTCGATAGAGTCTGGCATCGTGCGCTTCTTTCCAAGCTTCCAGCCTACGGTTTGCCGCCTCGATTGTGCAACTGGGTTGCCAGCTTCCTGAATGAGCGCCGTATACGAATCCTTTGTGACGGTGAATCATCGAAGTTTCTCCAGGTGAATGCTGGTGCGCCTCAGGGGTCCGTGTTATCGCCCACGCTTTTTCTTCTGCACATCAATGATATGCTCACTTTTGGGGCATACATTGCTATGCAGATGACAGTACTGTACATGGGCGATATCTCGGACACCCTGCGACTAAGCAAGCCGATACTGAGGAGTATAGGCGAACACTTGTTGCTGAGCTTGACTGGGTTCTGAATTGCATCTCGCATTGGGGTGATGAGAACCTGGTCGAGTTTAACGCCAAGAAAACACAGGTGTGCGCATTCTCAGCCAAGGTATCTTCATTCCTTCCCCATCCCTCTCTTCTAGACACTCCACTACCGATTCAAGACTCAATATCCTGGGTATGGACATACGCAGAAATTTCAACCAGAAGAAGTACATCGAGGGTGTCATCAAATCCGCATCTCGGAAACTCGGAGTCCTGAACAAGGTGAGGAGGTTTTTCACGCCGGAGCAGTTGTGTCTGTTATACAAGACCCAGGTTCGCTCCTGCGTGGAATACTGCTCTCACCTTTGGAATGGCTCCGGTCAGTACTTATTGGACGCCCTCGATAGGTTGCAGCGGCGTGCTGTCCGTATCATCGGGGATCCAGAGGCCACTAAGACTCTTGAGTCACTGCAATTACGCAGAGACGTGACCTCAATGGCTGTCTTCTACGGTAACTATCACGGTGAGTGCTCCGAAGAGCTCTTTCAACTAATCCTACCCTCTCCTTTCCTATCCCGAAAGACACGTGCTGGGTTGAGGTGCCACTCTTACACGGTAGAACAGATACCGTCACGCACCAAACGGTTCGGCGCCTCTTATCTCTGCCGTACCATTAAGATGTGCAACTCTTTACCAGTCCACGTGTTTCCATCCACTTATGATCCCGGGTCCTTTAAGCGGGGCGTGAAAAAGCTTTACTCAGGGCCGTCAAGGTGAGGGCCATCATGCCATAATGCCATGCTGGCTGCTGGGATGATGGCCATCACTATGGGACTTCACTGACTGCTTAACATCAGGCAGCATGGAGTCAATTTGTTCGGCAGAAATAAAAAAAAAGGCTAGTACTGAACGCCAAAGAAACAAAATGCATTAAGTTTGCTCTGCCTAATGTCAGAAACCTTGGTCTTAGTATAGCTCTAAATGATGATGACCTCGAAACATCTGAATCTGCATTATTTCTAGGAATAACACTTGATTCGAATTAACAGTGGGGTGCGCACGTTACATATCTCTCAGGGAAACTTAGCTCAGCTGCTTATGCCATTAAGAAGGTTCGTAGGTTGACTGATGTCGATACGGCTAGATTGGTTTATTTTAGCTATTTTCACAGTTATATGTGGCATAATTCATATATGGCATACTATTATGGGGTAGGGCTGCGGACATCTATACTATACTAATATTATAAAGAGGAAAAATTTGTATTTTTGTTTGTGATGGATAAACTCAAAAACTACTGAACCGATTTTAAAAATTCTTTCACTATTAGAAAGCTACATTATCTGCGAGTAACATAGGCTATATTTTATTTTAGAAAAAATAGGGGACCGTAAGATGTTTGGGTTTTTCGGGTACGCGAAGTAGTTCCCTCAGGACGCGGGTGAAACCGCGGGAAACGGCTAGTCGAAAATATTTTTATTAGGCCAATTTTTTGTTTATTAGGTCAATAAGCAGTTTTATAGTTTAGTTAATTACTTACCGTATTTTCTCTTTTTACTACATTTGCATTCTTATTCTACTCTTTTTATTATAATTTATCGGATTTGTAAGGTGAGGGTAACTCGTAGTCATGAACTGCTAATAGATTGTACCTAAATTGCTGCAGGGTGCCGTTACTTTTTGGGACATACTGTTCCACCATAGTTCTGAACAGTCATGTTCGCGAGTTGCCTACATCAAAAGACGTAAGTGGATGCTCCTGTTTCACCATATTTACTTTGGGAGGCTTACCAAATGAACATAATTTATTGCTTGAGTATAATATCAATAACTATTAAATTTTGCATTAGTAGATAACTTACAATGTGAAACAGTTGCAGCTCCTTACAGAGATAAGATGTAAAACCATTATACTGGCAGTTAAAAAGAGTGGCCACGAGTTTTATTGCCCGTTCTTTCTCGTGGTTCTACCTATTGCATTGCGAACGTGGCAGTAAATGTAAATGTAGAATCATCTAGTTATTATTTATTAATTACTTTATGAAATATAGATAAGTTTGCCACAAAGTTGTCTTAGTATCCATTGTTAGTTAGATATTTTCATTTTTTGTAAATATTGCATAATAGTTGGAAAATCTGTTTTTAGATATGTTTTTCCGTCTATCGTAATTTTTAGCTAATATGAATAAACGGTAATTGTGAAGTTATATCGGTGATCTGTGCTATATTAATGTATATAACTATCGCGTCGTCGACCCGTGTCAATATTAGTGCAGTGAGAAAATGAATTTCGTGAATAATTTATGTGTATTGTGAAATTTTTTTCACATGGTGTAAGAAATAACAAAGCTATCTGAAATTATCATTTATTTTCGACATGAAAAGGACAAAGGTAAGCTATTTTAATATTCTTAACGTGTAAATAATAGTCTGAACTCTATACAGCTTATTTTTTTTTAGTACGCCAAACGCGAGAAAATTCAAGTTTGATAACCTAGGTTCTCATAAATATAAAATCCTCAAAATAGCATGTCACTACCGGGGTAAATACATTTTGGACCGGGACATCCCACTGGTTAAGGGACCCGACATCCATTTGCAACCGCGACCCGTGCAAGCCGATCGAAACGCGGCAACAATATTTAACATTACGCGTAGTATACATATCGCTAAAGCTTATCGAGCAATACCTCTAAATAGAACCATCCGTATCATATTATAAGTGTCTTATGTTACATTTTCGAAGCCACGTAACTCACTCTAAAGTTTGAATATTTAATTGTTCTGCGGTATGTGTAGGCAAAATTCATTTGACTGACATTTGACATATACACAGGATATTTTTATCGACCTACAACGCTAACTAAGCCGTGAGTATTACATTTACGTACATTATTTTAAAATAGATTGACACTGTTTTATTTTTAGAAAATAAAAAGCTGTTGATCTGGTACTTATATCGAATGTCAAAAGCTCATAGCTTAAAAATATTATTCTACTTTCGGCTTTCGTTACAGTGGCTCGGTACTTATTCCATGTTTCTTTTACATAAACGGCTAACACTATTGCGAATACACACAAACCCAAAAACCTCAATCCTAACAAGGAAATCTCGTGAATTATACACAGGAACAACTGATTAATTCCAAAAGCTCCAACAATTCATACAACCATGAAACCTCCAGACTGATTACTCCTAAAACGTAGTTATGACTGAGCTGCGTGCCTAACATGGTAGACACACATTTGCATCAAACAGACGGCGAGGGGAGAGGGGAATGCTCTGGTTGAACAAAGGGACCGCAACGACAGTGCTGTAAAAGCCGCCGCCGCCGCCGGTAAACGGTGCAACAAAACGACTGCTAAACGTGTTGCCACTGTGTTTTATGTTTGTTATAAGGACTTTTTGGTGTAGTACACGCGTTGGGTACGCAGAGTTAGCGGGCTTTTTAAAGTATCTTAACTTAAAAATGGAAATATATTTGCCGGTTTTAAATGAAGGTACTCTGATAATCACCTTATTACCACTTTGTTGTGTTTTCGCCCGTCTACACACCTTTTCTCAGGAACCATTAATTTGTTTTTAAATTGCTAGCCGTCCTAATTTTTAGCATCTACATTATTTAAGAGGCTTTACGTTTCAACCAGCTTGCATTCGCAGACTGCTTGTTATCAAAGTATTTTACGTTCCTACCCAGCGCAATGTTCGATAAATCCGAATTTCAAGAATAATAATCTTAATCATTCAATGCGGAACTACAGTTAAAGTAATTATGCCATTAAATTAGGTAACTACTTGGCCAAATATTTACGTAGCGTAGCTCTATTTCTGCGAAGCAAATTTGAACTAGAAGTCACATGTAAACAGTTCGCTATTGCGCAGCTACTGAATAATAAGACAAACGCAACCGCTGGACGAACAGCCAGTGTGAGTGAATGTGTCAGTGGCCGGACAAAGTACAATTACGATCGCACAACACAGCTCTCTTCGGACGGAACTATCAAAGCGACACGACATCCAATATCACACTCGACAGCGATGCGTTTAGTTTTCAATTGAAAGTAGTCTCCCGCAGGCTATTGCTACGTCAAATCTCAAAGATACTGACGTTCTGAATACAATGTGTATACTGTGCACAGTTTTGTAGCGAACTTTCAAAGATGTGATACTGACGTTTTGTATAGTTGTTGTATAGTTGCAAAAGCCTTTAATGGCTTAATAATTTTGATAGAGATATTATTCTTGTAGGTGTATGTAACCTACATACACCTACAAGAATAAAGTTCTTGTAGTCCGGTCAAATTAGACTAAAAAATAGGGGTGAGGTTACATAAATTTCCATTTGGCTGAATATTGGTAGGATTGTTCAATACACTATTATTAAGGGAATGTGAAAAGTCCTCATCGATCCGGCACGTGCAAAAAAATTTACTCGGGGTCTAAGGTCACAAAAACGGGTTTTTCGTGATTTTCAGCAAAATGGTAAATTTTATCATAAAATTTGCTCAGACAAAAATTGTAGATCAGATAATTATCTATAAAAAATGTGACAATACTTTTTTCCTAAGAGCCACCGTTTTTGAGATATAACGATTCAAAAAGTTGAAAGAGTTGTAATCGTCATAATATGTATAAGTATACCACGTATATCCATCACTGAAGCCGTCATACAAATAATCGTTCTATCGGTCAGTGTGACTTACACATATAAAATATGAAAATTTTGGGTAAAAAAACAAACCAGTCCCTAATTTTCTACGCCAGTGTAACCTTCAGCAACATCTGTCTCCCATTCAATTGTCTGCGTGGCTAGGGTCGTATACCTGCTTTATTTTACTACGCTTGCGCTATGCGTTTACTGCTGAAAATATATTGGTAATACAAGCCAATAACGATGCTGATGTGATGATAATTGAAACAGCAATAGAGCAATTCAATTCAACAAATACAACTATTGTTGTAGGTGAAGATGTGGACTTACTCGTGTTACTCACTGCTCGAACTCCAATCGAAAAAACTATTTTTTTTTTAAACCTGGAAAAGCTCAACAACAATCTGTAATATATTCATCAAACAGTTTATCGACTTTTGCAAAGTGTCAAAATCATGCACTATTTTAACATGCAATAACTGGTTGTGATTCAACATCTGCATTTTGCATCTCGCTATGTATGGAGCTCCTAAAAAAATTACGTGATTAGATAAGTTCAGATATGCATGTTTCGTTAAAAATACTCGTAATAAAAATCAAGTGCAGTTAGCATGTCTTCCTCCAACCTCAGCGGCTGCTCATCAACATCTTTTTCGGGTATATTACCAAGTTCAAGTGTGGCTTGGTAAGCGACAATTCATTGGAGCCAGTTCAAACTTAAATTCCACCTGCACCAGAAAAACTACTAAACACCATTTTTTGCAACTGTTAAAAGGGATGTACTTAGTGCTAAATTTGGTTGCAAAAAAGTTGGACTGTTTTGTTCTGTAGCATGTACTGTCAAGGCCGGTCATACTCCAATGTTGAATTGCCAACGATTGAAGATTCATTTGATGTTGACGAAGAGACATGCGATGTGTCATTATTGGGACAATTTATTAACACCCAGAATGAAGAAGATAAACAAGAAGAACAAGAAAGAGAAGGAGAAGAAGAAGAAGAAGAAGAAGAACAAGAACAAGAACAAGAGAAAGCAGAAGTTAATGATAATTTAGATTCAGATGGATAAATTTTCTTATTTTTTTTAATTTACACCCCTTTCATCATTTTCAACCCTTGTCTATATCTACAGTTATTCAATAGTTTCAAATTAAACAGAATCATAAAAGATCAGTGGAATAGGCCTACCAGGGAAACCACATTAAAAAAACGCGCTAAGTACACTACCTCAAAGGTGGCGTGGAAACGTGTGCATATTATGACGAATACAACTCTTTCAACTTTTTGATTCGTTATATCTCAAAAACGGTGGCTCTTAGAAAAAAAAGTATTTTGACATTTTTTATAGATCTACAATTTTTGTCAAAGCTAATTTTATGATAAAAGTTACCATTTTGCTGAAAATCGCGAAAAATCCGTTTTCCGGGCACGTGCCGGATCGATGAGGACTTTTCACATTTCCTTTATAATAGTGTATTTAACAATCCTACCAATATTCAGCCAAGTGGGAATTTCTGTAACCTTGGATGTCTAAATTGACCGGAATATTGTAAGTTTATATATGACGCTAACCATAGTTAATGTCATCATCATCATATCAGCCAAACGACGTCCACTGCTGGACATAGGCCTCTCCCAAGGTTCTCCACACAGACCGGTCTTGAGCCGCCCGCATTCAACCGCCTCCCGCGATCTTGACGAGGTCGTCGGTCCACCTTGCGGGGGGCCTACCTCTGCTGCGTCGTCCGGTACGTGGCCGCCACTCCAGAACTTTTCTGCCCCAACGGCCATCGGTTCTTCGAGCTATGTGCCCTGCCCACTGCCACTTCAGCTTGGCTATCCAGAGAGCTATGTCGGCGACTTTGGTTCTACTGCGGATCTCCTCATTTCTGATTCGATCTCGCAGGGAAACTCCAAGCATAGCTCTCTCCATCGCCCTCTGAGTGACCTTGAGCCTTCTGATAAGGCCCATAGTGAGCGACCACGTCTCTGATCCCTAAGTCGTCACTGGCAACACACACTGGTCAAAGACTTTCGTCTTGAGACACTGCGGGATATCGGACGAGAAGATATGTCGTAGCTTCCCGAACGCTGCCCAACCGAGTTGGATTCGACGATTAACCTCCTTCTCGAAGTTGGACCTACCTAATTGGACTACTTGTCCCAGGTAGGTATACTTGTCGACAACTTCGAGCGTAGAGTTCCCAACCTGAATAGGAGCAGGTACAACATGGACGTTCGACATGATTTTCGTCTTGCCCATGTTCATCTTAAGACCTACTTGTTGGGAGACTCTACAGAGGCCATCGAGCATTGTGCCTAGGTCTTCCATGGTCTCAGCCATGACTACGATATTGTCTGCGAATCGAAGGTGAATGATGTACTCACCGTTGATGTTGATGCCGAGTCCATGCCAGTCCAAAAGCTTGAAAACATCCTCCAGCGCAGTGGTAAACAGTTTCGGGGATATGACATTCCCCTGTTTTACTCTCGCTGGAGTTGAATAGGTTTCGAACTCTGGTCCTGGAGGCGGACTGACATCGTGGCGTTTTCATACAAACACTTCAGCACTTCGATATGTCGGTAGTCAATCCGGCACTGTTGGAGAGACTGTAGCACCGCCCAGGTTTCGATCGAATCGAAGGCTTTCTCATAGTCCACAAACGCCAAGCATAGGGACTGGTTATATTCCTCGGACTTCTGTATAACCTGCCGCAGCGTATGTATGTGGCCTATGGTACTATAGCCTTTACGGAAACCGGCTTGTTCGGGAGGCTGGAAGTCGTCTAGCTTGCTCTCGAGACGATTCGTGATGACCCTCGAAAACAGCTTGTAGACGTGGCTCAGAAGTGTGATGGGTCTGTAGTTCTTTAAGAGGGTTTTATCCCCTTTCTTAAAGAAAAGCACCACCACACCTCTGTGCCACGCCTGTGGCGTTTTACCCTCGAGAATGACGGAATTAAATAGCTTCCGGAGGGCTTCTCTAGCGGGTGCACCGCCGGCCTTCAGAAGCTCGCTCGTAATTCCGTCATCACCCGGCGCCTTGTTGTTTTTGAGCTGTTTGAGAGCCACACTAATTTCGTGCATGCTGACGTCCGGGATATCTTCGGTATAGTGTCGGGTCAATCCCGCTCTAGGGTCTGACGCTGGAGTACTTGCGGGTTGTTGCGTTGTGTAATGTCATACTTAGATTATAACGGAAAACAAGGCGCTGGCAAACCTAATATTTTGTCAAATCTGATTACGCCAGTAAGCGCATCCCATGTTCTAAGGTAAAAGGTCAAGATACAGCCGGGGTAACACTAGGACGGTGATGACAATTAAGCCAATGATTTATACTCGCATTATATACAGAGTGTAGTTGTTAATATTTAAATATGTCCCTAGATATATACATGCTAGGTGCTTATTTTAAATTGTTTTTCGGTATATATACCACGTACCTTTGTTTGGAGTAACCGATATTTTGGCACTGTTGCAAGCGCCATGTTCACGGATGTACTGAGGGTATTGCGGGTGGGTGAATGTTACGAGCAAGTATAGCGGTCTACCCGCTCTCTTACTCGTTTTTTGCGTTCAACACTACTAGCACTGTTATCACTATCACACTGTACCCGATCACGACATACTATACTAACTACGTCAGCTCGCGGTTTGACTTTGTTATTTTCATGGGTTTTACATAGACGTACCACTGGATGCCAGATACTCGACAGTTGAAACCCATCCTCTCAATTGAAATTTTTGCGATTTTTAATTTCAATAGTCTCCCTAACCATTCGAGGTATGTAGTGGCGTTCTGTCAAAAGCACCTGAGGGTTATGTAGCTCAATCAAGTGGTCGGAACCCGAGTCTAAGAGGTGTTGAGCTATGGCCGACTTGTGTGGTTCATTATTTTTGACTGCCCTGATGTATCTTCTATAGTATCTTCTTGGGTTTACGCGAATGTTACACATTGAAATTAAACTACAGTTTACGGATTTTATCGCGATTGGTTTTACTAAGTTATTACATTTGAAACTAATGATCTAGAAACTATATTTTTAATTTATTACTAGCCGACGTTTCGAATTCTTTACAGAATTCATGTTCACGGCAGACTGAGGTGATATTTGTCTTTTTCTTGAATGTATAAGTTATCTCAAAGTACCCGAACATTTTTAACTACTGGTGTTACTATTTACGCAGAATGAGCTCACAGTGTCCTTAGGTCTTTTGGTGACTTTGCCTTCTTGGGTTTCATTAGCCTTATGACAGGGTCCCAAGCTGGAGGAACATTCCAACCATCTTCCCTATTGAAATTAGGGTGTTTTTTAATTTCAATAGCCTCTCGTATCATCCTTGGAAGAAAACGGTGTTCTTTTGCGAGTATCTGTGTGTAATTTCAATGCCCTGATGTGTTCCTTTATCCGGCAAGAGATGGTGTGTTTAGTTTGGCTATTGAAATTAAAAAGTGCAAAAATTTCAATAGAGAGGATGGGTTTCAACAAAACCCGTGAAAATAACAAAGTCAAACCGCGAGCTAACGTAGTTAGTATAGTATGTCGTGATCGGGTGCAGTGCGATAGTGATAACAGTGCTAGTGGTGTTGAACGCAAAAAACGAGTAAGAAAGCGGGTAGGCCGCTATATTTGCTCGTAACATTCACCCACCCGCAATACTCTTAGTGCATCCGTGAACATGGTGCTTGAAACAGTGCCGAAATATCGGTTACTCCAAACAAAGGTACGTGGTATATATCCCGAAAAACAATTAAAAATAAGTTTAAATGACCACAAAAGTTTAAACTCCTATAATGCAAGGTGCTTGTGTATAATCACACAACGCTCCGAGATATCTCCCGCACTCTCTCGGTTCGCTGGCTCACTGAAACCACACGGACTGCACCTCAAATCTCCCGTTAATACGTTTATCTCCTTACAATAGATACTCTAGTGTCGTCGGACACTTTATTTTACTCAATAGAATAACATAAAAAATTACAAATGCATTTTTCACATACATACATATCGTCACGCCTTTTATCCCCGAAGGGGTAGGCAGAGGTGTATTTCTACACCCACTTTTCGCCAGATATACTTTAGTCCCACGTAATAAGGGGCGAGCCTATTGCCGTACCGGGCACATTTCCAGACTCCGTGCTGCTACTGAGAATTTCGTGACAGAAAAACCCAATAACACTGCCCGACCCAGGAATCGAACCCAGGACCTCCCGATCCCACGCGCACATGTATGCCGCGAGACCAACGAGGCAGTCGTATAGGGTTTGATGTCGAGTTTTCCGTCTCTACGCAAAGATGGTATTTGCATCGTGTTATCCCTTAGTCGCCACTTACGACACCCACGGGAAGATAGGGGGTGGTGACACTTGTATTCTATGCCGTCAACCACACGGCTTAAAATGCATTTTATTTCTTACAAAAATAGTACATACTGATAAATGAACTTAATCTACTATTCAGTAAAATATTTCGCTATGCCATCATAGTTAGTCATACTAGCCATATCACAGCTGCATCCAAGACTTGGAGCCTAGGCTAGCTTTTCACCCAACGACTGCCGTGAGACCTCAACAACCTGATGGGATAACGAAACTTGAGTTTAGGGAAATGTCGGAATCTTAAACAAGTATGTATGCTACATGGGGCTCCTGCCGTTTTGCCGAAAAGATTTTGACAAAATTTCATTACCCAAACAAATTTTAGCAACCTTTTTTTATACCATTGCAATATTTCGAATGATTTTAGTACGCATATTTTTATTTGGGCAAATTTTTACTTGGCAAAATATTACCTAGTATAATGTCATTATGGCATTTGGTCTTTAATCTAATGCTTTATTACAGCAAACAATCTTCAGACAATAAACGTTTGGTGATATTAGTTTATTAATGGAAGTAGTTAGAGTAGGTTAATTATCAAAAAAATGGTTAGGTTAGAACTGTGGCCTCCTACGCACGAGCCGAGCGAGCGAAGCGAGCGGTGTCGCAGAAGCGGCCGGCGAGTGCCAGAAACGACTTGCATTAAGAGAAAAAAGCGATTTTTTTTAGTAGGTTACCCGGAACTGAACTTTTTAGATTAGGATAATTATAGATTTTGCGTAAAAACCGTTATTCCAACTGAAATGTTTGACTTAATAAATAAAATTTAAAAGTACTAGTTGGTAAACAAGTTATAGTTTAAACGTTCATTTTCCAAACATTAGGTCTGCGTTACAATTTTTTGTGAATAGATTTTTTTGCTAAGTAATAATTTGGCAAATTCCTTTCGGTCAAACAAGGGCGACCCATGCTACATGTAACGGAGAAAAAAAAACGTAGAATATAGTCCCTTAGAGACTAATTAATTATTAACAATGGAACATAGGACTTTAAAAACCAGTTATATTAGTCCTTTTAAACCAAAACAGTACCTTTAAATATCAGTACATGTTTGAATAGAAGTAATAATTTCTTAGAAAGTACCAATTAACATGAATACATTAATATATTTGATAGAATTTTGTTAGGACTGTTATATCAGAACGCGTCCAATATTGTTTTAGGATTGAAACTCAACGCTCAAAGCTAACAACGGTTGAATTTATTTTTCAAAGTACTGATTAATTTAAATATCTCACTAGCATCATGTTGAAATTACAGCATTCATATTTTAAACACGTTCACTTATAGTTTCTGTGTCCTGATTTAATTGTTTTTTAGCTTGAGAAAAATGAGAAGCAAATTATAAAATGTTGGTCACTTGTTACCAACTAACAATCCGTGTGGTGACGGAGTAAGTATACAAAATGTCACCACTGCACTTCATTCCGTGGGTGTCATAAGAGGCAACTAAGGAAAGTACACAAAGCAGAATAGTCCCTTTGCCAAGAACTGCACCAATACATCTAGCCGAGCAGGTATCGTGGGTCAAAAAACCTTGTATAAACTCACAGTGCTACCGTTTTGCAAATTGGGAGAGGCCTATGCCCAACAGTGGACAGTGAAAGGCTATAGAGATGATCACTCAAGACCGTTTCCCTTGTCAGCTCAGGCGTGTAATCTTACTCCTAATATAAATGCATAATTTTATGAGGATGGATGAATGTATGTTTGCTCAACATTATGTGCAATAAAATTTATAATTTTTCTTGTTAAATGAATGAGTTTACACAGGCCACTTACTCAGTATTTTGAAAAGTGGTTTTGTAATATTTCAGTTATGTTATTTACATAGATTTATTTATTTACATAGAGTTGAGCCTGTAAGAATGGTTTGCTGTGTTATCATAAATAAATAAATGTTTCTCTTTACGTAAAAACACTTAACGGGTTTTGATGAAACTGCTTATAAATATCCTATATTTTATCCCGAAACCCATAGTCCTACGCCGAAAATAGTAGGTAATCACGAAAAGTTGCAAATGAACTCACAAGAGGCCAAAGACAACCATAGATACATATAGTAAACCAAACAACAGTCATTCATTCCCGATAGCGGTGACGGGGGAACCACTGAGTGCTTATAATTCATAGCTGAACAATCGGCAACTAAAGTTAGGGCTACAATAACTAAGTATTGGAGCTACGATTGTAAATTGAACTATGGGTACAAGTTTCTTAACTTACGACTCAAAAGGGTTTGACGGCTGGGTGAAATATAAAAGATAAATTATAGCGATCAATGGTATAAGTACTGTTTAGTCAATGTATTATTTAAGGGAACTTAAAAATAAGGGATGGGATCCCTTAAGTTTCGTGAGATAAAAAGCAGACTTAAATTTGTTGATTGAAATATTGCACTCACAACCTCTTTATTAATATCTAAACATTTTCTTCTGATCGTGTCGTCATAATTCCAGCGCATCCAACACATACCTCCACTTTCAAGTCTAATCAAACACACAGACAGACTTGACTGACTATTAGCTTTTACGTAGAGCAAATGCTATTTGACCACCGCAACCCAATCGCATAAGGCTATCCCGTGGCTAAAACCATAACTACTTTAGACTATTCTAAGTATATAAAAGGATACTGAATCCCCATAACGACTGTCAAAGTTCTTCATGGCAGCCTTGACCGAAGGCTCAGCGTGAAGTACATGCAAGCCCAGTCCGATACCCTCTGCAAAGCAGTCTGATATAGGTACATATATAAGTAGATATTATAATAGCTGCTAGAGTATCTGCCACAATGCGCTTATATCGTTAGACTAGCCAACCGTTCCACTGCTCTTGAGATAGAGGAGCTAAACACTGCTACACACTGGAAGCTCAGGGCTGTCAATAGCTTTATTTACCCTTTATTGAAATAGTTAACTTCTTATATTTTTCCAAGTCTATTTAAGTAAGATATCAAAAAGGCGATCGAATCCATGACGTTTTTCTTCGTTTTCACAATGGAAAATTACGGGTAAATACGGGTTTCTCTGCCTTGGAGCAGGCAGAGCGGGTGTATGTCCCTCCCCCTACAGGGGTTCGGGGACGCACGCTACACGCGCACAATCGCTTGCTAAGCTAGCGATTATTGACGCTAGAGCTATTGACTGGTGAAGGAAAGCATCGCAAACTGTCAAACTACTATATCGTTGCAGATGGACGGAGTAATTGATTGCTACATACTGTGAACCCAAAACATTCTATCTGCTTGATGGAGCTGATTCCCAGGGTACTTTTAAATAACTGCGTTTTTTTGTCCTTTTAATGTATCCTGCCCTGACCTCCTGAAAACTTGACACCAAAAATCGTGATGGAAATCATCATCAGTAGTTAAAATTCACACAAATAGTCATTTATTTTTATCAGTCATTACTCCGACAAAATCTGCCGTTTTTAATTAATTAATAGTAAACGGAATTTACGGTAAGTAGTGTTGGGAGGAAACATTATTTAAGTTTTTAATGCCATGCCATTAATGGATGAGAATACAAACCTCCCGTTATTTTTAAAACTTCTGGTCTTGTGAAGACTCACCTCTTATTCTGTTAATCTGAGTGGTAAATCTGAAACAAAAAAAATAATATTTAAAAATATTAATATAATGAGAAAACTGAAAATCTTACTTCTTTAAATTTAAGCTTACACGATTTCTCGACAACTACTGTAAGTTCTTCATCTAGCAATTATCAAAATCCTTGTTTTAAAACCTTGTTCCATAGATAAAAAGCCAACATTTGAAAACCGCACGAAAAAAGAAACATTCAAGAACAAAAATGCGCTAAGACATTTCCTACCAGCCTGATTCAGTAGAAAATTAAGTAAATGCATTTAGTTGCATTGTAGTCGTCGAAATAACAGAATACTTGAAATGTCGAGAGAAGGTAAACAAAACTAGAAACTATGTTTGCGTAAACCAGAAACGTTAAATGTGTAAAACTCTCTTGTTTAAAGCATTTTAAAAGCTTAACTGATTTATCTAAAAGTTCGTATGCAGATTTAGGCAAGCGCTTTTACGTTTTTCGACAGCATACGAGTAACCGCAGCTACAAATTAATCCCGAATGCATATGGATTGTTCGGTGTGCTAGGATTATATTGTAGTTCAGTATAATTCTAGAACAGCAAATGTAGATACTTTGTAATGCTTCGGCAATCTGTATAAATAAATGTAGGAATTTCAAAATGACTATTATACAAAATATAATATACCTAATCTGTAAATTGTTGTTTCATAATTACACTCTACCTAAATATGTCTGTAGCTACATTACCTAACTTAGACTAATATTGCCATTTAAAAAACGATGAACCTACAATACTAAAAATGCCACAAAAAGTATTTGCAAATTGCAAACTATACAATTATAACATTCTCGATTGACTATCAAAGTTTAATAGCTGTGGTCAGAAGTTAATTATTGGCAACAAATATGTAGCGGTATGGAAATCACCTTACCCCATGTGTTTGAAGGGGCAAACTCGCTTCTAACTGCCATAGTTTTCCCGTAGAAGCAAGTTTACCCCGACGAGAACGTGACTCAATCACGCATGAAACTTGCCTAAACATGTCACAGGAAAATTGTTGAGAAAACTAGTTGGTTGCGTGCAGAAATCACGGTTTATTAAACTTATATTAAAGTAGATAACACGCTTTATTGCACACCAAAATAACTTAGTACACTACATTTTATAAAGTGACTTAATACCATGATTTATATGGAATGAGCGACAACAAAAATTACCTGACAGACCTAATAGCGAACTCCGTCAGGCAATTCATTTTTTAAATTCTCCCGCACTTCTAATCAACGGAACCTGTGTCACGGAAGACTTAACAAACTTACAATCTACGGACAATGAACACCCAGACTCGAAACAACAAGTCACAAATCACACAAAGTGTTGTCTGAACTGTGTGAGGACCGAACTCACAACACTACCAGTCAGCGAGGCGTTTAAGCGTTTGAGTGCTTGTGATGCATCAACGTATAAAAATTATAAAGTGACCTAAGCTACCATTTACATACAATCGCCTGTCTTATTTCTAAGAGCGATCTCTTCTAAGTAACCATAAAAGTTTATACACTAGACACAAATATATTTATTTATTTTAATATGTTAAATTGAATCGGTATCACTTGACGGAAATGTATTGTAATATAACGATTTGGGCTGTTCCGTTGGCACCGTTATTATATTTCCGCGTAATATTTTCACACACTGTCATGAGATTTCAGATCGGCTGGAATGTTATTGGATATTATTTAAGTAAGGAAATTCACACAGAATGTAGATAGATATCTCAAATAAACCGTCCTTTAACATAATAGGAATACTGTCATCGAAACTGGCAGACATACTGGCAAGCAATACGCAACAGTTATTTTATTTTTTAAACCACGTAAAACAAAATATATCTACTGAGTACAAAATTTTAAAAAAGATACAGTTTTTACTTGACAAGAAAGTGCAGAATATTCAACATTCCTCAGTGAACAAACTTTTTTGATTCTTTACAAGTAGTTTCTCAAGTAGCTCATTAAGATTTATTAAGAATTCCGTTTATTATTGAAACGGTTAGAGTAGATGCGGTCTACTTAGTACCGTGTTTAATGAGTAAATAAGACATTAAGACGAGTAAACTGTAGTTCAACTCCAAATTACGTCATCATCATCATCAGCCCTGTATATAAACTGTCCCACTGCTGGGCACGGGCGTCTTCTCACTATGAGGAGGGTAAAGCCGTAGTCCACCACGCTGGCCAAATGCGGGTTGGCAGACTTCACATGTCTTTCGAGAACATTATGGAGAACTCTCAGAGATGCAGGTTTCCTCACGATGTTTTCCTTCACCGATTAGCAAGTGATAATTAACAATTTAATTCGCACATAACTTCGAAAAGTCATTGGGGCGCGCCGTGGATTCGAACCCGAGACCCTTTGCCTGGCAGTCCGTCGGTCTCTTCACTAGGCTATCGCTGCTTCGCTTCCAAATTACGTAACGTAAAGGTCATTCAGTTATTAGGGATCTGCAATATTACTAGGGCTGCCAGATTTAAGTCTAAAATGTGACTTTTGCGGGATCATTTCAACCGAAACATGTAATTGCTGAATACAGGCCTCCCCAAAGGCAAACAGCCGGTTTTCCGCGATCCCAACAAGATCATTGGTATGGTACCTTGCGGAAGGACTGCCTCTGCTGTGACGTACGGTGCATGGCTGCCTGAAACTTGCTGCCAAATGGCTTCTTAAATGCTTCGTCATCATCATCATTTCAGCCAGACGATGTGGACTATCCACTGCTGGTAATAGACCTCTCTCAATGCTTTCCTTATAGACCGGCCTTGGACCCTGCATCCATTTGCTTTCTGCGATAAAACATATGTAATATGTTTGGTTTTGTTTACCCATATTCATTTAAGAGATTTTAACAGTTCACATACTTACATACATAGTCTCACGCCTATATCCTGTGTATTGCTACACCCACTTTTCGCAGATTTATTTTAGTCTCACGTAATAGGGGGCGTGCCTATTGCCGTACCGGGCACATACCAGACTCCGTGCTGCTACTGAGAATTTCCTAAAGGAAAAACCCAATAACACTTTGCCCGACCCGGGAATCGAACCCGAGACCTCCCAATCCCACGCGCACATTTATGCCGCGAGACCAACGAGGCAGTCAGACCAATGAGGAAGTCAATATCAATACAGTTCACATGCTTTTCACAAATACATCATACATACATTCGGCATTCGGGACAAAAAGCAACTTCAAAATGTTTGCCCTAATGCCGATACAGTATAATTATAATAAGTATGTAACGTCTAGGGTGAATGGTAGTCCTGTTTTTAATCTTAAAACTGGGATAGTATATCCTGCTGTTGTTAGGGCAGTCTTCCATAAAACCAGCTACGTTTTAAATTCCATTTAACCCATTCTAGGTACCGGCTCAAATCCTTAAAAAAATATGGCACACACATATAGGTACAATATTGTTTTGTATTTATTGCTTCCCAAAAAAAACTGGATAGACATTTAAATCAATGAAAGTAAGTGACTAAACCCAACCATAAGTGTGTCCCAGAAGAGTATGTATGACATTGCCATCGGCCCTCGGGCGATAGCGTCGTATATCTCGTTTGATTTTGATCATGAATAATGCCACAGTTATGGTTTATTGATGCCCGCCGCATTCTCTATTTGCATTGTATATTCAGCATCCTAAGCTTGCAAGACGCTCTTTGACTTGTTAGAGTAATTAAGATTGGTACTTCAAAATTAACAACGAAATCTTCACATTATTTCAACCATATGCTTGGAAGGAACTAGTAGATTTTCCTACAGACATACACGGAGTTAATAAAGCCTGCCGTAGTCCAATACTACGTATATAAGCTTCGTCTATGACATGACACTGAGCTAGATTTTCAGCTCTTCATATCCAGCCACTGTCGTACTTTAAGCCACTCAACGAAACACGTCTTAAAATAACTACACATATTATTTTATTTAGTCAGATATATTATTGTCAATCTTATGCACAACTCCACATAGCTAATTATATTTTAATAGCAATTCTTACGATCTAAGCAACGAAGACCTTACCATCCGTATCGACAACAAAAATAAAAAGAAAACCTATAAATTTTTACCTAAGAATTTTCAAGTTAAAAAGCAAACAAATAGTCCGAAATCCTGTAAAACTATTAATAAATTCTTACTAGATAACCTTTTTATTCAGTGAAGTCGAGTAAATCTTAATACGCTCAAATAGTATTTGATAGAAAATAAATAATGAACTACAATAGTTTAGCATGAAGCCCTTAGGGGTAATGCTTTAGTTGCCTCTTATAACGCCCGCGGGACTATTTGAGAGATCCACTCGAGAAAATCTTGCAGTACCTGATACTGGAGAGCATTTAACACTGAATAATCTTTAGCTAATTAGATGGTAGATCGTTTGTATAACTGCGCAAAGTGACTCATCATCAGCCTTTAACAGTCCACTGCTGGACTAGGCCTCTCCTTTGAAAGGAGGAATTGGCCTACTATACCACGCTGGCCAAACGGGTAGGTATAGGGTTCGTATCAAGTTTTCCTTCTGTTACAATTCTGTTCTCTGCATAATATGCTCCTTCTGTCGGCTCTTACGACACCCATGGGATGATATGGGTTGGTGACATTCCGTATTCTTGATCCGTCACCACACGGACAAAGTGACTCACTGATTGTCATATTTAGAAGTTCTTGAATATACTATTGTCGATTTTAACCTAAACTAATAGAATACTTCAAAGGAACTTATTTAAAAACCTTAATAATATATAAATTAATATAGACTATTAAAAAAGACAGTTACATTTGTTATATTTCGCTAGCTTGTATCTAAACAGGTTATAAGTAGACTCAATAGAAGAGCATGCATGAAAAATTTGATGAGAGTAAAAGAAACACGAGACTTATGAAAGAATTGTTGCAAACGGCGGTCCGTAGTCTGCCTACCCCTTCGGGAAACAGACGTGAGTTAATGTATCTATGTTAGGAAAACAGACATACAAACAAAATCATTAGGTACTGACACCCAGCAAACATCACACCGAGTCAACAAAAAACAAAGGAGCACCCAATTTCCAAAATCACGACTCACGACGTCACAACAAATTCCTGCACACACACATATGTAAATAGAGGCATCCCATATCATAAAGTATTCAAAAAGTAGGGTTCGCGAGTCCGAAACGAATTTTCCAGTTTTCCGCCCGAACGCTCTAAGCTAAATGAGAGTTACCCCGTATCGTTATCCCGGCGCACATAATCCAAGTCCTATCATATTAAGACTGCGAATTTCAATAGACTAATCGCGTCATAGAATTTAAAAGCCACCTAAGTTAATTCCTCAAACAACGTATTGGATTAAGTAACTTATAAAATGCAGGTCGCTGTTGAAATGTTTTGGTAAATTGTTGAACTTGATAATATAATAGACGATTTACAGAATTACGCTTTCATAAAGAAAGACAAAATTTTAATTTTGTAATCATTATAATTGTAACAAATTATAGGTGATGAAAAAGCAGACTAAAGTGTACATACCACTGAAGGACGACGTCTTAAAACAGACTAACAGAGTCCAAGAACATGTCCGATAAGTCCAGTCGCTTTATTATAAAATAAATACTATAATAAAACTCAAAGAGCACTTTGTCTGTACATTGAATATTTCTGCGAAATTTCAATTGGATTGTGACATGTTATCGATTTAGGACACAAAACAATATTTTTTGGAATTATTGTCTGTCTGTCTGTGTGTCTGTATGTTTGTTACATCATCACGCAATAACTAGTGAACGGATTTTGATACAGCTTTCACCAATATATTGGCTGCAGACCCGATTACAATCTTGGACAACAATCATCACGCTATCACCTATGGGAGCCTATCAGTGTCATTCAATAAATTTAATAGACTTGAATTCAAGCAACACACCATTTTTTTTTGTAGGTATCGAGATAGTGACAAACGCATAGTATGTGTCTTGGGTTAACATTTAGTCTTTAGTTTATCAGAATCCGTCTATTCTATCAAAAGTTATCGCAATTTAAAATATACATAAATCCACATGGATAATTAAGTGATTCGGACTCAATTTGGGCAAAAATTTTCAATAGCTTCTTTTCTTATATTTATATTGTCAGCGCTGGATCTTAACACCAACTTTTAATTTTGCCAGTGGTGCCATCTAGGGGTATTACTTAAAATTATTATTTTAGCGGTACTTTTGCCGACTTGCTCTCAACGCACTAAATTGTTTGTATCGAGATAGTGGGAAACACATAGTTTGTGTCTTTGGTTAACATTTAGTCTTTAGTTTATCAAAATCCGTTTATTCTATCAAAAGTTATCGCAATTTAAATTTAAAATATACATACATATATTCGCATTGGTTATCAAGTGATTCGGACTCAATTTGGGCAAAAACTGTCTAGACTTTTTTTCTAATATTTATATTGTCAGCGCTGGATCTTAACACCGACTTTTAATTTTGCCAGTGGTGCCATCTTAAAATTGTTATTATTACCTACTTAAAATTATTATTTTGCGCACCATTATCATAGAACCATAGATTAATATACGTACTAAACGTAACCATTACAGCTTATATTACATAGTAGAGCATCGTAGACACACTATTCGAGTGTTACTTTTTGAGTGCAAAGATTCAAATTAACTAATAATTATGTAATCCGGCCAGATAGTATTTATTAAAAGAAAGTGCTAAGAATTTAGGTGGCAGGTAGGTACAGGTTACTACTTTTCTAATACAGTAAGTAAGAAACTTAAATATGAGTGTGAGTTTCATCAACCGATCATTATGTTATTTTACATTATCAAGGCCACAGAAAGGGATATTTAAAGGATACCGACTTCTACGCGGGCGAAGCCGCGGGCACAGCTAGTAATGCACAACTTAACAATTGGTTAAGATCGAAGCTACGGGAAATCGGGAAGCGGTTGGATGCGGGGGACTCAAGATCGTTCTGTGTAGAGAACCTTGGGGAGGCCTATGTCCAGCAGTGGACGTCTCTAGGCGAATATGATGATTGATGAAGAAACACTTGTTGCAATGAATTTCGAAAACAGATGCTTCACAAAGCAAACAATAGCTGAGACACAGCTCGAGCACAAAAATATATTTAGCCCTTATTTCGCAATAGAGCCCAATGTATTTGATTATGTCATTAATGTAATGTCAATATATTTAGACCTTTGATTTATCGACATATATGCGTGTCAACATACGCCGTCGCCGTTGACATTAGGAAACAATTCAAACAATTCTTCCAAATTAAACACAGAAGTATGGCATTTATTTACCTTTACTTAGGACAAATATATCGTTTCCTCATAGTCTATTATGTAACTTGTACTGTGAGATAACACCAGACGTATTTGTTGTATTAGGCAGACCTCCAACCCGCCGCGAACTACTTATTGTGAAACAAAATGAACCTTTGTTAGTATCCGTTTAATTAGCACTGAGATCTTAAGACAACAATCCATGTAAAGTATCTTGTGTCTTAAGTGTCTACTACTACTTCTAAGATATATTATTATAAACATATAACTGAATGATTTCTCCGTCTTAAAGCAACTGCAGAACTTCGAATAAATTCTGCATCACACAGACTCAAAACAACAATTTATAGATCACTCAGTGTTCTCTCGTCGTACGTACTTATACTTGAGTATCAGGCACAGAAACATCGTTTTATTTTTTGGTTTAGAGCGCATTTCACCATTATTCGGTTTCATTAGGCACTTATCAGATAACATCATACATATTTCGTTATAATTTTTAATTTAAGTGACAAATAGTGCATATTATGTAGCGATGGTGAAATTGAGCCTGAATGTTATGGGCGTGTTATTAATACAACAGCAATTAAAATATCGTACCTTTTGACTGATAAAATAACATCATTCACATGCTTCCTCTGAATTAGGTTATTTAGTGGTCATTTCCATGTAATAATTTTCTAGAGGAAGCCCGCAGCTACGGCCACACTTGATGTTTTAAATGGCTTGTATTTAACGCAGCATCTAAGTAATACGAATAAAAAAAGATAAAGATAAAGAAATATTTATTTTTCGCTACACACAATTTTTTATCTAGGTACACATAAATACACGAAAATGTGAAAAAAAAAACAAAACAAAATTGACAAATAAGATAGAAATAAGTAAAGAAAACAAAAATAATAAACAAAAAGAAAACAAGAAAAATACATAACAAAAAAAAAAATAGGCAGGATAGAAGTAGTAAAGATATTTGCGTGCAGCCAAAAAAAGGACCTGATTCGACATTATGCTAGGCAAAAGCCTGGCGCCGATTTTCAATCAGGCCCTCTTGTGACTCACGCATGTGATATCAGATACTATAATAATAATATAATTATAATAACAATAAACATAAGCATAGAAATTGTTATAGATAGACTAAATAAATAACTATGTAACGTATTTAAATCATAATTGAAAAAAGAAAAATTGTATTTATACATATACATAAATATTTAATAAATTATGGACTTATAAAACGTTAAATATATTAGGCACCGAAGGCGAAGGCACAGTGCGCGCGCGATGATCTGTCGGCGCCAGAAGGGCGGGGTGGCGGCGGGAGGCGCGAGGCGTGTTGTAAACAAAGCCTGCGTCAACCGCCAGTCGCCGCATCACCACCGGCAGAGCTGTTTGTACCGTTCCCAAAGAATGGGGCGAACTCGCATTACATACGCCGAGCGTCCAGTAACCTCACACGGTGCCATTATATATAAGTATATATTATGAATGTTATCCTAGCAGTTATACAGTAACGTCAGTGAGAAAGAAAACTAACAGCGAACTATGGTAAGTGCAGATACAGCGCGATGTATAATATGATAATATAAGTGAAGATTCTTACAAATACTTTTACTTCTTGTGATTATGACATTTCAGATTCACACGGAAAAAGGACCAGTTCGAGTGATATAGGAAGTCAAGGCAATAGAATACGGTATTTATACAACAACAACACAAGCTCGAGTGCCAGGCGGCCGCCTTACTATAAAGGTAAGATGAACTGCTCACCATATCTTACACTAATATATAAAGCTGAAGAGTTTGTTTGTTTGTTTGGTTGAACGCGCTAATCTCAGGAACCACCGGTCCGACTTGAAAAATTCTTTCAGTGTATATACAAGTTTCAAAAATAATTAGGCCCACTTGCACAACGATTCTTAAATTGAATAAAGATGTATTTAACGAGAAAAAAATTATTAAACACCCCTAGCGTCTTGCACAACGAGAAATTTGTCGAGTAATATGATTTAAGAACTGTCAAAATTAATTACCGAAAATCGGCTGTTTAGTGGCTAATTTCATTTAAGAACTGTCACACTGATGTTGGCATCTTGTCATTAGCGACGAAAATTATCAATAATTATATAACTGGACCGGACGACGCAGCAGGGGGAGGCCTTTGTCCAGCAGTGGACGTCCCTAGGCTGACATGATGATGATGATGATATAACTGATAACAATGTACCTACTTGTGTTATTGTTAACCCTAGAATCCTACACTATTTGGCGCACATGTTATTCCTACACTGGGGTGCTGGAACACCCCATACTAAAATGACTATTATCATTAAAATAAAAATAAAACAATTCATGAAAATACGTTTTATTAAACATAATCGGTTACTTGTGATCACAAAGCAGCTTTATTACACAAAGTTAAATGTAGTTTGAGCAACACCGCTTGTAGGATTTGGTCCGTTTTTGAGGATCACTGCAATGGACTAAGTTGGCATCCGATGACGGTCCTCCAAATGTTCATGTATCAGTTCCAAACCTAATTTCAAAACTGTCTGCAGAAACTTTCTTTTTGGCTTATTATTTGATCTTGAACACTTGTAAAGAACCCAGGAATTACAACTGGTCCCAACATCTATTTCTTCCTCGCCAGATTTGTGGTCTAGAATAGAGCTTATTTCTTCTTAATTCAAACCTCCGACAGCCATCCGAAACAAAATAAATAAACTTCATTGAATTTTACCTTCATAATATCTAAAAATATCCGTATTTAATTCATATAAGACTATTGTTTTAATAAATAATCAAATTTAATAACTTATTACATATAAATGCATCAATCGTAATAAGTAAATAATCTTACGATTTTACTACACTGGGGTACTGGCGTACCCCACAGCACTTATACAGGCGACCACACAACGCGGTCCCTCGTCACGGTATTGACGTAACGCGAGCGGTTGACACCAAACTAAAATACTCCGACGCGCGAATTCGTGGATATTTAAGAAATTGAGATATTTAGAAGACAAATCGGTGTGGGGTGCACCTGCACCCCATGTAGGATTCTAGGGTTAATGCTCAAAAGTTTCTAGTTATTATTTGTCAATTGTCATTTCGTTGCTAGGCGACGACAATGCGTTTTGTTTTATGGTCAAAGTATATATAGTCTAAGGTTTTATGCGAAACCATACGCATAACATCGTTAAAATCGTAACAAAAAGGCTTCATGCCATGAAACAAAACGTAGAAACTACTTTACCGACCTCATAAAATGTTTAACTAAATCTAAGCGTTGTTGTCGTTGTGCAAGAGGACGCTAAATACTTTTAACTTAAATTATTTTATGCTGTTAATTCTGTTTAACAAATTTAAACTAAGGAGTGACTTAAATCAAACGTTACGCAAGTGGGCCTTAGAGTGGGTACCATATATAATGGGTTGGCACCTAATAAGGAGTATCGTAATAAGTTAAAAGTAGCATTTTAATGTGTCAGTTATAAGCTTCGTTTTAATTTAAACGAGCAGTCATTTTTCTGGGACCTGAATTAGTATCTAAGCGGAAACTTTATGATGTATAAAAAATAGAAAATGGGCATTCATAAATAATACAAATTTCAATATTTGACAAATGATTTATTAATACTGAGCCGCATTTTATCTTAAATGAAGTGTTTTTAAGCCAAGTTGACGGAGCTCCTATTTTTGGGTCGTGACATGGACATGGTCACAAGAAAACCTAACATAACCTACTACTAACATTATTAGTCGCCAAGTCATTATTTATAGCTCCCCGGCTAATATTTCAATTGACTTGTATAGTTTATTTGCTACCTAAACGCAGCTGCTAGTTTTTAGTTCTTATAACACCTTTAGTTTTGAATCTTATTTAATATAATAGTCGCGAAAATATTAAATCGCTAGCAAGTTATTTTATTAGTTGCAAACATTTAGTTATCCTTTAAATTATTAGTCACTTGCAAAATAATAAGCTTTTTTTAAATTAATCATTTCTGCCCGATCCCGTGTGAAATTCTGAAAATCCCTTCATAGGGGTGCACCCTACGGTCCCTCAGGCACATTCATGCCAAATTTCAGCGTCTTGCACCCAATAGTTTAGGGTGTGCTTTGACTGTCAGTCAGTGGGTAACGCAAGAATGTTATATGTATAAACATGCAGATTCGCATACATACCACGTAGGACAGATTATACAAATAAGTATAAGTAGGTCAAAAATAATTTATTTAAAGACAGTGAAAGGTGTGAAACAACCTTCTTGAACTAATCGGCACTAAAGTTATTCAATAAACACTTCCTGCAATAATATTTGCATAGCTGACTTACACCTTTTTTTTTGTGTCGGGTTGGAAAATCCTCATGGAGTCCCTCCGTCCTGGGGGAAGGACGAAGGGGACTGTCAGACTCTTACTAACTAAAAACCAACGCGTGCTCCTCATGTACCCATGTGTCGGAGGGTAGGGTTTCACCGAAGCATTCCTCGCTACCCCCCGACGGGTATTGGCCCGCCAGATGGTCAGGCGGGCCCCGAACGAAACCCTCTTGGCGGTGGATGAAGGTGTTGGGCTCCGCCGCCAAAACACCCAGCGGCTGCAGAGGATAGGGAGGTTAAACCCACGGTTACTGAGCCCCCCCACCACGACAAGGTGGAGATCCTACGGGGGGAAGCTGACTTACGCCTAAGGCATTTTCTATAAGTCAGAATCGTGACATGTTTCTTATCCATAATGACATAAGTAATTCAATACACATATTTATATTATTATGATTAATTAATTTTAAGTTAAAGATGAGGTATGTATTCACATTTTTTTTTCTACCACATTCACACAACACCAAACTAAGCAGAATGTTTGACTTGTGCGGGAATCGAACCCGCGAGCTTCGGCTTAGCAGTCGCTTACACTCCCGCTGCGCCAACCAGTCGGGAATTTGATTTCTTTTTCTTCAGAAGTTCTTCACTGATTGCTGAAAGGGTTAATTTTTTTTTGTAGACTCACGCATTTATCCTCTTAGGTAGGCAAAGGTGTAATATACACCCACATTTAAATTATTCCGATAACTCATACAAAGTTCGTTCCTATTCTGAGCTTATCTAGAAGATTAAGCCTCTTTACAGGTGGTGAATCTGAGCCTTAATTTAATAAAGTATACAGGTACTCTTGATATCTAAAAGAAAAAAGAGATTTCCTCCACGTTGAACTACAATAACCTCCTTGTAACAAGATACAGTAGAGACTACATACAGTAACATACCAACAAGATGTGTGGATAACAAGAAAAATGTCGTGTACCGTTCACTTAGTTCCTCGTAAAGCCAGTCCGTAGCCCCACTTGCGCTTCAAAACTCATCGACAGCTCTGCTGTACTGAACTTTTAAGTTTAGAACACAACATACGGGGTGAGGTGGCGTAACGGACATACCAGTGTTAGACAGATGCTCTCTGTCTAACACTGCTTGCAAATATAGCTGAAAAGACTTACTTTCAAGCAATTTAAAGAATAATAGGCCACATGTATACACTCATAGAGTAATATAGTGTCCTGCTGATACAATGCAGACCACGGATAAATTCAGTTTATTGCACTTACCAAGGCCATGACCGCGTTTCAAGTAAGTACTCTCGGATGTTTTCCGTTGTGCGACCTTGATCGGCTATCTCCCTTAATTCCCTACGATCTTTTGAGAAAATGAATGCAGCAGAGTTAAGCTTGTAACATACATACATATACTGTGGAAAGGAACTGACGCCATATCGTGCTGTGAGACATCTACAATTTTTTAACAAATTACATGTACAATGTAGTTTATTAAAACCATCAAGTCAAGTCGCATCTATTCTCTATCCCTATATACGAGGTTTTATCGCCATATTTACAAATATGTATGTGATCGGAGATATTCATTCACTATGCTCGATTGATAAACTAACTTACTTCATCCTGCGTTGCTGGTAGCTTATATTGTAAAATGGAACTAGCGCAGTTCCATGATAAGTGCTGCAGGTGGTTCAAGGGCTTATTTCGAGTTCTAGTAAGTCACCCTACTTTTCGCACCGTGTTCTTAGATATTCGATCTTGAAGTAGAACAATCAGTGCACCGCATGCTTTCGAGTTAAGGTGAGACAAGCAATGTTTAAAGTTGCACTACGCCCTCTGATCATAACAACTGCCAAGGTCACGCCGCGACAAGTCCCTATCGTCTTCGATGTGCCCTAAGCTTTATAGTCGTAGGCACAAATAAGTGTGTACTCGGATGTATTCCGTATTATGACCTTGATCGGCGATCTTCATTCACTATGCTTGCTCTTAAGCGCATCACTACTTTTTCATTCACTTGAATTAAGTACAACTATTTGTCATTGTCATTTTTGTGACAGTGGCCGCGTTTTCGTTATTGTAAATCGTACTTGGCACTACTGGGCTCTCTATAAATTATTGATTAGAGACTCTTGGCAACTTAGTTTTGGAATCAATAATTCAGTTGCATATTAATAATAAATAGTTTTAATTTAGTCTCGTAAGCTCGGACCTTATAGATAGGTACCTAATATAAAAAATAAATATGTTTATTTACGTATTGGCAATGATTGATTAATGATAATGAATCTTACAGTGAATCACAGAGCAAAGAATACATTGTGAATAGAAGCTCTGCTTTCTTCATAAAAAAAATAATGACAACTCATGCATGTCTGCAACATACACACATTATGTGACTCCGACGTTCATTACGTGTGTGTGAGTTTGTGTGCAAAGCTTTCGCGACGGTAGGTTTATTGTACTTTTATAAACATATCTTATGAACATTTACGTGCAACGTCTAGACAAAAGGTCATCTATGATAAAACTAGTTTATTGTAACATCATTTACCGGAATGACCAAATTAAATTTTAGAAGTAAAATATTTTCTTTTCTAGCTCATATAGCTCATATACCTATGAAAGATTCAATATAGTTACTAAGTTGTTTAAATTGTATAGAACAAGACGGTGAAAAGAGTGGCCCTGAGTTTCTTGCCTGATTCTTCTCATGAGGCTCTACTTTCTGAACAGGCATTTTTTTTTCAATGCTCAATTATGTAAACATGCATTTAAAGCAACTTGGTTGAGTTCGTGTCACTTGTATCCCGTGCATTAGATAATAGGTTAGAGGTGGATGCCGTGTACACGGACTTCAGCAGCGCGTTCGACAAAGTCAGCCATTCACTGCTATTGGCGAAGCTTGCTAGAGTCGGTGTGCATGGATCACTCTTAGCTTGGTTTAAATCATATCTCAAAGGCAGATCACAGATTGTTGCGGTAAACGGGTGTGAATCTCAGCCTTATTGCGTGACCTCAGGTGTTCCACAAGGCTCGCACATCTCACCTGTCCTGTTTTCAGTATTCATCAACGACATCTCGTCTCAGATAAAACACAGCAAACATCTGATGTTTGCAGATGATTTAAAACTTTATAAAACAGTAACATGTTCTGACGACACCGCCAAACTGCAGAGCGACATAAATAGAATTCAAGACTGCTGCACAAAAAACTGTATGGTGTTAAATGTTAGTAAATGCCACCAAATCAAATTTACCAGGAAAAAGCAGCCCGTATTTCACTCATACACAATTGATGGTACCGATCTAGCCAGGACGGATGTGATTCGTCATTTAGGTGTTATCATAGACAGCCAATTGAATCTTAGAGCTCATATCGATAACACAGTAATGAAGTGTGGTCAAATGCTAGGTTTCATTAGGCGTACCACCAAAGGTATTCTGTCTACCAAGGCTAAAATAACACTTTACAACTCACTCGTGCGTAGCAGACTAGAATATGCTTGTGTTGTGTGGAATCCGTGGTATGCCATTCACTCTCAACGTATAGAAAATCTACAACCAGCCTTTACCAGACATTTAGCATACACAACACATAAGATATCACCTCGCAGTTGTTACGACCAAAACGTCTTAGTACTTTCAAAATGTCATCCCTACGTGAGCGCCGTATAACTCATGAACTAATGTTTTTATATAAGTTAATGAATGGATTAACGGATTGTGATCTGCTTACACAAGTGTCTCTGAGTGTCCCGCACAAGGTTCCTCGTCATCCGATAACGAGAATATTGGAATTGCCTGTAACCGCTACCAACGTTGGCCGAAATGCCCCAATATTAAGAATTTGTAGAGATCTTAATTCAGTCATTCACACTGTACCCGAAGTAGACATTTTTTATGACAGCAAATCAAAATTTAAGTCTAAAGTTTCGAAATCTCTAAGTGTTAATACATCCCGTTAGTCGCTATTTTATTTGAGTAGATGTTAAAAAAAAATGTCTTTGATAGCTTAAATAATTTTAACTGTAGTTTAGTTTTTATTTTTAATTATTATTACTTGAATTAGTTTTATAAGTTTAGTTTATTTCATTTTTGGAGATTCACTCGATTAAGTAGCATGTCATAACAATGTGTGAACTCGTAATTGGCATAAGCATGGGAATGATATGTATACCCTTTTTTTTTTTGTTTCGGGTTGCAAAATCGCCATGGAGTCCCTCCGCCCTGGGGGATGGGCGAAGGGGACTGTCAGACTCTTACTGACTAAAAACCAACCCGTGTGCCTCATGTACCCGTGTGTCGGAGGGTAGGGTTTCGCCCAAGCATACGTCGCAACCCCCCGACGGGTATCGGCCCACCAGATGGTCAGGCGGGCCCCGAACAAAACTCCCTTGACGGCGGATTAAGGTGTTGGGCTCTGCCACCAAAATACCCAGCGGCCGCAGAGGATAGGGAGGACGGCAACGCAACACCGCCTCTCCTCTTCCTCTGCGGCCCCACCGCGACGCATCGAATGGTGCGCCCCCATTTGGTCGCGGGAGATAGGGCGCGTGGCAACGCAACATCGACACGCCTCTCCTCCCGCGACCGCGCCCGACTGCGAGGGACAGACAGAACTGTCCCCCGCACCCGCACCGTTGGACGCATCTTGCGCAGGCCCACTGCCAAGCCCACGCGGAGCATCCACTCCAGGGATCCCTCTTAGCTTCACCGCGGGGTTCCAATCCCCGGTTACTGAGCCCCCCCACCACGACAAGGTGGAGATCCCACGGGGGGGATGATGATATGTATATCCTAGAAAACTTAATGTAACATCAATATATGTATGTGCTGTGAGTAGACCTAAATAAATAAATAAAAAACGTTGCTTTTTAATTTTTATTTTATTATCTAGGACTTATTGACGTGTCCAAAAAATTTAAACATTTTTATGGAAATAAACATAGTTGAGTTTCAGTTTGATAAGAGTGAATCTCATTTTCATGTAGTTTAGATGAAGGAAGGTACTGATAATTATTTACTGCAGAAGTAACAAAAATCTAAGCTAATGTAGATGCGGTTAAATGTATACGTGCACTTGCACCATTAAAGACCAATAGAATATTATATCAAATTACTAATACCCATTACTAACAATAGCTACTTATATTTTTATCGGGATATCTCCGCACGTGCCTGATTTTGGCGCTTGCAACAGCGTCAAAATATCTTCTCAAAACAGCGGTAAGTAATAGACACCGATAAATATTTTATTTTTGATGTACATGCCTCCGAAAAACGGCCAGTAGTGAACTGATAAAGGCTGATGAGGCTGACCACGAAATTTCAAATACTTTTATATCATCATGTGACGTCACATCGCGCCCCTGCGCGGCGAGCCTCGCTACGAGTGACGCACAGCAGTGGGCCGTTCCCTCGCGCCCCTCCACGCCGGCCCTATAAATACAGGGGACACACGAGGCTTGGCCCCTTTTTGCTCCGGCCAGCACCACCGAGTTGAGTACAAGATCATCTGAAGTCCTGTGAAGTGCCAACGTCGACCACGCCCTGGATAATTGTCTCTTCTGTAACCTTAATCGTCAGTTCTTTCTTTGTAACGAATAACTGGAATTATAACGCGAGTTTAAACTTTCCTGGTGATATTTTTTATTTATTTCCTGTAAGTCAACCTAATTATCTCTCTTTAATTGCTCGGCGAGTGATCGATCCCGGCTACCCCGTGGAACTCAATCACTCGTGCGACATTGGCGCCCAACGTGGGGCGCCACTGTAACGTAAAAAGACCTTTCAGGTGTCCACTGTTACGTTATCCCTACTAGGGTGTGTTTAAATGAGAAACGTGGTTAAATGTTACAATAAAAATTGATTTAATTCTCAATTAATTTTAGACATCATTTAGCAAGCGAAAAAATTAGGAATCAACAAAAACCCCACCCATCGCCGAATCACGCGACCCTGTGTAATTTTTTATTAATTCCTAATTTTTTCGCTTGCTAAATGACCACTGCTGGATATAGGCTTCTCAAATGGCACGCCACTGAGCCCGATTTTCGGCTTTTCGTGTCCAGCCGTTGCCAGCCACTTTGCGTATATCGTCACTCTACCTAGCCGGAGGTCGACCTACACTACGTTTGCCAAGGCGCGGTTTCTATTCTAGAACATGACTACTCCAAAGATTATCGATCGATAAATGTGATCAGCCCACTGCCACTTCAGCGTGCTAATTCTTTGAGCTATGTCGATAATCTTGACTTTTATATTACTATGCTCAAATATGACGTTCATCAGACAAGTTAAACCACAGTTTTCCTCATGCAATTTCAAAACGTCAAAACTCAAAACGCGTTATTATAGGCTCAATACAAGTTAAATAAAACAGTAAAATAATACATAGTGTATGAGAAAATGTAATGGATCAATTTGTCTCTGTTACGCATGTCTGACCAGTGAACATTGCACTGAGGGCATTCGCCCGGCGCCAGCAATTTTGTCGCAATTGCCGAGAATGAGCGAAATAAATAAAACATAACATACTGGCAATATATTTATTTTATAGCGTTGTTTCACGAACTAATTGTTAATTTGTGTTTTGCTTCCTAATAAAACTTGTATGTAGGCGGAACAAGTTATGAGCATAAGGGTAACGAAAGTGCATAATTTAAAACGTTGGCCCGCTCCTATCAATGAGAACATTAGAACTTGAAATGCTCAGGATAAGTTTTGGTGCACGGATGGTTTTGCTATGAGAAAAAACATTATTGGGTATAATTGTCGTTTAAAGTATTAAACCTTAGTAACTTTATAATATGGGTATCCAATTACTAAGATTTTTATAAACTGAAGGTTTATGAGTATAAATGATATTGATACTTTTTCACGCAAAAACCACTTTATGAATTTTAATGTAACTTGGCAGTAATATAATTATGTTTATATAAAATTCGTGCGTTAGTGACTGACTGACAAAGCACAGCTAAAACTATTACGCCCACGCAGCTGCAATTTGGCATGTGGGTTTACTTTAGGCGTGCACTAAGAAGGGATTTTCCGAAATTCCAACGGGATCGGCAAAAATGGCTAAGTTACAGTCAAATGTGTACGTGTAGCTACGGACATCCTCTAGTAGCTTATAAACCAAAAGCTACCTTTCTTTGCGATAACCGATCTGCACTCTTGCGCAGAATCTAGTGTACAAAATGATCCTTGGAGTTCAATAAAAACTGTACTTTCTCTGCCCCCAATATGACTTGCAAAACAAACACATGACATTGGACAAATCATACCAAACGCATTATTTAAGTAAACAGCTATTTCTTCTATCTTAGCAATTTGTGTATTGCTTCATTGCTCTCAGACGAATATTTCTCAACTTTCCCGCATTTTACCATAAGTCATTATTCATTACATCTTGTAGAAATTTATTTCAATGGATAACTTTGCTAAATGTTAGTCCTTAGTTAATGATAATTTTGAGGTATAGCCCAATTTTATTTCTGTACAGGATTTAAGTCAATACTTTAAGTAAATTCCTTTGCAGCGATGTTTAAACGTATGCATCTCTTGCACCTTTGTCTTAAATTTAAAACTCCATAGATTTATTTGACCTTAAAGACTCTTATAGTTATATATATTAATTTCCCAAGTCCTTTCGACTGTAGTATGATGTTACCGGCATTTTCAAATTTAGGTCATCTTAAAACTGAAGTAAAGCTAAGTAAACATAAGCTATTCTTTTCATGTGGGTATATGTGCCAACTCTGGTGGCGAAGATTAAAGACCGTCCGAGGTCCTCCAACATGGCCTACGAATAATAAGGATTAATGTCCTGAGACAAGGACCCTAAGCAACTGCTTTTAATATACTCTGACTCAGTAGATCTCAGACTCGATAGTGCAGTTAATGTAAATGCCACAACACGCGGTCACCTATCCATGAATTGACCTGTGTAAACGTTGCTTAACTTTACCGATCTAAGAGCAAATCATAATAATCAAGCAAATCATGGTATGTAAGCTATGAAATTACTGAAATGTGACTTATCTCATTTTACGCTTTACTATGAGGCATTGTATCGAAATGTATAACTTGAACGTTTCAAATTGCACACAACACACGAATGTTTTCGATATGATTTCACAAGGAACCGGTCCGATTTAACTGGTTTGCTGCAATACGTTTCATGTTTTCTTTACTTCAATATTGTTATTTATATTATTAGAAATAACTTGACAAATGTGTGTATTTGCGACTTTTGAATGTTTTTTTAAGACCTTTTTAGACCTATGACTTCAACATAGTCAAGTAATGTATACGGTCCTTATCAGGTGTCAGCTAATCTATGAACCATTTAAATATTAAACCAAGCAGATTTATGAAGAAAACGAGAGAGAAATTTACTTCTTTAAGGTTGGATGCTCAAAAATCCTCTCTAGTGCTCCCCTAAACTCCCCAAGGATCATACATTCCAAATTACAGCTAATAGCGTCCAGTAGTTTTGGTTGTGCGTTGTCCATCATTCCATAACGCAAAAATTGTATATAACAGTTTAATATAATAATACCCGTGTGGTTGACGGCATACAATACAAGTGTCACCACCCCCTATCTTCCCGTGGGTGTCGTAAGAGGCGACTAAGGGATAACACGATGCAAATACCATCTTTGCGTAGAGACGGAAAACTCGACATCAAACCCTATACGACTGCCTCGTTGGTCTCGCGGCATGGATGTGCGCGTGGGATTGGGAGGTCCAAGGTTCGATTCCTGGGTCGGGCAGTGTTATTGGGTTTTTCTGTCACGAAATTCTTAGTAGCAGCACAGAGTCTGGAAATGTGTCCGGTACGGCAATAGGCTCGCCCCTTATTACGTGGGACTGAAGTATATCTGGCGAAAAGAGGGTGTAGAAATACACCTCTGCCTACCCCTTCGGGGATAAAAGGCGTGACGATATGTATGTATGTATGTATGTATGTATAATAATACATGGATAGATTACAAAAGTAGAAAAATTACAACAGATCCGTAGTAAAGACCTGTTTCCGAACATGATACTTTTTACGATAAACTAAGCATAACTACTGAA